>NC_061156.1:26428043-26648063 GCF_022113875.1 Hydra vulgaris | reverse complement strand
TGACAACGCATATCCAAAGTGTGAAGACTAGTTTTATGTTGGGAAAGTTTTGAGTAAACAAAATATCTTAAAAGTAAAATTTTTAAGGAGGATGGGACTAGCTGTTTAACTTTCCAACAATAGAAGATGTACGCATGGTGGTTGAGAAGGGATTATAAAATTCAAGCATAGATTTATTGCTAATGTTTTATAAAAAAAAAAATTTAAGTGAATTTAATTCCATATTTAATTTTTTTTTTGTTTTGTTGAGCAAAGTAGGTAATTTAGTTTGTATAATTGTTTAATTTGATTACTGCTATGTTTGAACAGGTTTGAGATTTATTGTATTATTTTTTTTTTGTTTTGTTTTTGCAAAGGAGTTTGGCAATAAGACTGGAATTGTCTTCTTCTTCTCAGCGTAGGCAAATTAGTTTTAGTAATTATTTAAAATTAGGAAAACTTAAATCGAAACTTTTTGTAAAAATTTTATCTTCGACAATCTATAACTTAGTTTTTAAATGAAATGAAGAGAATAAGAATTTAAATTTTTGTGTCTGAAAAAAAATTTCATAGTTTTTTTTTTTGTTTATTCAGAGTAAGAGATTTTTATAAATTCTCTTTTTAAGAAAAAACTTATTTAAAAAAACTTATTTAGGATTTTTCTTAGTCGGTTTGCTTCGAGTTGTTTTAAATAAAATTAAAAAACCTTCTTATTTTGGATATGATTATAGATAAAAGGAATTTTTACAAAGTATTCAAGTCTATAAATTTTATAACAACATGTTTTTTTCAATCAAAGTTATAATGGTATCCCCTTAACAAGTAATAGTAAACAAAAATATAATAAATAAAAATATGATATAGCTAGTAGTTGTAGCTATATACTTTATTGTCTTCTATATCCTTCATTGTCTAAACGTTTTTGCAATAGTTAATTTTAGCAACCAGCAAAGTCTTCACTTCACATAAAAAAGCATTCGAGAACTAAAGATGTCACAGGTCTGGTGATTAAAGCTAAAGTTAGGAATTTAAAATGTACTGCTACTATATTATAGATGTGTTTAGAAATTTTATAGGGTGTCTCGAAACTTTATAGGGTGTCTAGAAATATTATAGGGTGTCTAGAAATAATATTATGCTATTAGGATATTCATAAGTTTTTTTAATATTTTTTAGGCTAAACATTACTTGCCTAAATTTTATACTTTTAGTAAATTAGTTGATGTTTTTTTACATGTTTTTCTGATTTTTATTAGAGCCTTAGATTAGCTTCTAATGAATCACCAGACAAATTTTGAAACCAAACAGTTAGTCAGTTATTGTTTTAAATTGCGTAAAACAATAAAATAACTGTTTGGTTTCAAAAATTCTTTTTCGGGTCTAAATAGGATCCCAAAATTAAAAAAATTAAAAACATAAAGTATTTTATTTTTGTTATGTGAACTTTATAATTTAACGTTAGTCTTTTAAAGTTATTCATAGATAACTTGTTTTCTGCAACTTATGAGTGCTAAAGCTTCATTTAGAGTGTTTTCTGCAACTATATTATAAGTGCTGAAGCTTCATTTAGAGTGTTTTCTGCAACTATATTATGAGTGCTATAGCTTCATTTAGAGTGTTTTCAGTATGTTCTGAATCAGAAGGTTGTTCTAAAGATAAACTTTGAACTACTTCTGTACCCTTTCTTCTGCCATTTTTAAAAAGATAACAACTATAAGCATATAACAGTTTATTAAAAAAAACTAGTTAATAAGTCGATAGCTGCTACTTTGTACGTGCAACAAATTAGTAAAAAACATCTTGCCTTTTTTATTGTTTTAAGTTTCAAAAAACTCAATTTATAAAAAAAATTTAACAGGAACTTACAAATAATTATTAAGTAACGAACTATTATTACAATTAAAAGTTTAATTTCTGTATTTTCTTGTAAACAAGAAGTTATAGAAATTAATTATTTATAAAAAAGATTTTTATAGAAAAGGGTGGTAGCCAAAAAAGTTTTTTGAGAAAATGAATGGAGCAACTCTTAGTAATATTTCTTTTGATCATAGAAATTACGGTGCAAAATGTATTTATAATATTCCAACGTTAGGGGTGCCACATGACAGCACAAATATTGATCTTTCGTGCTAGCACAGCCACCAAGCGAAAAAATAGCATTCCAAATAGTATTCTGTCCTCAGAGATTAAGTATAATATATTACACCAGCTTATAACCCTTCAAATGTTAGGTGTTGCGCTGTTTTATCGCATGTCTCATTGCTTTATTTTATACCTCATCATATATGCTCATTGCTGAATTATTCAAGTTTGATGAACTTATAATTGCATAAGACATTCGACTGTTGTTAGCATTTTCACTTTTCAGTATTTTTTATCCTTTAATAAAATTTATATGTTTATTAATTTACAAATAGAGCCGGCTCGAAGGGGGTGTGTGGGTGTGTGACACTCCCCTCCCCAATAAATAAATTTTCTGTTCATTTAGTCGGCAAATTTGGCCCTTTTAGACAAGTCAGTTGGTAAATGTAGACCCTTTAGATAAGTTAGTCGGCTAATTTAGATATTTAGTTAGCAAATGGCGACCATTCAGTCGAGGACCTTTTTTTTATTCGGCAAAAGTTGTAATGGCACCACCCCTACGTCACACCTCGCACTATTCCCTGTTTACATACTTAATTAAAACTTACTACTATAACACAGGAATCCATAGCAGACTTTCACACAAATCTACCATTTTGTTTTGTTTTGCAGACAGTCAATCCCATTTTATAAACAAAAGTAATTTTTCACATTCTTCCAGCAGAAATACAATTATATTCATGTGAATGGTTTAGTAGTAATTATTACTACTTAATCAATGATAAATCTATTTGTTTATTTTTTATTTATTTATTTTTATTTTTTATTTTTAGCTGTGAATACTGAATGTTAAAAAGTATGTATTTTAGGAAACCTTTACCTAACAGGCTAGAACCAATCTAGTTAACCCAGATAAGCATGTTCAAAGCCTTCAACTAGATCTGATACAGAGATTTATCTATTTGGATTTACCAATGATTCCATTCTTGAGGCTTACGATTTATCTATTTGGATTTACCAATGATTCCATTCTTGAGGCTTACGATTTATCTATTTGGATTTACCAATGATTCCATTCTTGAGGCTTACGATTTATCTATTTGGATTTACCAATGATTCCATTCTTGGGGCAATCAGAGACTTGAGAAAATGTATAATGAGTTAAAAATTTACAAAAAGTAGCAAAAAGAGTTGGAGCGACCTAGGAAAAGCTGAAGAGAAAGCATTTATTGAATTCCTAGGAAAAAATATTTGATATTTCAATGCTGAGTCCGAGGTTTTAACACAAAATTTAGAAGATAAAGAATTTCTTCATGCTCTGGAAAGAGATGGTTGTGGTAAAAGTTTAATGGCGCAAGTTGATAATAAGTTGGCAATAAATGTGGAGAGGAAAAAAGAGAAAAAAATGAAATAATGTATAGAGTTGAACAAAAAAAGTGAGGAAGTACATGTACGACATATAGTGAAGTAGAGATATTAACATTTAGTTCAGATTTTGCAGTAAGTACTGACAACGAGAATGTTAACAACGACACTATGATATTAATATCTAAAAGAACTTGCCTAAAAAATAGCTCAGCAGCTCTTGACTGAACAAAATCTATGTTTTGGCTTCATTCTCAGATGCTGCTGGTCAAACTCCAGCTGATCTAGCAAGTTGAATTACAATTTTTTTAACAAGCTTTAAGATGTTTAACTTGTAGAGTATTAAGATGGAAAATTGCTGCCAGATATTTCTAGAATACATGAAAAAGTTGACCGTTTACCTATTCTTGTTTCCGGGCCATAATTTTTATTAATGGTAAATGCGTTTGTTGTAGCCTTCAACAGCTGTCACTTAATTGAAAATGTGACAGCACTTCTAATTTGATACTACTGCCTGTAACTCTGGAATTCGAATTCGAGTGCAGCTGTTCTAATTGAACAAAAGATTGAAAAGGCATTGCTACATCTAGCATGTTAAAATCGCATGTTTGAGATTGTCCTCAGAGACGTACTCAACTCCTTGACTGGACCATTTACTGGACCTGATGTTTTGTGATTTAAAAGATACCAAGGAGCATGGCCGTCGATGGTTAATGACAGAATTTCGGATGGTATGTCAGATGAAAAAACAACAATAACTTTCAACAACAACAAAAATGAAAGAGGCTGTGGAATTTGTTGTTTCATGTTTGCAGAAGGAGAGTCATCCTTGTGATCACTATAGAGAATTCCTTGAATTATCACTAACCTATATCAATCTATAACATTTTGTTTTGTAATGGAAAACGTAAATGGCAAATGTAACTTTACTTAATATACATATTTAAATTTTTAATATCCATAGTTAAAAACTAAATTTCGTCAGTTGCCGTGACGGATTCAGCAGAGGGTGAGAAATTTTTGACTTATTGATTTGAAACTATAAATAATAACAAATAATTAAATTAATAAAAAATAAATTAATTAGTTAATAAAAATATATAAAACTAGGGTAAAACGGGACATGTCGGACACTTAAGATACAAATGCTGCAGATGATAATAGTTAACACTTACATAAATTTCCCAAAACTCATTGATAAAAGAAAACAAAAAAACAAAAAATAGTTTTCTAAAAACAAGCTACGACAACTAAAGTAACAAAATTTTAGACTGAAAAATTTTTACATTTTGCAAATGGGTGGGGCAAAATGGGACATTTAAAAAGTAGCAGTTATATGTTAATTGTAAAGCTTTAAAATTTATAAAAAAATGAGGGTATTTTATCATTGAATCATGTTCAGACATTAAAATTTTATAAATGTAACATACCCATACTAACTACACACCCATAGACCGCAAAAAAGAAATAATAACTAAAATAAAAAAAACTTTTTGTTTTAATTATAAAATACTCTTAAACAAACAAACTTAAGAAATTGTTCTAAAAATTAAGTTGGGCAAAACTAGTATATATTAACTATACTTGGTAACTACTACTAAACTTAAAATCAAACAAAAAGTATTATGATTTGCATAAATCACACTCTCTCTGCTTACATCAAACATTATTATTAATTGAAATTAGTTACAAAAATGACAACTTCTTTGAATTTATTTCTAATCCTGTTTTTTTAAATAAGGAAAATAATATTTTAGATTAAAGATAAAATCATCAAGCTGTAAACAGCATCACAAAATGGTAGTAATATATTTTTTTGTTTTGTTATTCGCCTCCTCAAGGCCGAGAAGGCCACTATAGATGAGGAGGCTACTTAATAGTGGTTATAGCCCTCTCTCAACTCTTTAACTCCGAAACACGAACCTTGACAAATAAGGCCGCTGCATCGAACTCGGAACAAGTCCGCTGGATCGAACTCGGAACCTGCGGAACTTACTATATGCAGTAGTGGTGTAGTGGTAAGCGAGCGCATTACCACTACACGACTACCGCATATAGTCAGTTGTATAAATAAATTGTTGTCGATATTCCCCACAAAAATCATTTTACTATTCAATAAATAATGAAGCACAATAATATAAATTTTTTATCAAAAAAAAATTTTTAGCTGAGATATAAGACTTCGGGCATAACTGCCCCACTGTCCCGAAATGCCCCGCTCGACCGTATAAACAAACAAAATAGTTGAATGTAAAACGGAGATAAAAAAGTAACGAAATTTGATAAAAAAAAAATTTATTTAAAACAAAGATTCTAAAACAACAAACTGAATAAGAGTCGGTACTGTGTTCACACCCGTAAAAATAAATTTGAGTATCTTATTAAAGAGTTAACCAGAATATTTTTTTACATATGAAAAGTAAATTGGTTGCATAAAATTTGTATCAAATAAAAATCTGACTCTCTGAAATTCTGCAGGAACATAACTTAATCCATTAAACTTTGACTAAATTCTAAAGACTAAATTCAACAAGATAAAACTATTACGCAAAAAGTTTTTTGACTTTTTTTAGTTTGTAATAAATTTAGTATATCATTAAGTTGAAAATAATATAGAAGATTTTTTATCATAAACAATTCAAATGTTTATCAAAAACATGTGTTTTTTAACCCTGAAAACCTGTTAAAAAAGAAAAAGAAAATTTTGAATAATCATTTTTTAATTACGAACTACAAATCTCCGTAAGATAATATTTGAAAAGTTTAAATTGGAAAAATTTTTAAGAAATATTAGAAAAACCCTATTTCCGCATAGTAATGGCTTGTGCGTTGTTAGAATCTAATGATTCAAATGCAACTCAAATCAATCAATATAGAGACTGACATTTTGGCTTAATGGCAACCAGTTTCTGGGTGTGCTATTCTTCAAGTCAGTTTATCGATGTTAGATCTAATATCTTAAACATCTTTACAAAAAAATTAATACTAAAATAATCGAGCGTAATAAATAAGTAACAATAATATCAAAATGGGTTTTGATATTTAATTGTAACAAATAAAGTTACAATTAAAAAAATTAAATCTAAATCTAAACCAAACCTACACGTGCACACACGTGTTTCTTTAAAAGTTAAAAAAAGTCTTTAATATTTACTTTGTGTTAAGTAGGGGAAGTTCGTGTACCTAAGGCCTCCTTGTACTTAGGGCCACCCCACTTTATTTGAAAACTATTAAGTTCTAAGTAATGCTTTTCAGTGAAGGGATTAGTTAAAATATTTACTTTTTAATCGTATTTTGATTCTCAGAGAGCGTTATATTATATTATTTGTTACTTAAGTACTAAGTTTAATGTTCAATAAGTTTTCTCTCAATCAAGGTCTGTTAATGGATAACACTTTTCATGAGGCTATTTTTTCTTGTATCTACGACCCTTTAGTTTACTTGTACGTAGGGCCATATGTGTGTAAAGAACTTGCTTGATAGCGAGGGAAGATTGTTAAATTTTGAATGGAGCATAATTTTTTTTTCTCGCCGTTGTTTTGGGACTACCATTTTACACGTAGAATTATTTGACAATTTTTCTCTGAACAATTAGGGTAACTTTACATAATTTCGTCTATCACTCAATGTCGCCCACCATCTTTAATAGCTTAAATGTCAGTTAACTCACACGCTGCACCATTAAAAAGGCGTTCATTTAGAGCAGCAAACTTATCAACATCAAAACAACTTTGACCTCAAAGAATTATAAATAAAGATGTATCTTTTAAAAAAAATTTGTTGGTTTTCGGTAATTTTTTTGCTACTTAAACTGCCGAATTCAAACCAACTAATGCAAATCAATCGAGTTAACTAAAACTTTTTTCGGCTCAATCTACCAAATTAGCTTAATCTCGCCTACAGAATAAATATATTGTTGCCCAATGCATTCAATCTTGCCCGGTTGGGCAAGAATAGTTGCAGTGTTATATTAAGACTTACGCTATATTGAGACTTACGTGTTATATTAAGACTTACCCTACCAGCAGTTTTAACAAAAAAACTTTTCGCCGTAACTGAATTACATATTTAAAAAATAATTGAAATTCAAAATCATAAAATTTAGTAAGGATACATTTTAAGAACATAATGTTTTTGAATGCTTACAAAAAAGTATGTTTTATATGTGTGTTTGTTCTATTTATTATTGAGGAAATTATTTTATAAATTAGATACCCTTAAATCAAAATCCTTGGCAATAGCACCAAATTGAACCCCAAATTTACTTGATAACTGCTTTGACAAAAATTGATGGTTTCCACGTTAATGTAATTTTGATTGCCTTCAAAACAATACGCTTCCTCTGTGTATTGTTATTAAAGAAACTAATTAAAAAATAAATTGCTAATTACCGTACTATGGTCTTGCGTTGGGTATTGAATAATTGTATAAAAAGCTCATGTTCATCAAAACAAATTGAATTAGTTAGAAAAAATATCGCAAATAAGTAAACTTTGTCTGCTCTTGCCTTTTCTTTTTCTTATAATAAATGGTATGAAAGAATTTAGAATTGATTTATATAATTTTATCTTTTTATGCTCTGTTTTTTTTTTATAATAGTGTTTAGAAATAATGGGTATTTTATTTACGATTGTTTTGCGTATTTTTAGTTCTAGAACTAATGTCTTAGTTATTAATATAACTAAAGTATTAGGTCCAAAACGTTAGGTTCAAAAGGTCTAAAACTCATTGTATCCATAATAAAAATGTTTTTCTTCTTCAATGAATTTTGTAATTACTCAGCTAAATACTTATTCACTTCATTGTAAATTAAAAACTGCGAAGTTCTAGGGTTGGGATTAGGTTACAAATACTAAAAAATTGTTTTCACCACGTGTTAGTATTTGTAGCCGTTGTCAATTTATACTACAACTTAATTTATCTAGGTATTGTCTTGAAAAAAAAACATGGTTAAAAGATGAGGTAGGGGATGTAGGTTATCACCAAGATTTCACCGGATGTGGGTTGAAAAGATTACTTCTGTAACAGAGGCTACAATATGTTACAATACAACTCATTTTCATGATGGTATAACTCCTTCATCATCTGGTAGTAGTATTTTTGACATTTGTCAAATAAAAAAGCTACCAACAATTGACTCGTGTCAATGTTTCCAATCATTCCATTGATCAATTAGTCGCTGTTAAGAAACGGGACAAATACCTGAAATGGAGTGAAGATGATGAAAATATGATAAGTGCAATTAAGCATGTCAGATGTATGTCAGCAATATTGTACAATGTGCCGCGTACAACATTTGAGTGAAAATATGGCATATGCAAAATATCGATCATAATATGTCAAAGTGATTGGCTAGAAGTGCAAGATATTGTTTCCCACCCCAGAAGAGCAATGTATCATCATATTTGATTCAAATATTACTGTATCTAATTTTTATGTTAGTTAATAACTTTTTATTAATTCATTGATGCCTTTTTAAAAAAAAATCGTTTAATACTTTAACTCACTGGTTTTAAAATTAGTATTTGTGAATGAGGTATAATCGAGTGGTAATCGAATAAAAGTTGGGTGGAATCGGACATTTTAGGATCGTAGTTCCGGACAAATTAATGAGTATTGTTATTAAATAATAATACATTTAATAACAATACACAAAATTACGATAACTCATTTGATTCCAATAAAAAAATTTGAAAAAAATGTTTTTAAAGTGTTTATTTTCATTAGTTAAAAGCTAATGTTTGAATTTCTAAACGATGACATTTTCTTTCCTTATTTATAAAAGACAATTTTTATAAGACGATTTTTTTTTAAATGTGTTAAGAACATTTCAATGTTAATTAATTATTTTTTACATTTGTGTCACTCGGTTAAAAAAGATCTAAAGTCATGTTTAAACTGTGTTCGGGGCTATCCTCTAATTTTGGAGCATGCATTTTTTCTCACATTTTTTCTTTTATATTTTTTATATTTTTACACAACAATTATTTTTTTGTTTCTTATTCATTAGATAAATGCTTATACTTTTAAAAAAGGGTTTTGACACTTTTTTTTCTGTTAGTACATGTGTTCAATCTATTTTTCCAAAAGTGTCCGGAGCTACTCAACTTTCTGCTATGTTGTGCTAGTAAGTGACCGGGGCCCCGGCCCCGGCTAAAATTTAGACTTTTTGCGAATCCGGACAGAAAAAAAATTAAAATAGTTAATATATTATATTTTTATGCTTACATTTAGAATTTATTAAATGCTGGCATACATTTATATATTTTTAAACTTTAATTTACTTCCAACAAGATTGCAAGCAACCACTATTAAGTTATGAGTTAAGGGAGGGCGGATAGAAGTGAGCCAAGGGTAGCAGTGAATCGATGATCGTACTGCTAAAACGGGAAAGGTGCGGGTGTCTGCGTTAACGTTGTCATCCACTCTTTGTTGTGCAAAAGTAAATTTTTTGTATTTTTTGAAACTTTTTTAACCAGCATACCGGTTGTTTCGAGACATTAGATAGTGGTTGAAAATTTACCAGTAAATAAAGTAGTTTTTAGAACAAAGTATTTTACATGTAACCACGTACTTGTTGCACATTTTAATCCAGTTGCACAACAAAACAGGGGAGCTTGGGGAGGAATGAGCAATTCCTTCACGGGTAGGAGTGAACCGCGGCTCACTAAAATTTTACGTTAAAAAAGTTTTGACTTCAGCGTAAAAACATATTTACGTTTGACTTTTATATCTTAGTATATCATTGGAAAACTCGTGTGCAACATTACATTTATTTTTACCATATGTTATAATGCCTTGAGTCTATAAATGAACACCTGCAATAACTTCCAAAATATTGCTACCTCGGCCAACTTTTTCTGAAACAAGTAAAAGACAGCATTGCAATTACAAATTTGAGGTTGTGTTTGACTATATCAGTATTTTTTAAATATTATTTTTATTGCCAATATACTATACGCTAATATACTACTTTTATTACATACATATATACTTTTATTATATCTTAATATTTCGAAATTATCATTTTTCATGACAGTTTTTTGTTTTGTTGTCAAAATCAGTTGTTACTGAAAACAAATTATTTTTCTGGTAGTTTATACGGTTTGTTTATTTAATTAAATGAGTTTAAAATTGTGTTAAATTTATTGTTATTTATGTTACATTATTACTTAATTATGCTATGCTTAATTATAAAGTATTTGTTACTTACTTAATTTTCAATAAATTAGTTAAAGAAAATATCTAATTTTAATTTTCTGGTAATCAAAGATAACGACTCACTCCTACCATTTGTTTGGTTCACTTTTACCCATGCATGGGTAGGAGTGAACCAGTAGCAACACCTGCGTTATTGTTCAAGTTATTAAAAATCTGAAGATATTTTGATATTTCATGTATTACTATTAGAAACCTAGTACTTTAGGCTATCTTAGGCTCCTTATCCTATACTTTTTCTACTTTTGGTTTCCTTGATATAATCGATTTTAAAAAAAGTAGCTCACTCATACCCATACTCCCTTATATTAAAATAGAGAATAAGTTAAAATACAAGGAAACGTAATACTGAAGACTTAAAAGTTGTAATTTGTATTAAAAAAGGAAAAAATGAAGATGGGTAAGAGTTATAAGTTTTTTTGATGAACTAGGAAAAAAACTGAATTAATAAAAATTTTAATAGCATGAAGGAACAGATAAAAATATGCAACTTGTTGAATAAAAAGCCAAGCAATAATGAGTTTTGGTTTATCGTTATAGAGATGGTAGCTCGTTTGACCATTGACCATGATTGTATTTGTAGAAAAAAAGAAAGAAATGAAACCTTACAACAATGGAAGAGTGCCTCAAGCTTGGTAGATAAAGCAGGTCTAACTAAATTTACAATGTGTTTTTAGACTTTGTCTAAGAGAAAGAGGATTATTCTTTGTCAATATTGGATTGCCAACAATATTGCAATATTTTTTTGCAGTAAATAAATGAGTTTTATTGTCGAAAAAAATTGTGGATTTTAAGTCCGGAATTTAAATCCAGAAGCCACTGCAAGCATTAGGCTGTTACAGAAGAGAGATCAAATTTAAAATTGGCTGCTTGTTCTAATCAATTAGATTTTTTTTTAAGACAAAAGTATAAAGTTAAGTCGTCAGCAAATAGAACCACTTTACACGAAGACTTGAAGTTTTATGAAACACTTTTTTAACACTATAATGGAAATCTTGCATTAAGCACAAACTGTAGAAGTGTTTAATTAAGAATTAACTTTAGCACTGAAAGCAAGAGTGATTTGGATGTTTAACTATGGATTAATCTATTTACCTGGCAGGAAGAGTATGTTCATTAGATTCCAGAGTCAAATTAGAGTAAGATTTCTTTGCAAATAGCTCTGTTTTATTCTGGGGAGAAATAAAAAAATCAGACCCATGAATTAGAGATTAAATGTTAGATTATAGGCCTATATATACAAAATAATTTTAAAAATAATTGCATAAAATAATTATACTTTAGGGCGTATAAATGTTTATGTAACCCCTGTCACAAACCCGGCCCCGGTCAAATATCAACCCCGGTCACTTACTATGTTATGCTTGTTATGCTAAATTATGTTTAGGGTCTCGCAATTATATCACTAAACTTGGTCTAGTTTCCAAATGAAACACAAAAACTGGAATTAAACAAAAATGTAGACAACAAAGTCAAATACCTAAACGTTTATATTTTTTCCCTGGTATATATAGATATTTTTTAAATGAATTCAATGGGCCTTTTCGCCACTAATCCAAAAATCTCGGTGATAAGACAAAACTATTTCTTCTTTTTTCTCAGATAATTGATTTTTTTAGTGGCTCCAATTTACTTTAGTTTTATTGCACAGTTTTGTTCAGAATTTAATTGCTTAAAAATATTTATTATTTAGAAAAATATTTTTAAATTTTGAATGATATTTACAAAGTAAAAATTTAATTGTGAACATTTTAATTGTGATTCAAACGAATTACATTACTAGGGTTGTCATAGCGAGCTTTTTGTTTGATAAAACATTGTAATTAATTTTGTTTGGTAAAACGTTGTGATTAATTTTTTTCTTTTTCGTGGGTCATTTTTATTTATTATTTTTATTGTTTTGTGACATATTTTTATAGGTTTTAAAGACACACTAAATAATTAAATAACGTCAATGATTAATATTGTCTTATTAAATCTTTTTATTACTTTTAGAAGAATTAGGGTTTTAAAATAAAAAGAAAAAAACGTTGAATTAAAACTATAGATACTAAGCCATCTGGTTTTTAATTACACTATTAATTTTATGAAATCATATATATATATATATATATATATATATATACATATATATATATATATGCATATATATATATATATATATATACATATATATATATATATATATATATATATATATATATATATATATATATATATATATATATATATATATATATATATATATATATATATATGTATATACATATATATATATATATATATATATATATATATATATATATATATATATATATATATATATATATATATATAATTTCATAAAATTAATAGTGTAATTAAAAACCAGATGGCTTAGTATCTATAGTTTTAATTCAACGTTTTTTTCTTTTTATTTTAAAAAAAGAGAATGTATATAAAATTTTCCGTAATCAAAACGATACTGTTCACTTAAAATTCACTTGAAAATAAGTTAAATAAAATGAGGCGTATGACTATTTTAACAGCCGCTGATATGTGGAGCCACGACACAATTGCTTTCGCGCGCTCTTAGACTAAGCACTACCCTAAGTTTGATAATATAATATATATAACAAAAAACCAGTTTTGAAATTTGTTTATTTTTGCTAAATGGTTTACAGGTTTGGAAAATAAAATGCTATCTATAAATATCTAAGATAACATATTATCTATTTATATATGCTTCAGTTTATTAGCTTAATTATTCTTAATCTGCTACTTAATTATCTCAATTTTTTTTAAAGAAATGTATTAAACTATAGTAATATGTTTATAAATAATTTCCGACTTTTAAGAATGATTTCCAATGAAAATTCCCAAGACGATAGAACACAAAATTATTTAAAAGCTGTTGCGCAATGCTTAAACCTTTTTTTCTAATACTACTTCGTATTTATAATGTAATTTGTGCTTTTGATTGATAAAGTTTTATGAAACAAAATAATTTAAAGAAGAATATTTGCAATTAAAGCAAATCTCGTGCTTAATATATTTCTTTCTATTTTATGACTACTAGAAGTGTTGTCGCTAAAAAAATTATGGCTATCCTAAAATCATGCTTTTGAGGTCTTACCACTCCTGAAACGTTTTAAGTTAGCTTAAAGACTTAGGTTCATTTTTTTTAATAGGTTATAAATCCTCCTCCTATATAAAATTCCAGCTGGCAGTGTCTGTCACTAATCTCGGACCAAATTCGTAATGAATTGAAGTCGAAATAAATACTTTTTTTTAGATTTGTTGATTTTTGTCTTAAAAGTTTGAAAATTTGGTACCATTAATTAAGAAAAACAGATGATTTTTTTATATGCAGAATTTTGATTACAGTAATGTAGGAGTTGTTATATGGCTGCAAAAATTTATTTATTACAATTAAAACTGTTATACTTGTTTCTTTGATCATATGTTAAAACAGTAAATATAAAGTCCCTTAAGTATTTTAAAGTAAGACTTTTATCACAGGTTGAGTATAGGTGATATTTTTTATAATAATTATACTAAACCTATAATATAATTTACTATATACCTATTACATTAACTATTTTACTTAACTACACTTAAGTTGTCTTATTTTCAGTTATTTTCTCATTGTTGTGTTGACCAAAAATTATAAAGTGCAACTGTATAAAAAAATCAAGGTAACAGTATCAGTTTGTTTCCTTTAGTTACCTTTTGTAATACAAGTTTGTTTCTTCTTTCCCTAGTATTTTTCCCTAGTTTTATTATACAAAGATTTGCCGACAAACTTTTTAGCCAGTTTTAGCAATAAAACCAGGGCCGACAAGATGGATTTCAAAGTAAAGGAACATAATCCTCAAGTTCAAAAAAAAAGTCCTCTAAATCTAGAAACTTTAAAAAAAAAAAAAAGGTTCTTTAGTAAAGGTGGTGGGTTAGTGCCCACTCTGCCCCACCTCCCCCGGTTTTGTCGGCCCTGAAAACTAAAGAATTTAGTTAACTGAAAGGAAAGCAAGAGAATTTATTACCCTTTCTATTTCGTTTAAAATTTTAACTAATTTTAATATTTGATTTTATAAATTATAAAATAATCTATATAGTGCAAATATAACCTATGCAAATATAACCTATGTGAATATAACTTATGCAAATATAACCTATGCAAATATAACGAAAATTTTTGCAATTTATAGCAATTAAGGTTTTAAACAAAATATTTTGAATACGAATAATTATTTATAGAAATTTATTTGAATTTTTAAAATCTTACAAGTTATCTTTTAATCGTTATTTTATTGATTATAACCTAAGATGTTTCTAGGAGTTTATTTTGCTTTATTTATATAATGGTACGGTGTAAAACTTATTTTTTTAACTTGTCTTCTTGTAATCTATTTTCATAAATGATTTTATTATTGTAATCAAAATTAAAAAGTTTAGAAAGATAAGATTTATTGATGATAAATATAAATCATTAATGTAAAAAATGAACAAAACTGATCCTAAAATAGAACCTTTGATAACTCGAATAACAAGTTAAAACCATTTTTTTTTTTTTTTTTTAAAAAAAACCTTACATTTTGTGCATTACTTTAAGAGGTCAGATATCCTTCTTAACCAAAGTAAGTTTTTTTTTTATGTAAATAATATATAATTTTTTTTTTAAATAATGGTTTATGAAAGTAAAATGTTTAATAAGAATTAAATGTCATTCTAGATTATGTTGGTCAGATTAAACCTGCTTCTGATTTCCTTCTTCTTCTTCTTCTTCTTCTTCTTCCGTCTGAATGTTGCTACTAATTTTTCTAAAAACTTTAAATCAAAAAATTTACTCACATAATTTGGTTTCTTTCACAGATGAAGTTTTTCCTAGAAAAATGAACATTTTGAAAAAAGATTTTTTAATAGGTTTTTTTTTTCTGTTTAAGTTTTTTTTTTGGGATTACTTTTTAAATCATTTTTTTCAGTTGCACACTAAGTTGCATTTTAAATTATTTTTTTTTAGTTGCACACTAAGTTGCATTTTAAATTATTTTTTTTTAGTTGCACACCTTTTACTGGCGAGTTTTAACTAATCATCGACTCTTTTTAATATGAATAAGTATCATTCAGGGGTGGATTTTTTGTAAATTGAGCTTTCTTTTAGTCAGAGAGCAAACTCCAAACATTTATATGATTGTACTTATGTCAAATAAAGATGCTTTGCAAAAAATTGCAATATTAAAATTCCCCTCTTCATCTTTCTTTACTCCCTCCTCTCCTCCCCCCCCCCCCCTCCCTCCTCCCATTATTCCTCCTTTTTGTGGCGTGAAAGCATCAAGCTAATAAATTACTTTTTTGACAGTTCTCAACTAAACTTATTTTCATCGAATAATTTTCAATTTCATAGCATAACCTCTTAGCGTTCAAAAATTATGACCTTGTAAAAATTTAACCCCCTTAGTTTAAAGTGGTTGCAAATCTATATTGTCATAATTTTACTATGTTAAGTGATTATAATAATAAATTTGAAATTAATCGATAATTCTAAACTTAGTTGAGAAAAGCAAAAAATAATTTTCAACTTGTTGCCTACACATTTAGGCGCAGGGTGTGAAATTTAGTGTGTGAAATAGCTAAAACTCCAAAAAATGGATCCGCCCTTGGAGTCATTCACTTTCTAAACGATTTTTTTTTGCTTAAAACAATTTGTTATATAACAATAATGAAATAAAAACTAATACTTTATATTGTATTTATGCTGAATTTATTATAAAGATAACGTTAATTCATACAACTAATAAGCTACAAATTATTGAGCAATGGTTTTTAAATAAAGTTAAAAAAAAAAAATAAAGTTTAAAAAAAGTTACATTAGCATGCAAAATTATGTTTTCTATTCAATAAACAAGTTTAAAAATTTTTTATCTCTTTCCCTTTGCTCCTTACTGTTTATATAAATATAACTACGACGAATCTTTAAACACAGCCTAATTTTTGAACGAGTTTCTATCAATGCCATCTTTTTAAAAATATAAAATAAAGTATTTTATAGTTATATCAAATTGAAAGTAATTTAGGAACAACACCTTGTATTAATGACGCCATTGGTCATGCTAAGGCGACAAATGAATTTTTTCTTCGCTATTGAATAACCCACAAACCGACTGAATAAGTATTTTTGGTGAAAGATTTTAAATAAAAAACATTCTACTTTTTTTCTTTATATATTCTAATAAAACTCTTATGTATGACATTTAAATAAAAAATGATAAAACTTAATAATATAGTTTTTTTATTCTTTTATTTGGCGTTCGCCATTTTACTATATCATTAATTTTTTAACAGAATATAAGTGAATAAATTATTTCTTATTAGAACATAATTGAATAAACCATTTTGTTCGTGATTAGGTGAACGTTTTTATTTATATTTCACATGTCCATATTTACTGTAAATGTCATTTTTGATTGTTTTTTTTTTTCACTTCATTGTTCTCTATAAATACAATTAAAATCATTAATACTCATAATAAGAAATAAATAAAAAAATTATTATAAACTAAGATCAGGTTATAATAAAAAAGTAAAAGTAAATAGAAAAAAAAGTTTCCAAAATAAGCTTAGGTTATGCATTATATTAATTTGTAATCTATTAATAATAGTTATTGCCAGCTCAGAGCCGCTTCCAAAAATATTTTAACCTGATTTTTTTTTTTTTTTTTGTCAATCAAAGCTTTTTATTAACTGGCCTTGGCATGTTGCTGGCTTTCCTTTATAATTGTGCTTACTAGGTTTTTCTATTAAAATTAGAGTTTTTGATATATTTAAGCACTTACCAAAAATTATTGCTTCAGATTTTTGAGAATATTTTAATAACTGCATCATTTCTCGTAGCAAAAAAAGGGAATTACGATGATGACATCCCCAACTTGGCTTCATAAAAAACTTGTAAAGTCAAGTCACTTTGTAATAATCTAAAGACTAAATACCAAAGTAGACTACTTATACATCCTATTTTTATTTGTATATTGTAAACATAATAGTTATTTGTTTTAAACAAATAAAATAAATAATAGTGCAAATAAACACCCAATTATATATGCTCTTACTGATTTACACATAGTAGTACAAACAATCTTTTTCACTCATTAAGAATCAAACTTTTTTAAAGTTTTTTAAAAACGAAGAACTTTTTTAAATATTTCTTTATATTTTAACAATGTTTTATAAAATCTTAATATCATCTTTGTTTTAACTTAAACTTGTTAAAAATCCACATGGGGCTCTATTAAAAAATTCGTGAGCTCTAGTCATATATAAATTCTTTTTTTTATATATTATATATTTTTTTTTATATATTATATATTTTTCTATGAACAGCGAAACTTATGAATCGGTGAATGTTAAAAGGATGGAAGTCCAATAATGGATTTTTTTTGAAAATGGAAGTTTTTTTAAGAGGATTATGTTTTTCGCCTTCAAAAAAATTATTATTGAGCCATTAACAAAAATTTACTACGGGGAAAAATGCAGTTTTTTTTAGTTTCTCGAAAGTTTTTTTGGTTGGACTTTTGCCCTTTTAACATTCACCGAATCGTATATATTATAAAATACATTTTCAATTGTATAATATTGTTTTATAATGTGACTACTGTTTTCAAAACCAGTAGTACTGATACCGGAATACTGGTATTACCGGACTTTTTCAAGTGCCAAATTACCGATATTAGTTTGGTTCCATACCGGTGTTAAAAATATATGTACAGGGCTTGTGATTAGTAAATGGGATCGCCCTCTTAACGTGAAATATGAAAATAAATGATATATTTAAAAATTCCAGTTGCGATAAACAACACACCCGGTGGGAAAAGATAGTTAGATGACAAAACACGTGTTAAAAACGTTTAAAGCAGGTAAAACTGCGTATTTTACACGTTTTAAACGCGACTTTTACCCATAAGTAGAAACTAGCTATGTAGCTACAATTTGCTGCTATATTCTATTCGCTATATTTATTATATTTTCAGTATTAGTATTCGATGGATAATGAGAGTATAAAATCACGCTCGCTAAAGAATTTGGGGTGCAGAAAATAATTGAGTTTTTATAAAAAAAATATTGTTAAAATTATTTAGTTAAAAAAAAAACTTGTTTAATTTAAAAGTAAAATTTTGTATTTCTTCTATTAATAAAGCACTGATTTAAAATATTATCATTGTGTCACTCGTTTTAATGTAGAACGCATGTTTGAGTTTTACACTGACGTGAATAAGAAAAGTTTGAAGTCGTTACAATTGAGAATATTTTTAATTTTGCAAAAACATCAAGGTGATAGATTATTAATCGTTTTTTATGGTGTAACTTGCCAATGGTATGCTATGTACTAACAATTGTCAGAACTAAAAACCAATATTTTATGTCTAATAGATAGATACCTTAATATCCAGAAAAACATAAAATGTCTCAAAAAGTATTCAAACCATTCAGCACCGAACGAGTTGATGAAAATTCTGCGTGATTTTATTTTCTAGGAGATAATGAAAATTAATGCAAATGTAAGAGGTGCAACAAACAAACAAAATTAAATGGTGGAAGTACCAGCGTGCTGCATACACATCTATAAACTAAATATGAAATTGACTTGCTGAACAGGAAATTGTCCCAAGATGCAGCATCGTGATCGGTTTTGTTTTCATTGGTATCGTTACCAACGGTCAAAAATTTCAAACTTCTAATCACTGATTTCTTACAAAATCAACGCAACATTTCGTTATCATCAGTTTTTTCTTGATAAAACACCCTTCATTTTGGACCCTTGGATTAGCTTGAGTTGTTGGTTCGCCTCCTGCTAAAAAATACATTGATTTAGTTCAAAAATTGTTGAAAGTTTCTGTTGAACTGCGATGTAGACATTATAAGTGATACTACTAATGGAGTTTCCGTAATGCAGAAAGTGGGGCGTTTGGGTAACTGTGATCAACAGTTGTGCATTAGGCATGGCATTTAACTAGGTGTTGAAGACACCAAGTTAAATGCCATGTTTTGTAAAAAAACCCGTCAACTTCTGCAAAAGAAAAATTGAAAGTAATCTGCAATTACAACAAGAGCAGTGAAAGGGATAAGGATAATGATAAAGATTTTTCCAGCGGGTTTCAATTATAATGAGTGAAGAGAATGACTTTATTGAACTGACTCATGAGTGGCAGTCGTTAGTGATAAAGGTTCGCACCGTTGTGAAATTGTTTTGCCGTTCTCCGACAAAAAATTAGAAAAGTTTGGTAAAGGCCCTCCACTGATACTTGGCTCCAAAACTCGCTGGAATAGCTTGCACACAATGCTCGAACGTTTTTTAAAATTGAAAAATTGCATTCGCGAGTCACTGATTGACCTTGAGTCCAAGGTTGAGGTAATTGATAGGGAGTTCGATGCAATATTAGCTGCTAAATCATGTCTTGCGCCAGTTAAACTGACTGTGAAAAGATTTTTCCAAAATGTTACTTCACTGTTTTTAGCCATTACAAGATTTTTATGATAGATAACCTTGGAGAAACTGATTTTGCTTTTGAAAGCTGTATTGGTGCAACAATTCAATGAGCAACGTACACCTTTTTCCGGTATAAAATATTTTTTGCACAAGGGCCATCAACATAACAAGTATTTGGATCCAGCACTATCTTTTGAGCACCTTCGCAAGTTAAATACCATTTTAAATTTTAAATACCATTGCTTGACTGGAAGATTGGTTCAATCAGAAAGCGTATGATCATCTCCCTTCCACCAGCGCTTCTTCTGGTAGTGATTCTGTTAATAACGCTGTAAAAATTTAATTGAAAGAAAAGCTTGACTTTGCAATTTTGAAAAACAAGAAATGTAACATCAAGGGAAAATCAAATGGTATTGAGATGGCAGTTTTAGAAGAAGAAGGAAATTGTAGTATGTATTTGCAAATTTCGACGTGTCATTATTCAAAGTGTCAAATCTAGGCGTGGATTTTCAGCAAGTGGCAACATTGTCACAAAATTAGATCATCTCTTGAAGATGGTACCCTGAACGCTCTTTGTTTTTTACGGGCTCATTTTACAAAGGAAAAAAAGCGTAAAATGAAAAAGACAGTAATTTTTATGTAAAATAAATAAGCTTATTGAATCAATTAAACTTTTACTATTAACTTGATATTTTATTCATATTATGAAAAAATTTAAAAAAAGTTTAATACCGTTATTATACCAATAATACCAGTATTGAAATTATTCAGTACCAAAATACTGGTATTAAAAAATGGTATCGGTATTGTAAGCACTAATTGTGACATTATAACTTATTGTGACATCACAAGAAAGGAAAGTTTTTTCAACTAGAATAGATAGAAAATAAAATCTCGTTTTAAACGCGTTTTATTTTAAAGACCTATTTCTTATTTATTTTGAAGGCGTTTTATTGTTAAAAATAATTTACGTGTTTTATTATCAGTATGAAAGAGCAGAGGCGTATTTAAAGGTTTGTGGGATGATTAAGGTGGGTGGTGCGGGGGTCGATTGAATTTACATTTTAAAAAAGTACACATCTTGCACTTATTTTTTTCGTTAAATTAAATTTAAAAACCTTGATTCTTTGACAACAAACTAGTTTAAACAAAATGGCTTAACAATAGACGGCAATTAAATAAAGTTAAAACTCTACAGTCAAATATTTAAAATTTCCGATTACTTTCTTAAAAAGAAGGTCCTCAAAACTAAGAATACTTATTAATGTTGTAAAAAATATCCATTAGATAAAACTAATAAAGTCACCAAAGGTGCAGATAACTGGGAAAAAATTATTTTTATCTGATAACAATATTAATAAACTATTTACTACAAGTAATGAAAATTTCAAAAAGACTTCTAGCTGGTTTAAATACAATAAGTTTACCCTAAATATTAAAAAAACAAATTTTGAGTTCTTTTTCATTCGATAACTAAAAAACGTTATTTACCCCCGATATTTTTATTTACCAAATTGAAATAAAAAGAGGTTGCGTTACAAAATTTTTAGTTGTATTCCTTGATTAGAACATCACATGGAAGCAACATATTGATTATGTTGGAACAAAAGTTTCAAAAATATTGGAATTTTTTAATATAAATAAAAAAAATTTATCCCAATTTTATTATGCATTCATTCATAACTATATGAATTATGCAAATATTGCTTGGGCAAGCATTAAAAAAAAGTAAGTTACTTTCTCTCTATCGCCGTCAGAAACATGCAATACGTGTAATTAATTTTGATGATCGTTTTTCTCTCTCTAAACAACTTTTTTATGAAATGAGAATACTTTATATTTAAGAACTTAATATTTTTAATAACTTATGCTGTGTATATATATATATATATATATATATATATATATATATATATATATATATATATATATATATATATATATATATATATGTATATATATATATATATATATATATATATATATATATATATATATATATATATATATATATATATATATATATATATATATATATATATATATATATGTAAAAATAATCTTAACCCTGCCGTTTTTATGGATCTAATTACCTTGAAACCTACCAATAAATACTTTCTATAAATACTCAAAAAACACTCCAACCTTCTATATAAGTCTTTTTGTCAAACCAATTTCAATCAATTTTGCATTGATTATCGTGTACCCCATTTTTAAAATAAAATTGTTTTGCCTAAATTTAATTTTGATCTACTTACTTCTTTGCGTCTTTTTAAAATTAAGCTGAAAAATCTTTTACTCTCCCATAATATAAAAACTTGACAATAATATTATGAAATGTTTATTAAATTTTATTACCTATACTACAAAATGATATGTGCATGTATACTACAAAATGATATGTGCATGTATACTACAAAATGATATGCGCATGTATACTACAAAATAATATGTGCATGCATACTACAAAATGATATGTGCATGTATACTACAAAATGGTATGTGCATGTATACTACAAAATGATATGTGCATGTATACTACAAAATGATATGTGCATGTATACTACAAAATGATATGTGCATGTATACTAAAAAATGGTATGTGTATGTATACTACAAAACGATATGTGCATGTATACTATAAAATAGTATACTACAAAATGATACGTGCATGTATATCTTATTATGTTGTCTTTCTAGTTACTGTTTAACCTAATATTTTGTTTACTCTAGTATAAAGTTCTGACGATAAGATCTTATTTCTTTCAGACCAAGTTATTCAAATGTTTTTTAAATTAAATACATTGTCTGCTAAATAGCAGATAATGTGTTTAATTTAAAAAATTACTGAAATTGAAGACTTGTTTTTGAGTAAAAATTTTCTCAGTACATTTCTTAGGAGCATTAAAGTCCTTGCAGCGGAATGTCTAGTTTTTTAACTTTATACTGTCCAATAAAACAGTTCTTTATTTTGATTGTATACCAGAAACATTGTGCAATATTATTAAATCAAAATATTACCAATAAATTTATTAATATATATATATATATATATATATATATATATATATATATATATATATATATATATATATATATATATATATATATATATATATATTAAAGTATCAAAATGTAAATAACAGTATGGCTGAATATTTATGATCATTTTCTAACTTTATTTCACATAAATGCTTTAAGCCTAATGTTCACATGGGAGAATAATAACAGATAAACAATAGTTATATTAGATATTTCCAGAACCTTATATCATGCGTAAACTGAGATGAAACTTGAATAAACTTAAATGCTGATTAAGTTTATGTTACTTTTATAACTGACTTTCTTAACATAAAACTTAATTTTAAGATTAAGAAATTCAGTTATAAAAATAAAGTAAATCAGCATTTAAGTTTATTCAAGTTTCATCTCATTTTACAAATGAAATTAAACTTTTTAAGCAATTTCTAAAAATTCAAAATAAGATTTAAAAACATTTTTAAATCTATACAAGAATTTTAAAATCTTTAAAAAAAACAGCAATCTTGTTTCGAATAAACCTAAAAATAAAACACAAAATCATTTAGCTACACATGTAAATAAAACTAACTAGAAAAAAATTAAAATTTGATTATAGTCAGTTTTTTAACGTTCAAAAAATGAATACATTCCTGTACATTATATTTAGTTTTGATAGACGGCGTAAATTTTCTCGCCTCTACTTTTCTTCCGCAGCTGTTGACGGCTGCCGTCCAATAAATTTTTTGTCTTTCTATTAGCGGCCGCAGCCATAATTTTTTTTTTAGAGGCAAATGATATGAAGTCCGACACTAATAAGAAGCTGGAAGCCATTGGTTGCCTCTCTAGAAGAAATTTTAGTAGCAAAATGATTTGGGAATTGAAATGATAGATATTTTGAGCGGTTCATGGAATTTTTTCTTATTGGTTACTATTAACTGCTCTACTAATGGTCCCCTATTCTAAAAGCAGCACCTTCCAATAATAATATTTCAAAAAAAAAATGTATATAAAAAAATTTTAAATTATTTTCTATATGAGTTTGAGATATATTCTGTAACTGTAAAAAAAAATGTATATAAAAAAATTTTAAATTATTTTCTATATGAGTTTGAGATATATTCTGTAACCATATTTATACATGTTAACCGCAATAATATTGTAATAATAATAAAAGATATATACGTAATCTAAATCTAAATAATACAAAGATAATATAAATAAAAGACTATTCCAGGAGTCACTATGCTAATTTATAAGTTGATCACGTTGAAATCCGATCTTTAAATTCATTTAAAGTTGGAGTGTATACTGCGTACTGTGTGAGAGAGCTCCAATGTCTACTGTGTACTGTGTGAGAGAGTTCCAATGGATCGCAAATCTGTGTGTGAAATAGTTAGAACCTTCCTCGCATCCGTTTACAAAATGACGGTCAAGCTACAAGCTACTTGTCATGGCCCCGCAAATTGTACACCTCACGCCCAATAAGTTGGTACTGTGGTAACCAAAAATGAACTTCATTAATGTTGTTAAGTATATTGAATTTATGGATTAAATCTCCTCGTAAACGACGTTATTTGAGGTTGGTGCTGATAGATGATATTATCTCAGTTACGCAGTCTTAAACATAGCAACTTAATATTTATTTCAAGAAACGGAGACCATGATGGGTTTGACTTTATGTAGATTGAGCGCCACAAATTTTTTTACTGTAGAAAGCATTTTTTGGTTATATTAACATATAATTGGCTTTGGATCAAGAAAATATACTAAACAAAAAATCTGAATTTGTTTTCAAAATGCAGAAATGAAACTGAGTATCTTTAGAAAAATTATAAAAACAAATGTCCAAACTAAAATTATTCTAACCCAAAAAAATTATTTTATTAAAACCAATTTTTCGAAAAATAATGTAGCTAATGTAGTTTTTTGGTTTCAACATAACTACAGTTTTTATAAAATTAATTATAACGAATCCCGATTTCCCTGTGAAATATTTTTTCTATAATTTGAATTTTTTGATATTTAGACATTCTTTCTGATGAACCTGCTGAAGCCGAAATTTAGATAAGTGTTTTTACTAGTTTACATATATATATATATATATATATATATATATATATATATATATATATATATATATATATATATATATATATATATATATATATATATATATATATATATATATATATATATATATATATATATATATATATATATATATATATATATATATATATATATATATATATATATATATATATATATATATATATATATATATATATATATATATATATATATATATATATATATATATATATATATATATATATATATATATATATATATATATATGAGTATATATATATATATATATATATATATATATATATATATATATGTATATATATATATATATATATATATATGTATATATATATATATATATATATATATATATATATATATATATATATATATATATATATATATATATATATATATATATATACATATAGATATATATCTTTTAAAGAATTTTATATTTCTAGATTAAAACGGCTGGTTTTTTCAAAGAGTTTTAATATGTTTGTCAAATCAATTCTCTCTGTTTCATTTAAACAAGATTATTTATATAAAATTATAAAATTATTAGTTAACTTAAACTTTATCATTATTTTTTATCCAAAAGTATTACAAAACTTTAATTTTATTTGCCCAATTCTAAAATCTACAATAACCCATCAAAAAGCAATATCTCACAACATACATACATATCAACTACCAAATGGAACATAACATACCAACCACCAAATGGAAGTGTAAACAATTTTAAAAATCACTTAAACAAGTAATTTAAAACCGCATATAGAAAAAAAAAGGACATCACATTTTAATTTTTTGGAAATTATAATGTGGATTTTTTGAAGTATGGTAATTATAAAAAAGAAAAAAAATTGTTTAAACTAAAGTTGTCTACTTTAAATTAGAATTTCGTTTTTCTTGAGACTTGTGTTAACAACAACCGTAGTATTATTCTGGAGAAAATTTTAAATTTGTAAGTTAAGTTTTTTCCTGAAAAGCAAAAAAGCCTCGTTGAAATTAAAACGCTTCTTTATACTTACTTTTCTAAAATCCTCTTAAAATCATCGAAAACAAAAACTCTATATGCGTTGAATTTAATCAAAGAAAGGTTGTGACAAGCATAATAATTTAGACCATAAACTTCTATTTAAAAGAACTAAAAAAATTAGCCATTCTAAAATTTTCAAAAATCTTAGAGCGTATTATGTACAATTGACTGTTGGTATTTTTGAAGGCAAACAAAATTACGTTCTAAAAGTCTTTTACACGTCTTCTAAATTTTTTTTAAGTTCTTTCTGTGAAGAATTTTCGAACATAACTTTTAAAAACAAAGACGGTTGAAATGGTAAACGATCAGATCATAATTATTATGAATGAACAGATTATAAATATTATGGAACATCATAAATATTATGAAATATTACAAGAATACAGGGCCGGCGATAGGGGAGTGCATGGGGGGGGAGGAACCCCTCCCCCTCAAACACTAAATCTTAGTCGGCACAAACAAGGCCACAAAAGTCAGTCGGCAAAAGTCGATATGCAGTCGGTAAATTTTAAAAATCGAGGACCTTTTTTTTTTTTAAGTCGGCAAAAGTTGTAATGGGACCCCCCTCCCTCTTCCACCCCTATGTGACACCTACTCACGTTGGCCCTGCAAGAATATCATAAATAATTTTCTAGTTACTTAACTTTTAACTTTTTTTCATGTTTGCATTTTATAAAAATTGTACTACTGTTGGTTTTGTTTAAAATTGTACTTGAAAGCTTTAGAACTTAATTTTATGTTCTACCTTTTTTACCTAATTTACGTTAAATTGCCATTTTAAAACAATAATCAGTGACATGATGGGTTAACGGGAATTTAATACATCCATATATTAAGCCATGCGATTTTTTTTTTACTTTTTTTATTAATTAAAACATTTCAAAATTAAAAAAAATTTAAACACGTAAACTTTTTTTAAAATTAAAAATTTTAAAGGTTTTTTGAGTTAAAATAGTTTTTATTATATTTAAATTATAGTTTATTATAAAGTTTTTTTGTTTATTTATTTATATTGTTTTTAAACAACTAATCTGATCGAAAAAGTCGTTAATTTTATTTATAAAATTTTATTTTTATAATTTTATTTATAAAATCTAAATTTGAAACAATATGCAATAGTTTAATTATCCTTATTTGATAGTTTGGTCACTGCATTATCAAACATATCATAAGAACAACATCAGAAACCACTTTGACTAAACTCTAAAATAGTGTTACACCTCAGATTTAAAAGCTCTTTACAAAAAAAAAGCATTTTTGCAAAGTACCCAATGGGCATTTCGACGTCGAACGAACGTCGAGCGACGTCGGATCTCTACGTCGGATCGACGTTGGGTTTACGTTGGAAATGGAAATGTTATTTGACGTCGGTTAAACTGACATCGCGCGACGTCGGCATTCCGATGTAAATCCAACGTGTTTTTTGAAAACTAAAAAACGTTGCCTTCGGCAGGAATCGAACCTCGGTCTATTAAACACTAAATCCTACGCGCTTACCACTACACCACAGGGATAAAATATTTATGTGTTTATTTAGTAATTTATACTTGTAGCTATTTGGGAATTATTACTTTGATAAGAAATAATTTTGTTTAAATATAATATAAATATTAAAACGAATAGTTATATATTATAAAAAATGTATACTCGAAAATGTTAATAGTTAAAAAACTATGCTAGTGCATCATACAAAACCTCGTGATGTTTTATCAACCATTATTCAAACTTCTTTCCATTAATAAAAAATACGCTTAGTTTACATATTTATTGAAGAGCGCAATTGCACACATATTGTTGGGTTTGGATTAAATTTTCATCAGCGATGTCTTACGACGTTGTTCCGACGTTGTTTTAAGGACGTTAAATTGACGTCGGAAGACGTCAAAAGACATCGGAGTACGTTAATATTATGACGTTGCCCGACGTCTTTTTATTGACGTTGGATCGATGTCAGTACTGCGACGTTTTTTGGACGTCTTTTATAAGATGTCGGAACAACGTCATGTTAAAATAAAGACATCGCCCGACGTCATTTTACTGACATCGGAACAACGTCGGAATAGGTCTTTTGACATCGCTGATGAAAATCGTACGTAAATCCGACGTCGGATTGACGTCGGGTGCCCACTGGGTATATAAAAAAACACTTTTTACAAACAAAATCTTGAACGAATAAATCACTAGAATTTTATAAAAAAAGATTTTTTTATTAAAATAAACTGTACACAATGAAACAATATTCAAAAATTAGAAACATATATTTGACATGTATTTCTGTGTCCCGGCAACGTCAGCTCCTGTCAAGCGTCTCTTTTGTCAGAGTGGATTGATAATGCGCCCTAATAGAGCTCGTATGCCTAGTTGGTTGTTTGATGCTTTGATGTTTCTTAAACGTAACAAAGAATTATATGCTATATAGTGGTAGTTAATGCTTTTGACATGTAGTTAATGGTAATAGTTAATATCAGCATATTTTTAATTAAAAGACGTTAATATTAGTTGTTCGCATTAGGCACAAAAATACATAAAAATGAATGATTAAAAGTTTTATTTTTTTATTTTTATGTATTTTTGTTTTGGCTTTCTTTCTTCAAATATATTTTCTTACTGACTTCGTCAAATTCTGCACATAACCTTAATTTTACATATGGTTTTATTGTCACAGCACTTGCTACCTGCAGTTTTGTTAACAATTAGTCTTAACGTAAGGTTAAGTTTTAAGTCTTGGGTTTCGAAAATGTTTTCGTTGGCCTTGGCCTTGAAACTATTGTCCTTACCTTTAAAATTCTAGGCCTTGGTCTTGAAATTCTCAGCCTTGTCCTTGGCCTTGGTCTTGGCCTTGGTCTTGGCCTTGGTCTTGGCCTTGGTCTTGGCCTTGGTCTTGGTCTTGGCCTTGGTCTTGTTCTAGGCTTGAAATATGTGGCCTAAGCCGTGCTATTTTTGGTCTTGTTAACAACTCTGGTGTTAATGAAGATTCGATGCTTAATTCTTTTTCAATAATACACTTTTTTTTACCCAAAGTTACTGATGATGAGATTTTTTCTTCTTCAAGTTCTCTTGTCTGGCAATTATTGCATACATAAAAGTGTATTTTTTTATTTGTATTTTTAAATTTTTTGAAATTAATTACTTGATATAAATAAATAAAACAAAAATAAATAATAATTCACTAAAGATGATATAGAACAAAGTTTTTGTATATTAAACATTGTCCCTGATAAGTTTGTAAGTTAATACTTTATGTTGTTATAGTCATTTTGAACTTTTTTTGGATGCCGGTTTTTTATCTTTACTTATTTTGATTTATACTTTTCTATGAAAATGTTTTTAGGAAAAAAATACGATGGTGAACAAAGATTTAATTTGTCAATTACAATATCGGGATTCTGCAAAGTATCCAAATAATTACTTTTTAATTGCAAGTCATGCAGTTAATATTGCCTTTACACTACTTTTTAATGTTGCATTAGTTTTGGGATTATATTTTACAACAAGAAAAAAAAAATACTCCCGAAACGAAAAGCTTGTAATAGTTTTATCGATTGCTGATATAACAAATACTTTGGTAGTTTCAACATCTCAAATGGTATTGCTTAAACGTCTTGAGTACTTTGGATGTTTAGAGATCTCAACAATATTATTTTTTCGCGTTTGGTTTCTAGGTGTAACTTGCTCGATTTTTGTAATGATATCATGGGAAAGGTTTTTTACTGTTCTGTATAACAACAAAATTTGTGGGATTACTATTAATGATGCACATTCGATTGGATACTTTGTCTTAGTTATTTTTTTCTCCTTTTTAGCTGGAATTTGTTATGGATTCATCTATGCTTCTTCAAACATGTATCTACAGTTTTTACTATACATTGGAACTGGTTGCTTTACTTTGGTTTTACTTTTAATGATTGTTGTTGCAAACATTTCAACACTAAATGGAATTAAGAAAAAATTAAAACACAGTTCTCTTGAAGTTCAGAGAAACGCGGCACTTGAAAGTCGTATCACAAAAACGGTAGTCATAACTTCTCTTGCTCATGTGTTGTTTTTTTGTCCTTGCATTGCGGCCCAGTACTACATGTCGTTTATATTTTCAAAAGATGATATTTATATAATTCCTCCTGCTTTGAAGATACTTATATGGACACTAGTAATCAGGAAAACAAGTTCTTGGATAAATGCAATTATTTATACCTTAAGAAACAGAAAACTTTCCAGATTTTATTATGCAAGAATAAACTATATATTTGGAAATAGAAGCGTTAAAACTGTTCCGGTTAAATTCACTCGTTGAATAAAGTTAAACTACGATATTATCAAAATAAATTTGTATACTAAAATGTTCTGCACTATAACTATGCATTACTTTAAAACTATGAAATTTTTTACCTACCGAAATCACATACCTACCGAGAGGAGTGCTGAACTAATGATCTTGTCTGGGTAGTAACTGTTACTCGTTTTGCTTTAAATTTTTAATGCGTTTATGCTTATCTGCAATTTTGTACAGTTAACTTTGTATCAGCTTATTCTTTTAAGATTAGGATAAAAAATTATGAAAACATTTGAAAGCATTCTTTCATATATATAATAAAAAAAAGTTAAATAATTTTATACTAGTTTCATTTTACTCAGATATTCCTATGGTTTTTACAATATATATGTTTTTATTATATATGCTATATATATATATATATATATATATATATATATATATATATATATATATATATATATATACATATATATATACATATATATATATATATATATATATATATATATATATATATATATATATATATATATATATATATATATATATATATATATATATATATATATATATATATATATATATATATATATATATATATATATATATATATATATATATATATACCCATATAGTGTAGTCGAAAGAGCGTTTTAATGTAAAAAAAGTCTCTTACGACTACAATTTTAATTACCTCGTCTCTTAAGCTGTTTTTGATTGTCATCGAAATGTCAAAGCAATTAATTTATGCGGAAGTACATTAAATTTAATTGTTTTTTAAAAAATTTTTAAAAAACCGCCTAGAAAGTTTTTTTTAATTAGTGGTGTTTTTGTTATTGATTTAATAAAAAACATTTTTAAAACATGCGTAAATGTTGCTACATCGACTATCTTATAGCCTGACTCGCAACGGAGTGCTGCTACATCGACTGACAAATAGCCTGACTCTCAACGGAGTGCTGCTACATCGACTGACAAATAGCCTGACTCGCAAGGGAGTGCTGCTACAACAACTGACAAATAGCCTGACTCGCAAAAGAGTGCTGCTACATCGACTGAGGGTTTGGTTTGGCCAGGCAGTCTATCAATTAAAAAAAAAAATTTAATTTTTAAAACTTTTTCTGGTCTGGTTTATTAACGCGCTCTTTAAAACTACAGTTTATGGGAAACTTTTATATATATATATTTTATATATATATATATATATATATATATATATATATATATATATATATATATATATATATATATATATATATATATATATATATATATATATATATATATATATATATATATATATATATATATATATATATATATATATATATATATATATATATATATATATATATATATATATATATATATATATATATATATATATATATATACTTGTGCAATTTCAAAAGCAATCTATTTGGATCTCCTTAAAGCAATGAAAAATAAAGATTTTTTGCGTAAAGTAAAAAAGAAATGATTGCAAAACGAAGCATGCTGACACTCATAGTTATCTACAATGCCAAAACATTTTTAAAAAATTGCAAGGTGAATCCGTCAATATCTTGCAAATTAACGAATAAATTCGTGAAGTAAACTCAAAAAGGAATTCAATTTAACAAGAATTTCATAGTGAGGGAGGTATATTTGAAAGAATGGTGCGTTTAGTAAAAATATCATTACATAAAGCAACTGGAAGGATTCGTCTGAATTTCCAAAAGCTTAAAGAAGTTTTGATTGACTTAGAAAATACATTGAATAATTGACCATTAGGATACATTGAAAACGATAATCAACTTCCCAGATAAACTTTAAACATAATCCTATATTACAATTCCCTTCGAAAAAACAGAAAATGGAAATAATCAAGACTTCAACAACAATACGACGATACAAACAATTAGGTATACCACAAAATGTAAATACTTAGCAGGACAAATGAGTACCTTAAACCATTATGTGAAAATCAAAAACACAAAGGCTATAATCAAATTGACATATCAGTGGGAGAGATTTTTTGACTTAACGGAGAAGAAAAGAATGAAGACGAGTGGGAAATTGTCATGGTTACAAAAATTATACGCGGTGATGATAATATAATTCTTGGTGCTATATTGTGGCGCAAGGTTGTTTAGTTTTTATTACGATAATTAATACGATATTAAGATGACAACTTTTAGTTTAAAGTTCTTCAAGCTATAAACTGTCAGCGTCTCACTTCAATTAGAAAACATTTCCTTAAATAATGATATGAAGCTTACGAAAACTCGTATCAAGAACCTCATCAGACATAGTTCCTATGGCTCTCAGAATCTAATAGTAGGTCAAATGAAAAGAATAAATTGAACCATCTAGCCCGAAAAAGAAATTAAAATCTTTAGCGCAAATCTATGTGAACGATGAATTGAAACTTATTGGAGAAGTTCGTCATCTGAATGTAAAATAGCTGTTACACTTTAGGCTTACAGTTACTTGTAATATATGTAAGTTCAAGCAGTAAATTTCAGGTACTTGTCTGATTCTGAATATTTTTAAATTCATTTATTTTTGTTTAGTTTTTTTTTTAATAGTAATCTACTACTAAAATTGGTTCGCTCAGACCTGTAGGAATAAATTTAGTTAAAAAAAATTATTTTATTGTTTGGATTGGTAATAAAACTTTTTTGGACTAATTCAATGGGGTGCGCCATAAAAATTTTGACCCCAGGCGTCATAATAAGTTGCGGCGGTCCTGTATATATATATATATATATATATATATATATATATATATATATATATATATATATATATATATATATATATATATATATATATATATATATATATATATATATATATATGCGTTTCCACTTACAAAACAAGATTTATTCATTTATTTAAAGTAAACCTTCAAAGTCGCAGTTGGCAGCTTATAAAGTCAAAATAATGTTAGCTTAATGTATACTTGAATAAAAATAAAAAGAATTAGTACACACTAAAACAGTTTTAAACTTTGCAACTTCCGGGCCAAAATCGATACCCCCAATATCGCCAGTGGTGTTCAGCCTTACTCAGGCATAAAGCCAATTTTCTATCGCAATTGCAGGTACGGTGTTTGCATTTATCAACAGACTTCACTGAAATAAAATAGTATAAAGTTATCAAAAGTTACAACTTCAGCCAGTTCACATGATTTGAAACTCATTTTTCCTTTTTTTTTATGCACTATTAAACATGTTTTTAGGTAATAATATTTCCATTTAGTTAGGTAAATAAAATTCTTTTTTTATCAAATATATATAATGATCATTCAAAAAATATGTATAAAAAAGTAATTCGATACATCAAAAAGCTCACCACAAGTTCCGTTTAAATATTTGTACTGAACCAAATATGGATTGCAACTTCCTTTAGCAAGTATTGCATCGTAACAAAAATCGTGACTTCGGCAGCATTTGTCAGATTCGTCAACCGGAGTTCCTGATCCGCCTGGTCCACACCAACAGCCGTAATCGTCATAAGAAAGACACAGAAGGCCTTTTGTTTGAACGTAAAAGTTCATAAGACGACATAATTGATTGAGACCAGCACAAATAGGTACAGTAAAAAAAAATAATGAACCAAATAAAATTAATAACGCGAACTTCATGATTCTAAAAAAAATTATTTTAGTTAAAACCCAGAAAAACTGAAATAAAAAATTGAAAATTTGAAATATTATAGGACGGGTGAATATAAAAAAGCAATTGCTTTAACTCAGTAGTTGGTCAGTTTTACGCGAATAAAAACTTCACCAAATTTCCTCAAATTTTTATTAACGTAAAGCTGAGCAATTACTCAGCGTTTTTGGAGCAAATTGCTTAACTTTACGTTACTATCAAATTTGAGCTATTTTACTCAAATTTTTATTCACGTAAAGTTGAAATTACTCCAAAAACGTTTTTTTTTTTATTCACCTTTCATCAGAGTAAAAACGTTTTTTTTAAAAAAAAAAAGATTTTAGTTTTTACTTTGAATTATTAGAACATCTGAGATTAAGAATTTAATATTTTCAATAAATATATTTATAAAGAATTTATTACTGACAATAATATATCTATAAAGAACTAATTATTGTCAATAAATAAAATTATCTATAAAAATACCTATATATGCACCATCAAAATAAAATATTTTATAAAACCGTGTCAGTTGATATACTCAGATATAAAAATAATAAATATATAAAAATGTCAATCAAACTGAACAATAAAATTGTGCACGTAAACAACGGAAGTTAAAATTATTTGGTAGAGTTAAAGGTTAGGTACACGCATCATTACGTATTGATTATAATAATTAAAAATGAAAGTACTTCTTTAATCGTATTTTTATTTCATTCGTGCAAAAAATCAAAGTGACAAGTTAACTCACCTCCATAATAAAATTTAAGTATTTTTAAGTTTTTACAAAGCAATCTTAAAATAATTCGCCTCAAGTCAAACTTATATATAAAGCACACAAAAAATATTTTTAATTTTTATTTCACAGTGACGTTTAAATACAAAAAATATTTTTAAATCTTCCTTTATATCTGGTTAAAATATTGGAATCATTAGTGTTGCAAATTTTATATTTTTAACATTTTTTTTACAAAAGATTTTACTAACTTTAACCCACAACATTTTAATGTGATTCATCTATTTATTTATTTGTTTATTTTTTATATTTTACTGAATATTTTTATATTTTACTGAATACATACGGGCAATTTCATTTTTAACTTACGTTACACGCGCAACAACTTTATCAAATATTTGCCTCAAATGTAAAAAATTTGTATGAAAATCTCAAATGTAAAAAATTTGTATGAAAGCTGTTAGTCTAAAAAAAAAAATAGGCTAAAAAGTTTTGAGTCTGGCCAAAAGAGGGTGAATTTATTACTGAAAATGCCACTTAACTTACGTTACACAGACAACAAGGTAAAAAAATTGCTTCAACATTTAGATCAGATTTCTGCGAAACAGTAAAGCGGTTTTTATTAAAGACTTTTGCAAGATGTTTAGAATTCCATATTTATTTATAAAATATATAAAAATTTATCAGAGGTGACCGGCTAAATAAAATAAACTGGTTTTTGGATACTATATATTTAACTTACGTTACATCACGTACGTTATCGAGCAATTATTATCGTGGAATTTTTATATCTATTATTAAGAGTTAGTGTTACGTAACAAAAGAATTGCAAAGTTCTGAACTCATTCATTAAAAATATTTAACAAAGGAAATTTTAAAAAAACTAGTGTCTCTCTCTTCCTGAGTGATTTTTCATAACATTATTTTTCAGATATTACACATAAAACCACTCTTGATCGATTTTAAAAAGAATTTAAACGGTTTGAATGTTTCTTTTAAATAAAGTAAAGCTCAAATTAAAAATCAAGTTAACTTAAAAAAAAAACAATTTTTTTAAAAGAATGTTATTATCACAATAACCATAACAAAGTTTATTAATAATCTTACTCTCTTAATATAAATATATGTACAATATCTCTTTTTTTTTTTTCATCCTATTTTTTTTAATTTATTACAAGTATATAACCGTTTTTTTGCAACTGCAGATATTGTAAGCATTTTAGCAATTACTAATTACTAATTTGTATATTTACGCCAATATTTATAAATCACGATTTTATAAAAATGGGGCTCGGTGATAAGAATTATGTCTTCTTCTTGCTCCAGCCATATTTTGTTTTATATACTTATTTTGTTGTATATATATAAAAATTGTATTTATTGTAGAAGGCGAAATAAACATATTTATAAAAAAAAAAAAATATTTATGAAAGTTATCAAATCGAAAACAGTTTTATCCGCAAGACCAAGAGCAACTCTAAAAAATTATTTTACAACCTTACTAATACTTGAGCCATTTATATTAAAAATTTTTGGTCGTCGAAGTTTTTACTCACACTTCTTACGTTTATGCGTATAGCCTTATTTTTTCATTAGGTTGAATTTTTAAAATGCTGCAAAATATTTACATTTAAATCTTCTATAATATTTTTGTCATAAAAACTACTATTGCAGTTTAGGAGAGAGAGGGGTTCAGGTTATGTGATTGTTTGTGACCGGAGGGAAGGAGTTAAGAATTGAAAAATATAGGGTGACATCCCTATTGAATTGAGGGGGGGTCATCATGATCCCCTTGATTGCATTTACAAACGATTTGTTTTATTGAAACGATTTGTTTTACTGAAACAAAAAGGTTTTAACTGATTTTTTTATATTAGAAGAATATTAAATTAGAAGAATAGCAAATAAATCTTTTTTTTTTTTTTGAATGTCTATTTATATAATTCTTATTTTTATTTATTTAGGTATATTTATATGTCAACCAAAATAAGAATACATTAACAAATAAAAAAAAAACAATAATATAAATAATTTAATTAACATTAAAAAAATATAAAAAAATTATTTTCTTAAATCTCCTAATATGGACCTTGTCCAATATAAGAATTAATCAATGACGTAATTTATTTTGTTAACGAAAAAGCGCCAGAACTTTAGTAAACGCGTGTAGTTTTATTTTTTGTTACACAATTTTTTTTTTTAAAAAGTGCTTTAATTAAGCACCGTTATTTAAAACTTTAAATGTAAAAACGTGACATTAATATTTTATTATATTCATATAATATTAAAAAAATTTAGTTTTTAAACTAAATTTTGAAAAAAACAAAACTTGATCATGTTTTCGTTAACTTACGTTACATGAAAATTGCAAACGTTCTTTCGTTATTTTCTTGAAATATATATATCTTGTAAAGTATATAATCTGACCAACAACAATTTGAACATGTTAGCTCCATTTCTACGATAATTTAATTCCGATTATGCAAATAGTTTGTTTTTTTTCGTTTTTTTTCAGTTTACATTATTTACATGTCGTGATTTCCATGTAATATAAACATATAAACTTGAAATCTGGAAGAAGATCATATCGATCTTGTTGCCGGAACCATATAAGAATTACAATATAAATATAATATAGTATAATACAGGTAGTTTATAACAAAATAAGAATCCAAAACATTTGAAATAAGAAATGGTTAAAATAATATCTCAAAAATGTTTCAATATATTATCCGTAGAAAAAATAATATTCTTTAACTTGTTTTTAAAAACAGAAAAAGAGATAGATGAATCTAAATTAGGCTGTACAATTTTATTCCAGATATAAGGTGCTCGATAATCTATACAAAATTGATTAAACTTTGTTTGACAAAAGGGTTCTTTTAAATAATTATTATTTCGCAAACTATATTTATTCTTTACTTTAAAGGTAAATAGATCTTTAAAAACATGATATAAGAGGTTGTTCATACAACAAAACGTAAAACATAAAATATTGTACAAGTTAAGTTCATAAACATTTAATACATTCATATATTTAAATAGAGGTTTTGTATTTGAAAAACGATTTAAAAAATATATTATTCGCATTGCATGTTTCTGATGGCGGTAAAGACGTTGCAACTTACTTTTACCTGTACTTCCCCAGGCAATATTTGCATAGTTTATATAGCTATGAATAAATGAGTAGTATAGTTGTTATAAATTATTTTTATTTAGATAATTTCTGGCCTTATAGAGGATACCAATACTTTTCGCAACTTTTGTTGATATATAATCAATATGAGCTTTCAATGTCATATTTTCGTCAAGATAAATACCTACAAATTTTAAAACGGAATTTCTTTTTTATTTCTACTTCGTCAATGTAAATAGTTAAAATAACATTTTACAATGATACTTTTTTTATTATGAGACAATGAGAAAAACCGTAACTTTCGGAAGCATAAAAATGATTTAAATAAATTTTAGTATTAAAGGTATATGTTACATAAAATTTCATGTATCTACATCAATATTCATTTGCTAAAAGTTGACCAAAAAGAGAATAAAATTTGACTGCTTTATCATTTTCCGCCGTGGAATTGCCCATTTATGTATATATATATATATATATATATATATATATATATATATATATATATATATATATATATATATATATATATATATATATATATATATATATATATATATATATATATATGTATGTATTGATTACATATATGTATTGATAATGTATGTAAATGATAGTTGTACATATATGTATTGATAACATATATGTATTGATTTCATACACATATATTTTTTTTACTAAATATACAGTTTTACATAGGTTTTTATTAAATAAAAAATCTCTCATATACTACAAGGTAATTTTAGCAACTTTGTTTTTGTATATAATCCTTTTATACCTAAAATAAAGCATACATATCGTTGTCCTGTAGATATACATCTAAAGCATACATATCGTTGTTCTGTAGATATACATCTAAAGCATACATATCGTTGTCCTGTATAAATACATCTAAAGCATACATATCGTTGTCCTGTAAATATACATCTAAAGCATACATATCGTTGTCCTGTAGATATACATCTAAAGCATACATATTGTTGTCCTGTAGATATACATCTATCACGTATATCCTGTACATGTATCTATAATATAAAAAATAAAAAATTTGTGGAATATTATAGCGTAACGAAATAATAAAAAATAATGACACTAATAACCTATTATGGCAATATCAGCTTAATGATGCTTTTAGTTCAACCCAATGGGCACGAGCACGTCTGAAATGCGAATTATTTAAGTTTACATACGTTTTTTAGACGTCTTAAACGAGCTTCGTTTAAGACGTCTTTCTTTAAGTAAGTGCCATCTAGGAACTTACTCAAAAAAAGTAAAAAATAACCCACTAGGCGCAAGACGTGTTTAATACGTCTTGAAAACGTATTGAAATGTATTACTACGTTAATTGTGAAAAAGCGCGAGACGTGTAAATAACTTTTTTTCACTAAATTAAGAACATCACTTAAAACATCACTGAAACTTTATTGGAAAAATGAGTTATTCGCTTCCTTAGTAGGAAAACTGTAATACAACTCTTGACTTTTTTGTTGAAGATTTTTTATTTCTATTTAAATAAAAACAAACATGTTCATTAGTTATTACCCGATGGGAAATGAGCGACTAGCGAGCGACTAGCTAGCTTTATAGCGATTTTGAAGCGAATTTTTTTCCTATTTTTTTTTTTTTGCTAATATCTTTAACATCTTAAAAAATTAAATTTTTACTGTTCAGTTTATTATAATTATGAAGATAATTGAACTTTAAACATTGCAATTTTGTGTCGCTAGCTAAATATCGTAGCTTTGTAGCTGGCAACAAAATATCTACAAATCTATGGCTGGTTTATAGCTACAAATTAAAATTTTTTAGACAACGATTTTATTACGATATGACATCAGCTACAATAGCCAGTGGGTCTTTATCTTATTAATGTAGCTGTCTTCATAGCCAAATAGCTGTCTTTATCTGTACAAATATCGATAGCTTTTCGCTTACTTAAAAAAGCTAGCGATCCTCGTGGCCTAATCGCTGTCTTTATCGTTACGATTATAGCTAGCTATTTGCTAGCCGATTTCCCACAGGATAAATTATAAAATAAACCTTATTGGAAAAAATATGCTAACATCTTCCTGTAAATTAGTAAATCAACTCTTGGCTAAATTCAAGATTTCCTATTTTTGTTAAAATAAAAATAAATTTGTTTGTAAATTCATAAATTGTTCATAAAATATTATTTCACATAACATCAAAAATTCAAAATATAAAACTGAAATACAAGAAATTATGACAACTTTAAAAAATTTATATAAGTTTTCAAAATAGTTTGAAATTTTCAATAAAGTTCAAAAATTATATAGAATAAAGTAGTTTTATTATATAAATGTTTTACAATGGTCACAAGTAAATACACTCTTAACATGGACCTCGCCTACCCCAGCAGATGTTTCGTGCCACTATCTTCAATACTTGTGCCATTTTTCCAAATAATCTTTTTAAAAAAGATCAACAGAACCACTGTAACTATATAAACAAACTGCACAAGACTGTTTATCAATCGCATCTTCAGCAGAAAGGTATCTATCAAACAAGTAAAATTTATTTCAGTGTATCAAAGTCATACATATAGTTTAACTAAATTTCAGGATCAGTGTTTTACACCTGTTTTTATATTTTATGGTTTACATTTCTGTAACTGAGATTTATATGCTGATTCAGTAATTTGTTCTGCATGATTAACATCCATCTTTGACCCGTTAATACTTTAAAATGAAGCTGTAAGCATTTATCAGAGATGGCAATTTTAGATGTTTTCTGTTGTGCAAATTATAAATTTAATGAAAGGAATGAATTTAACAACTCCTAAATAAAAATTAGAGTTAATATTTGGTATGTTCCAAATTAGTGATCATATTAGGCTTAGCTTCAACAAAATCTTTTATTATAAACACTTTCATATCAAATGGATATATTCCATATTTTTAAAAACGCCTAACAGTTTTGAACAGCTTTATCAAAGTTGTTCTAAAAAATTCACAAACCTCTTATTTAGATACAGGACAAGGTGAATGAACCAACTTGAATCAATTGAACCAAGAATCAACTTGTCAAAAAATATATTTCGACTTTCAAATAAAAACGCATCAAGTGGTTGCAGTTTGTTAGTGCGATGGAATCCAAGTGATAAAACAATCACATTTATCTGGCAAGCATATGTGCTCATCTGAAATAAAAAGATCTTGTTAATTTCTTATTTCAATCAACAAGATAAAAAAAATCCACTTGTTGGTTCAAATCAGTTTGATTGTTTATCTTCTTTAAGATCTTGTTATGTCACCAGCACTTTGCTTTCTAGCAGCATTATGTTATGTAGCAGCATTATGTTCAACTTTATAAAGAAAAGCTGAATGGGAAAGAAAAAATCTTGTGAATATCTTCTCAATAATTGTAATGCCTTAGTTATGTTTGGTCTTTTAATATTCTAACACTTAAAAAGACGTTATTGGAACTTCGTTATTTTTAAACTGAGTTTGAAGGCAAGGAAACAACTGCGTCTTAAGTTTCTCTTTATATTGTGGAAGTGTTGGTAGAACTTAAAAAAAAAAAAAAAAAAACAAGAGGAAATTTTTTCTTTTGTCTAAATATCATATGCTGAAATTGTTGTTCAACGTATTTAAAAACATTTTTTTCAATGTTTTCAATGTTTTTAATTACTTATCAACAACCTCAACGTTTTTACAAAAAAATTGTTCGCTATATATAGCATTTAAAAATACAATTTTTGTCAACAATTAATGATCGTTATACAAAACATTATAATAATAAAAATATGCAACGTGTGACTTTTGTCAATAGTTAGCAAAGCTAATTATTGCTAATTATTGACAAATTATTGAAGCACATTAAAATCACAACATCTCCCCCAGCTCAACAAAAGTTCATACATACTTTCAGTTAGGAAATACTTTTCTCCCATAGCAAGTAAACCGAACAGGCTGTAACTTTGTCTCACAATTTGTTGGATAGTTTTGATCAGCGTGGTCCATGCTATTGTCAGCTTTGCCATTGTTAAGGGAATTTGTTTGAGAACTTGGATCTTCGATTACGACGTGTTTTAAGTTCGTTTCGGAAGGTTTAACAAGTGTCAAATTGTAATCCTCATCAGTTGTTTTATCTTTTTCTTTTTTGTCTACAAAAAATGTTGTGGCAACGTATGTCCGTTAACTTTAGCTTCAGCTATTAAACTATTGTGCAGTGACACTATACTTCCTTTTAACCATCGCTGACTACACGGCGTCATTTGGTTGGGCTTTACCCACACTTTATCGTCAACTTTCCATCCTTGAAACGTTGTCAGGGACTTTTGTATTGATTCGACTTTATCGGACGCGTTTGTATTGTTGGTATAAGATTTCAAAAGGTGTGCCGTGTTTGATGGAACGTTGTTGTTTAAGAATACAGACACGGTTATACTTTTGAACGTTCAAAAGACGTCTTTTTTTGGTCCGGTGCCTACTGGGGCTTGATAGATAAGTCTTATTTCCCACTTTGACGCCATAGCTTGATCTCAGCATAGTCTGAGATCTAAACGACTAAGAATTATCTAGGAGAGCTTCGGAAGGAGTTCCAAGTGATGACCATATTGTTTCTAACTACTAAAAACCATTGCTACATTATCGTTGTCTAATGTTGTCGACAACGTGTATCTGCTTGGGCCATAATCAATACAGGTGAGATAAAGCAACGAACCAACGTGAGTAACATCACAGGTTACTCTTTCCATCAATTTACTGACAAGAAGATTTTCTTTATCGTACAAAATCACATTAGGACCAATCGAATTACATTCATCACATTCAGCGACAACTTGTTTTCCTATGTTAACGATAATACCAGCACGTGAGCATAACTCCACACTCCTGGAAACTCCCACGTGTGCTAATGAATGATTTTTTTTAATCTGCTGATTATCGTGCTTATAAATGATGTTACATTCTTGCGTTGCAATTTTATTTTTTATCCATTTTGTTGGCACTCGTGTGAGTTCAACTTGACAAAAATACAAATAATAATGAAGGTGTATCAGATTTAATAAGGATTTCGTGTGACAACAACCTTACCAGTTTTGTAAAAAAGATAGGCACCAATTCCACAATGAGTGTGGTTGCTAATGACTTACATTCTGACCTCCAAGAGTGTTTTTTTCAAAATTTTCAGAAAAGGCTGTCAGTTTGACCTCTATTTTACCTCTCAATCAAAAACCTATATCATATTTTTTTGATAAAATATCAGCACAAGAGTGCGATGAAATAAATATACAATATGCGAAAGCAATTTACGCAACAGCCAGCCCTTTCAGCATGCCAAAAAAATATTTTGGATTAACTTCTTTTAAAAGATTCGACCTAGTTGGTCACCTCCCTAACGTTATGCTCTTACTCATGATCTTTTAGACACAGTATATGACCAAGTAAATAAATTCAAACAAGGACTAATATTCCAGGCAGAAACATTTGTCCTCAAGATAGATGGTTGATCTTGTATAAATAATGATTCACACATACAGATTATGTTAGCAACTCTAACTCCAATATACATAAAAAGTATTCATCCAAAAGAAAACTTCCACACCGGACAATACCTATTTGATCAAATGGTTGAGATAATTGAAGATCAAAATGTTATATCGAACAAGAGAAAAATAAAAGCTTTTTGCACTGACAATCCATCAGTCATGGTGGCTGTTTGGAAATTGGTTGAAAATAAATATGATTGGATGTCAACATATGGCTGTTTTTCTCACGGTCTAAATTTACTAGCTTGTGACCTAGTAAAGAAGAACAACATCATTTTTGAAACACTAAAGCAAAATGAACAAATAGTTAAGTTTTTCAAAAACAAACATGTTTTAAAGAGTATCCTTAAGCGCTGTAGTCTACATTCTCTGAAAAAAAGTTTGACTTTAATTCTTCCTGTTGTAACAAGATGGTCATATCAGTTTTCGATGTTACAGCGCAATTTGCGTCTTTGTGACTCATAGCGATTGGCAGTATCTGATGAGAAAGCACAAGAACATATTGAAAAACACAATATGTATTGTGTCTATTGTAGCACAAGTCTTTTCATTTGTCACAGCTGAGATATCTGATGTGTTGCAAATATTCAGAATAGCTAAAAATGAAACACTAGCTGCTGATGTTATATTGAATGAATTAATGAATTTTAAAGCTCGTAGTGAAATATTTAGCCAGGATAGTCGCTGCTATAATTGGAAGCTTAGTGTGGAGTGTAACCCAGTTATATAGTAGAAAACATATGCACCTACAACATTATTGAGCAGAGTGGCGTTGATATTATTGTCTTATAGCTTCAGCATTAGGGTGTTCCAAAAAAAAAAAATTGGAAAAAAGAGATGTGCGCTATCTAGAACTTGATTACTAGGTGTATTATGACCAAATATATTAGAATTTTTAAATTTAAACGGTTACAAGTGCTTGGTGTAAAACTTCAAAATTTTGATTTTTTCCTATTTATACGATAAAACTTGTAAATATTAGAAAAATGATCATGTTAAACATTTATTACAATAAAATTTATTTTAAATGTATTTTGTATATGCTGAAGAGTCGTAGAAAGAAAGGTTGAACAAATATCATAAGCACTTCAAATCTGATTTAGCTGGGTTTTAGTCAGATTTGTATTCGACGTTTTTCTATGGTTTTTTGCAACCAACAAGAAATTCTGCTTCATATCTTCATTTTGGTATGACATAATAAAGTCTTGGATTAGTTTTATATTTCTTTCTGCACAATCGTTAGTGACTTCAATATTTTTAACAAAAAATTTAAAGTTGTCTAAAACAGTAATGTCCCTTTGTGCAGCTAATGCTATATTATATAGCTTGTGCTAACTCAACCTTGTCATGGGTAACCTGGGTTAGGCAAAACAAATTCTAGCTCTGGTCACCAAATAAATTTGATAGTGTTGTAGACGGTGTGATTATAGGCATTTTAGGCTTACCTTTTATGAACTCTTTAGGAACTGGAAACTGTAAGAGGTTTTGGAGTATGTTCTTCTTCTCGACTTTTTTTACATCATCATCCACTAAAGCCATTACAACAAGCTGCTGACTTAAATACCAGGTATAATTTTGCATGCTTTTCAGTATTGGTTGAGAAAACTGAGGAAATCAAACATGTCTTTGAATGCTGCTAAATCATTAGCTGGTGTTTTAATACTCAGAGAGCTTTTGAAAAACCAAGGACAGTATGTTAGAGATATAAATAAAAAAGCTGTCGTAACCATCTCTTTCTCCTTTTCGTTCATGATATTTGAGATGTCTTTTGTCATATCTAATGTAAGCAAATAAATTGCATCTGCCATAAACCTTGCTTCATGACAAGCTCCTGGCTGATGAAATTTTATACCAGGAACATGAACACCAAGGTAGTAAACAAACAACTGACAAAGATTTTTGTAGTCTCCTCTCTTGAAAATATTTTCATTTAGTGCAGTTTCTCCAAACTTTAATGCTGTCTTGGCTATATTATAAATAGGTGATCCAATCTCTAAAGAAGTCCAGTTAAACTTAACCAGATATACTGATGATGTGTTATCTGGTCAACAATTTTTGACCAAACCTTCTGTAAGCGAACATAAATTTCTCTTCTTGGAGACTTGGTATTGGCGCCAGTCAGTGCAGTCATAAAATGTTTAATAAGTACTTCAATAATATGGCAACGACACATGCACCAGACAAGACTTGTATTAAGGATAGTTGATAGAATTGTAACTGCTCCCGCAAATTTTCCAGTGTTGGATGCAGTTGTGTCGCAGCAAACACCAGTAATATTGTCGACAATATCATAGTATTCCAAGAGATTGAGGGTTAAATGTGCCTGCTCTAACCCAGTTGAATTTTCTGCCTGTACTATGCCAAGCAAAAAATCATCTCTACACTCCAAAACTGGACTGGTTACACTAACTACAACCAGGGCCGGTGCAAAGGGGTTATGACACCCTAGACAAAACTTCAAAGGTCGCACCCCTTTTACGTAAAAAAATCAAAACAAAATGCAAAATAAAGTGAAAACACCAGGAAAGTATTTATTTATTTAAAAATATCAAAACTGTACTTTGCGTGCCTTTTTCTGGGCAAAATCGATCACAAGGTCCTTCAGGTCCAGCTTGTCTGCAAGTTCGTGCTCAATGGAAAGAGTTGCCAACCCAACCAATCTGTCTTGGCACATGGATGATCGAATGTATGTCTTTATCAATTTTAGTTTGGAAAAACTACGCTCTCCACTAGCGACAGAAACAGGTAATGTCAGCAAAATACGAAGAGCAATACAAAGGTTGGGTAGACTGTCTTCCAAGTTTTGGCAAAGAATAAATCGAAAAACATCTTGAAGAGACTTTGTTTCTTCAGAAAGTCGTTGTGCAATAGACTGTAGTTCGCCACACAAATCTGATGCAACTAAATCTCTGTTATCACCATGTTGTAAAGCAGATTCTAGTTTCATGCAACATTCCAATATTTCTTGTGAAGTTTTACTCTGTAGACCATGAATATGATATAAGAAACCAAATACAGATTCAATTGTTCTCATTTGTTCAAACCTTTCTTCAACCGACCTTATTGCTGTGTCAAGTATAGCAAAGAAAAAAATTCACTTTGAAATTTTGTTTTGGATCTTGCACAGGCTCATCTTCAGCTTCATATGCAAATTGCTTTTTTCTCCGCCGTAATCGTGGTTCTGCCTCAAAGGTTGGTGGTATCTCCAAATCCTTAGCAATTTCAGCAGCATCCACTAGCATTCTTGCAAAACCTATGTCACTCCTACAGTCAACCAAATAGGCTTGTGTGTGTTGTAACTGTTGTACAGCAGCATGAATATCAAAATCTTTAGCTTGGAGCTGCTTACTTGTTATATTGATTTCAAAAAGTATGTTGTACCATACAACAATTGAAACCACGAACTTAAACTTTGCAACACTATTCGCAAGTGCTTTGGCATCACTGCGTGCAGTGCTTCCTGAGGATCCAGTTAGAGAAGTATCATCAGCTATTTCTAGCAGTGCATCATATATTTTACCAAGTTCATATCGCAAAGGCTTTATAGCATCTATTCTGCTTTCCCATCTTGTTTCACTTAGAGGTTTAACAGTTAACGTAGGTTGATGACTAGTGAAAACTACCCACCGATGTGTTGAAGACAAAAAATATACATACACACGTTGGACAATATCAAAAAAACTTGTAGCCATTAGACAACAATTTGCAGCATCATTGACAACCAAATTAAGAGTATGCGCGCTGCAAGGAACAAACAATGTTCGAGAATTAATGTTTAATATTTTCTTTTGAACACCATTATTTTTGCCTATCATATTTGCGCCATTATCGTAGCCTTGGCCACGTAAATTATCAATAGGTAACTCCATTTCTTCTAGTTGTTGTATTATCGTTTCTGCCATATAGGCTCCAGTTGTTTTCTTTAAAGGTACAAAGCCTAAAAAATGTTCTTTGATACTAAACTCCTTTTTCAATGAATCAACTTTAACAAAACGAATAATTATTGTCATTTGCTCAACATGGCTACAGTCAGGAGTACCATCGAGAACTATTGAAAAATATTTAATTGCATTTGCTGTTTGTATGATTTCTTTCTTAATAGCATTTCCTAACAGTTGAATAAGTTCATTTTGTATATCTTTGCCAAGATAATGTGTAAGAAGCTCTTTATTTAATATCTTTCGTAGATGTTTGTTCATTAATGGATCAAAAATGGCTAAGTATTGCACAAATTTTAAAAAATTCCCGTTATTGGCACTGTACAATGTTTCATTTGTACCGCGAAAAGCTAGATTCTGTTGACCTAAAACTCTCACTAATGCTATTAAACGCTTTAGTATTTGCTGCCAATACTTTTCTTTATTCTTCATCTTGCGCAAAATTTCTGCATCTATTTTACTATCCCTCTGTAATCGCTGATGTAGTTCTTTCCAATTTTGATAGTTCTGCAAATGTTCAGGACTTTTCTCGTGGGAAGAAAGAATTGCCGCCATGTTTTTCCAGTCACTTGAACCTGTATGAGTTAGTGATGATATGCCAATTGCTTTCATACTGAACAGTTTGCAACAGAAACAAAACACTTAGTCTTTTAATACTGAATACAAGAGCCAGCTGCGACATAATTCTTCTCCATTAGGAAGTTTTCTTAAGTAGTGAAATACTGAAAACTTTCGATTGTTCTTATCATTTGGGAAACTGATATCTTTTATTTGCTGAGGTCCACGTTCTACAATGATTGCACGTGTATTATGATTATTTAGTAGAGGCCAAAGTGCTGGATCCTGTGGAATAACATTATCCGTTTTTTCTTCACTTGCTTGCTGTACATGTTCCTCGAGAGAATTATTCAATTGGCCATTATCTGCATGGGAAACGGGAACTGTTGAGTAAGAAAGTGTTTCACTCATCATCACATTATCATTATCAACAACATTAGATATTTCTTCAGCTTCCATATCAGTGGGAATCTGTCCACCATTATTATCCTCTTTAGTAGAGTCTTGTCGGCATATAAACTTTAGGAATGAACCCTTCTGTTTTTCTTGTTCCCTCTGCTGTTCAACTTTTCGTTTACGATATTGAGCTCCTGAAGGCTTCTTTCTCTCAGCCATATCTGAAATGTAACAAGAAAATAATAAAATAAATGAATGTTGCAATGTTTAACTAATACATTAATAGGTCTTCTGTGATTGGCTTCAAGAATAAATTATATATAGCTAGCTATAGTTTCCAACAGGTCTGAACAGCTCTGTAAGGTTTTAACAGGTTATCATTTAACTGTATTATACAAAAAACAACTTGGCAAAGTTATACGTCCTGCTAGCATTTTTTGTGTTTTTTTAAACGGAAATGGAAGTTAGCTATATGAATGAGATTTCAATGTGTAATTAGCTGGTGCAGATCAAGACATATTGTAGAAGCGACTCAACAAAAAATTTAACCTGCTAGATGCATTGTGTTTAAATAATTCAAATTTTATTTTGTATAGCAAAGTTATACGTATGGTGAAGTATAATAATAATATAATACGTAATATATAATAGCCCTAGATTTAAGCTAGTTATTATATATTCATATAAAAAATATTTTACTTTTCTTAATAAGTGTCTAAAACTTAATACAAATGTATAATAGTATATAGAATGTCACTATTCATCTATATGTATATATATATATATATTGTCAGTATAAATTATATAAAGAATATAGTCGACTAACTATTGAAAGTTGTTATGAAAATCACTTTGATTGTAAAGACGCCGCCATATTTGTTATGATTTAGATTGCGTTCGGTAAAATGTACGTACATATTGCTCAATGAGCAAAAGCGTTGTTTTTTGTTAGCATATAAAAAAACTTATTAATTTTTAGGCGTCCCTAAACTTTGGCGCCCTAGGCGATTGCCTAGTTCGCCTATAGGGTGCACCGGCCCTGACTACAACTCTTTCACATATAACTGTTAGATCATTTTCCTCTACCAGCTGTCTAACAAGTTTCCCATCAAAATGAACTATAAGTTTTTTTCCTTTTAAAACATTAACAACATCCTGCCGTAGTGTTTCTCCTAAATCAATTAATTTATACATTTAGAATAATAAAGATAACAAAACAAATAAACTTAATCATTTTTGTGAATAATAGCTACCAAGATTTTCAATAATTCTGTATCTTTTTCTATTTAGAGTAGATCTTGATAAATTAATCTCATGCAATTTAACACCTGCTTTATTGCAGATAGCAGAAATTATAGCAGTCTGGGGCCTAACAACAATTCTATACCGAACACTAACAGCAGAAGTAGCTTCAACTAGTTCATCAGGTGTTAATTCTAAAATTATTTTTGATTTTTTTGATTTGGATACATCATATTCAGAATCATCACTTTCTTCACATAAAAGAGAAATTTCAAATGGGCTAACAATGTTATGAATTGTCTTGTTTGTCGACTTCTGTAATCTCTCAAATGTTTCCACAGTCCTTTTTTCTTTTTGAGATTTTGAGTTTTTTTTAACAAAGTTTTTTTTCTGAAGTTACTAAAAACAAGATAAATCTATAATAATTTTTGTTGTTGTAAAATTTACCTAACAGATCTTCCACTAATAATGTTGCACGCAAAACCAGCTTTTATCCAGATGTTAGTAACAGCTGAAGTTACACATCTATTGGTTGATATTTCACATGCTCTATACTCGCAAACTAGACTTCTGGTTCCTGTTTTTGTTGGACAGGCAATAATTTCTTTGCTGGACTGAAATCTGGTGCTAAACTAATCAAAAGTAAAAAATAGCGGTAACCAATAAAATGCCAATATTCAAGAAAAAAATTGAAATATATCGTTAAGTATAAGTATGATGACTTAGATTATTAGATGACTAATTTAAAAAATAATAGATAAATAGATAAATAATGATAAATAAATAAAAATAATAGATAAATAATGCTACGTTAAAAGATATTTAAACATTTTTTCATTGCAGGTACATTTAAAATAATAAAAACTAAAAAAATATGACAAAAATCGACATTTTTCGAAAATTTTAAGTTTTACACCAAGCTCTTACACTTGTCTCAGATCAATATTTTTTATATATTTCGTCTTTTTACTTATAAAAGCCAAGTTTTTAATAGCGGACAAAAAAATTTTTTTTTCGGGAAACCTTATTCAGCATTGCATCTGCTGAGCGAGAAAGAATTTTCTTTGCAAAAATCTAAAAAGCGAAATCGTTTAACTGATACAAGAACATCAAATTTTGAACTGAATCAAAACTGATACAAGAACATCATAATTTATTGCTTATAATTTGAAAATACAGATTAGACTGGTTAAATGTAATTCTAAAAAGAAAAAGAATTTATATTTAGAAAAAAAAAAAGATTGACGATAAAAGCAATATAAGCCATATCTTCAATGATACAGCATTCAATGATAATAATGATGAATATGACAATGAATATTTAAGTGATGACAGTGTTTATTTTCACATACCCTCAAAAATGGCTAAGCATTAACATTTTTAAAGACCTATTATTATATTATGATAGAATGTCTGTAGCATAATTAAAAAAAAAGAATATTCAATAAATTGTTCATTTAATAAATTGCAAGAAAATTATTTTTCAGTTATTTAATATAAAAAAAATAGAAATCATTCCAAAACTTTGCTTGTGTTTTTCCATTCTTATGTATTTTTGTAGGAAATATAATAAAATAGTCTAATTATAAAAAGAATTACAATTATAATTATTTGCGATTTTGTTTAATATCAAAAAGTAAAGTAGTAAATAATTTCTTTTTTTTTTTTTTTGAAAATTTCCGAAAATTTTGTATATATGTATATATATATATATATATATATATATATATATATATATATATATATATATATATATATATATATATATATATATATATATATATACAGGCCCGCCGCGACACTTTATGACGCCCGGGGTCAAAACTTATCTAGCGCCCTGTCATATTGATCTAATTCAAAAGGGTTTAGGTACTGTCCAAATACTGTTTTTTTTTTTTGTTTTTTTTTCAACTAAATTCACTTTTAAAGGCTGAGATAAAGTGAGATATTCTTTTGCACTGAAAAGCTTGATGTGCTTCAGAATATCTAGATGATGGACTTCTAAAATTGGTTTGTTTTCATCTACATTGTTCTCATAGATTTGCGCCAAAGTTTTAGATTTCTCCTCCAGGCTAGGTGGTTCAACTTTCTTAACTCGATCTACTATTAGATTCCGAAAACCATAGGAAGGAGCTACTGTTTGTCAATTTTTCCGCAGCTCGAAATCTGCCTCTTATTTGATGAATTAAAGTATCGAGAGCGGTGTTCTTCAGCCGTTTTTCAAAACGCCTTAAGGTAAAAAAAATCAAAATTGACTTTTTTAGAAAATAAGCTTACTTAGGTGCCTGCAAAGATTATTGAATAATTGTTTTTAAAGAAATTTAAAAAAGTTCATACAAATTATAATTTTCAAAAAACGTTTTACAAAAACTTTCTTGTATTATTATTTTTAATTGCGTTTTTCCCAAAATACGTAAAAAGCATCTAAAGGCATTTTGAAAAACGGGTACAGTGTTAAATACGTTCACTTCAGACTGCTTTTCATCGTTTTCGTAGAAATGAACTTCATCCCTTGCTTCTTTGTAAAAGGTTTTCCTCTTCCTTCTCCTTTTTGAACTAACTTTGACTAAAACCCATAACTAGCTAGACCGGAGGTAACCAAATGTGCTTCATTAATTAATTTGGGCCAAGAATATCTAAATTCATAAGATTCTCGATAGGAACCCTCATAAGCTTTATATCTTCATCTAAAGTAATGTTTCCTGATTGAAATGACACGCATTGAAATGACAATTGCTTGGCGCGCTTCGAACCAGAAAGTTGTCATAATAATAAACTCAAATGAATAAATCAATTTCTCCAAAGATTTTACGTCATTCAATAGATTAGCAGTTAAATCAAGTCCCTGATGTTTCTGCAAAGAAAAAATCATTTCTCTGGGTTGCATAGCATGTAGAAAGTTTCAGGATTTCTCTGAAGGATGATCGCTTTTACTCATTTGTACACACCAGACATGTTAGCACCGTTGTTGTACCCTTGACCTCGACATTTCTTCAGATTGATGTCATTTTGATCATAGAAATCCATAATTATCTTGGCAATATCCACAATTTTCTTTTGTTTAAGATTTTCAACCTTAAGAAAGCGCTCCTTAATTACCTGTCTTTTATCAATACCATTGTAGACAGAGCGGAGAACAAATGCAATTTGCTCAGTATAAGAGACATCAGGCGTTCTGTCGACAAGAATAAAAGTAAATTACTATATGCGCATCTTTAATGATGGCATCGTGGACAATTCTTCAGCACTTTTTTATAAATTCATTTTGGGAACTCCAACCCAGAAAATGCACAATAATTTGTTTACCTTCATGTTGACACCAGGAAACCTCATTCTGATGTAACTAAAGGGTCTTGTTGTGCTTTGCGAGTAGCTCTAGAGTTGCAAGAAAGTTACCGTTATCGGCATCATTGATCATTTTTGAAGAGTCTAAAACGACGATTTTAATTCATACATGTAATAATACATGTTTACACATATAAACCATGACTTTCTGTTTAATTTTAATAAAGATAAATTATGACATAAATATAAATATAATAATTAACATTCACTAATATACCTTTAAAGCGTGATGCTAAGAAGAGAATTACATCTAAGATGCACTTTAAAATTTCACGCTGCCTGGCTGCCTCATTTCTTATCGATTTTTCTAAACTTGAATCAATCTCGCACTGGTTTCCCTTTTAGCGCTGTTTTCCACCTATTGTAATAATCTCGATGGATTGTTTTGGTGGCATTTTATATATATATATATATATATATATATATATATATATATATATATATAATATATATATATATATATATATATATATATATATATATATATATATATATATATATATATATATATATATATATATATATATATATATATATATATATATATATATATATATATATATATATATATATATATATATATATATATATATATATATATATATATATATGTACATAACCGCAACGGTTTTGGCTAGTGTTAGACTCCCGAATATGAATTTGGCTAATGCTGTATTGTTGAATAAACAATTCATTTTCAAAATACGAGTTTAAAGAGTGATTCATTAAAGTCCTGTGTCTCTATTTTATTATTAAAAAAAAAAAAGTTTTCATTTGTGCGCCTCTTCTGATCCTGCGCCCAGGTAAAAAGTACCCAGTGACCCTCCCCACGCGGCGGCCCTGTATATATATATATATATATATATATATAATAATCTAAATATAAAAATAATTCAAATATAAAAATGGTAACGTACAGGAGCGTCTATCATCACCATGTCTCATGAACCAACCCCCTCCCCTTAGTTCCTTAAAGAAGCGCTTTGTTCAAAGCGCGTATTGCCAAGATGTGAAGCGCGACGCGCCAAAATCTAGTAAGCAATATTTAATTTTAAATATTGCTTAATCCTTAAAATGAAAGATCTGCAAAAAAATGATTTAAATATAATATTTTTATCAAAATAAACATTATTATGCACAACTTCTCAGAAACGTAACAAGCACTTTTTTTGACATTAGCGAATTGAAGGAAACTGTTTTACCAACGCGTGTTATGTTTTTTGCCACATTAGATAACATTTTTCAAAGGGAAATATTAAAAAACGGTTGCGTCTCCATATGCAGTTATGCCCCCACTTACCCTATAAATTTTATTTATTTTGAGTTCAATAATATAACTGATTAAATTATAATTTATTTAAAATTAACATTATTAATTTTTCGTGTGAAAACGTGTAGGGCGTATTAAACTCAATAATAATACGTGACTTATTTCAGCATTATATATTTCGATTAGAACGTTAATAACTAACTAAAAACGTCTTTTTTTAAATAAATTTATCCAAGATTATATATACCATATAATATTTCCCCAAGAAAGATATTATAGGTATTTTCTAACTTTATAATGATATATATACAAAATTCGCTAATTGCCTCTTTAGCTAAGGAAAACTCTAAGGTTAAGTTATCGGACGTTTCAAGATAACCTTCCCAACTTGAACATTGGCGACACGCACTAACCCATCGTTTCCAGGGAAAACTGTTTTCAAGATCACTTGAGTTGTTTGGATTTACTGGACTAAAGTTTTCCACTCTTTTCAAATACAAGGCAACTTGTCGTCGTTTTCCCCCATACTCAATTTTTGAATACCCCAAACTTTCAACAACTTTTGAAACTTCTCCTTATAAGTACTGGTGTAGTTGCAAGAGTTTATATTCCGGTGTTACAATGCTTGAAGCGTCATCTTTTCGAGAGTGAAAATATTTGTGTGTCATTTCGTCTTCTTCCATGTAGGCAGACTCTATTACTTCAATTTTTTTGTGACCTTGGTCGCCATTTCGAATTCGTTATTTTTCCGATACTCAACTAAAATGTCATCCATTGTCTTTGTTGCAGCTGATTTGCCACATCAAGCTTTTCCCAAAATTCGCAAACATCGTTTCTGCTCGGAAGGTCGGTATAAAGTAATTCCATTAGCGTTCTTCTCGTTCTCGTAAACGTCGCTTTTGTCTTCGCTATAGCTCGTTTTAGCTGATCCATCCGAGTATGATGAACTTCTTCCAACTCACTTTTACTTTCAATATTGCTGATTGTTGTGTTCAATTGCTAGAAAACTACCCTCTGCTACCAAAATGTCCGTGTGAAAGCGCGTAGGACGTATTAAACTCAATAATAATACGTGACTTATTTCAGCATTACATATTTCGATTAGAACATTAATAACTAACTAAAACTGCCTTTTTTAAATAAATTTATACACGATTATTTATACCATATAATATTTCCCCAAGAGAGATATTGTAGGTATTTTCTAAATTTATAACAATATATTTACAAATTTGCTAATTACCTGTTTAGCTAAGGAAATCTCTAAGGTCAATATGTGACACTTAGAGACTTTTATAATACAACTATATTATTTACATTAAACTACTATTTACAATATTCACCTCGTGAACAATAATGTTCATTCAAAATCATACAATTATATCATTTAAAATATGCTTGTAATTAAATAATTATTTACTTTGTGAAATGAAAATTTTTGATTTTTTTATAAATTTGTCTAAACTGATATTGAAATGTTTCACCGGATGATGACGTCTAAACTAATTGATGACTACATAAAATGCCTGAAAATTTTTTTTTTTTAGTATAATTTCCGCTCATATGTAATAAATTACAGCGTTATGGAATCAGAAGACCATTGAACTGGGTAAATATCAATTAGATTCTCTAAAAATTTGAACTACTTTTGTTTTGCAAAAATAATTTCTACATTTTCCGATTGTTCATCACCTATCATACCCTACCAGTAAATTTTGTAGGGGGTCATTTTTGAAAAATGAGGCAGTTTAGAATACCAAATAAATACCATTCTTGATTTATGTAACAAAATTCTTGTATAACTTTGCAACTAGATCCAAAAGTCAAGTTACTTTACGAAAGACATACAGCCATATGGCGATTGACCGAAATTTGGTTCGGTTCCGGCCACAACTTTGACCGGATTTTTTCGGTTCATGTACTGGTTCCGGTATTATTAAAGTATTCGGTTCCGGCCGGAATTTCGGTTCAAAATGTTCCCTAAAATCGATATTTTAAAGCTTTATTAAGCATTATCATTTTGATAAAATAATAAAAAAAAAAGTTTTTTAAATTAAATGATAAGCTTGAGCTTGATTAACGGAAATAGGATTTTGCTTTGCTTGAAAATACGAAAAATTTTTTATTATTGTTGTTAATATTGTTGTTATGAGTATAGCTTTTATATAAATAGATATATATTTTAAATATTGCAATAAATTTAAAACATCCAACTTTTATCCTAATATTATATGATCTATAAAGTTTTATATAATCTATATATATGTTGTTCAATCAACTCTTTTTTCAGTTTAGCGCAACAATTTTTAATTGCATTCACGCAAAAATTTCCCTTAGAAAACAATGTCCAATTAGACAACTACTTCAATTGGACAACTATTTCAACTCTATAATTTCCTTAAGGGAATTGTAGTGTTGAAATCGTTAATATTTGTTCAAAGAGAGCATATTGTTAACTATTGTCCAGAGGGAATTTTTGTGAAGCAATCGTTACAATAAATATTGGAAATATAAAAACTTGTCAATTATATTTTTAACGTTTTTATTTGACGCAAACCAGCAACATTGAAAAGCCGTCTTATAGTTCATTCTAACAAAATGAATTCAAAAAGAAAAACAAGTTTAGCATAGAAATACTTCATAATTGAAGCAAACAATCCAAGAATAGTTCAGTACAAAATATACAATGACAAAGTTTCAAGAGGATCAGACGACCCCAAAAAACAAGGATTATATGGACTAATTTCACACCTGAAGAATTATCATCCTGACATCAAGTTTACGCAAGAATGTTCAGGAAATCCAAAAGCCAATCTTCAATGTTCGATCAAAAAAACAAAGATTTGACATGTTAAAATCTACAATTCCAAACTGGGTTCAAACTTCTTCAAAAATTGACTCTAATTCTGAAAAAGGCCATTAATCACAAGTCAATATTTGAAATGATGGTTGTTGATCTCCAACCGTGGTCTTTTGTCAATGATGCTGGGTTTTGAGGCAACATGCTCTTGTTGCTCCTAATTTCGAAGTTGTTTGCAAAAAATACTACAGAGATTTACTGGATCCAACTTATGAATAAATAAAATTTGCTCTCAAAGAAAAGTTGGTTCAATCAAAAGCTGAAAGTGTGTCAGTCTGTCTTGATGCGTGGTCATCATTTCATCATGGGTATCTAGGGATGACGGTTCACTTTAATTTCAAAGATTGGAACCGTGTCGAATTCTGCATCTTTTGTTCTCAATTTAATGAAAGGCTACCGCAAAAAACATTTTCCACAAGATCGTAACAATAGCAGAGGAGTGAAACAATAGCAGAGGAGTGAAACAATAGCAGAGGAGAGAAACAATAGCAGAGGAGTGGGAAACTTCTTCAAAAATTGAAGTTTGCTTAAGATACAATGCGGCAAATGTAAAGGCAGCGTTCAATGAACCAAGCTGTAATTATGTGTCAGCTGGATGCCTTAACCACTCTCTCTAACTTATCATCAAAAAAGAACTATTTTCACATCCAATTATAGGCGGACTGATTGCAAAGTGTCGAAAACTCTGTTCTTACGCATCCCATTCTACTGCTTTCTACACCAAACTTTACAGACAGCAAGAAATCAAAACAGGTAAAAAGTCAGACTTGGCTTAAAAAATGATGTTGCTACAAGATGGAGCTCTACCTATTATATGCTTGAGCGAACTTTACACCTGAAGCCAGCCATTGCTGCCATCTTCATCAAATTTCCTTCAGTGGGAATTTAATTTTCTGTCCAAAATTGGAAAAAATTGGTGAACATTTTAAAAGTTTTTGAGGAGGCAACAAAAATTTTGTCAGGTGTTGACTCTTGCATCAGTTCCTGTATTCCAATTGTGACAACAATAACAAAAGCTTTGGAAACAACGTCCACCGATATCAGTGTTTAGGAGTTGAAAATTGCTATAAAAAATGCAATGGAAAAACGTTTCAGCAATTGAAAAAAGAGAACATTATTCAGCTGAGTAATGAAAAACACACAGTGCTAAATCAATATGAGGACTTTTTTTTAAATTTAAAAAAATTCAAAACTTATTTTAATAATGGCTTGAGCTCCTTCAGTGTTGAAATAGTTTTTTATAATTCTATATATGATTAATATTATAGTGCAATATTGCGAATATAGGATATTATAACATAATATTTTTACACAAAAAAAAAAAAAAAATAATTTAAAAAAAATCTTTTTATAAAAAAAAACCTTTCCTCAATTGGACTAAAAAAGGAGAAAATAATTTTTTTTTTTAGATTTGACCCATATGAGCTTAATTTTATAAAACTATTCTTTGGAAATTCTACAATTTTTTCATCTTTTAAATTTATAAAAACGCAAGACCACTGAAAAGGTTACACGTTAGCTGTCTAGCAGAAGCATTTAGTTTGACTAAAAATCGGAATTATAGACACCTGTTTTTCGCGATTCAGACTTCAGATTCAAAAAACACGTTTCCCGGACAGTTTTACTCGAGTTTAGCACGTGTTATTTGAGGTTTTAAAGTCTAATTTAAATGTCGCGTGCGGTTATCACTGGTTTCACATTCTTTACGGAAATATAGGAAAACGATATAATACTACGTTTACGTGACGGTGAAACCAATAATATTTCAACTGGTATTTCGAATAAATAATAGTATTTAATTTCACGGAATGAAAATCATTCTCGGCACGTGTTATTCTTATTGTTTAAATAGGTTTTAAACACGCTACAGAAATCAAACGTAATTTTTTTCTGAGTTTTTTGTTGATTGAAAAAATTGACAATTTGTCAATATTTTTTTAATTTGCTTTATTAATTAACTACATCTGTCTAACAACATCTGTAAATACACCGATGTGTAATAAAACACCTGTCCACCAACATCTGAAATTTCATTGATGTATAATAACATCTGCGTTAAAAGTATATGATTACTACAGATTTAGTTCCATATTTTCAATTATCTAAGTATAATAACATTTGTGTAACTACATCAGGAGAATTTACAGGTATAATTATATCTTTTCAATCATTTTAAGAATAACTACATCAGTACAACTACATCTGTAAATTCTACATGTGTTGTTACATCTTTTAAATTAAATCGTAGCTATTTTTAATTATTAAAAATTACAGGATTTTATAAAACTACTATATTCATAATGCGTTATTTTAACTAAATTCATAATGCGTTATTTTAACGTTATTTTAACATTTTAACATATATGTTTTTTTTTTTTTTTTTTTGATGTAGTTATATCTGGAAAAAATTATTGAATAATAATGCATCATTTCAACAGATGTATTCCATATATGTTTTTTTTCAGATGTAGTTACATCTGGAAAAAAAAAATAATTATAAAAACATTATTATTTTAACCAGATGTAATTACATATAAGATTTTTTTCAGATGTAGTTACATCTGGAAGAAATTTTTCCAGATGTTATTGGACATGGTGAAAAATTACCAGATATAGTTATATCTTCCTAATGATGTTGTTGGGGGTCATTGAATTTCCAGATGATAGTGGACAGATGTTGTTGGAGTAAAAAAAAATACAGATGATCTTGGAAAAAATTGTACAGATGATCTTGGACTATTGTACAGATGTTGTTTGACAGTAGTTTTACCGTTAAACATATCAAGTCTCTATTAGTATGTTTAATGAAACAGTTGAATTAATTAAATCTAGAAAAAAAGGAGAAAGAAAAATTAATATATTTTTTCTCGTAACCCAAGTGATCTAGCAGCTTATGGATCGTATTTATACAAAATGTTAGACGAATCATGTTATGAAAAAAAAAAATTCAGGTCTTTACGATAAAAGGAAGGTGCTCAAATAAACCTAAAAATATTTTTGTTGATGTAATCCGGGCATACTTACAATGCAGTGAAATAAGAAAAGTTGCCAAAAAATAGTAGTGATCTGAGAATAGGACCTTGCGAAAATTATTCATTTTGAAATTCATTACGAAAAGTACTTTTAACTTAAAAGGCTCAATGTAAATAATATAAAATCAAAAGATAGCTAAAAAGATTGCAATTGGAATTAAAATACACCAAGCGCTAATATTGAGTAGTCAATATTTGCCCAGCCAGAATAACTCTGTTTTTCTGTTGCGCCTTTAAAACCTTCTAAAACAATAATAATAGCACATGCAAAGAATTTCACTCCGTGAAATTAATAATTTCTATTTACACCAGTTAAAGTATTAAGGCTCTTTACGGAAACGTAGTAATATTTTATACCAATTTTCCGCAAAGAATGTAAAATCAGTGATAAAAGCACGTGATAAAAGCACGTGAATTTAACTAAAATTTGACTTTAAAACCTCAAAATAAAACTTGTTAAACTCGAGTAAAACTCCCGTGAATAAACGTGTTTTTGGTTAACGCCTGTATAATGATATATTCAGTGCCGTAACTATAAATTTGCCACCCCCTCCCCGCCAAAAATAAATAAAGGGGTCCTCCTAAATTTTTTCTCGTTTTTAACAGTTTACAAATTTTTAGACGTCAACTAAAAGTTTTTTCAACGTTTAGAAATTCTAAACGTTAGAAATTAGAATGTAACTTTTTAAAAAAAACCCCGTTGGGATACGTGAAAAATTATAAATTCATAAAATGTATTTGATAAAACAGAAATTAGTAACACTCATATTATTATTACCAGTCAAATTATTCATATGAGTAAAATTTGTAAATTTCCGCGGGGTATTCTAAGCTCCGGCCCCCCCCCCCGCCTTGCTGGGTTATGCTCCCCCTACTTACGCCGCGGATATATTATATAACTAGATGTCTAACTTGCGGGATTTTATTGGACAAAAAGTGAAGCCGCTTTTTTTGTTTATAGCTATAGTCCGCTATTTGTAAAAAAGGCAAAAGCTGAAGCCGGTGTGGAATAAAAGTTAAAAATGCAAGTCAAAAGTTCCCAATAAATTAAAGATAATTCAAAAACAAATTTTAATAATTATAAAATACTTATAAAAGTTTTTTTTACAAGCCTATGTTTATTAAAAAGTAATTTAATTCAAAAAAATGCTTCAAAAGCGTCTGTCGTTTTACTTTTCTATTCAAAACTTTAAATCTCTTTTTAATCGAAATTAAATTAAGGAATCATAAATTATTATTTTACAAGTACAAGAATTTACAAATTTATTCCACTATTTGTAAAAAGGGCAAAAAGCCGCTTCACTTTTTGGATCGAAGTTAGACATCTAGTTATATAATATAAAATTGCGCCTGGATCGTGACAAACTCGTGTCTATACAGGTTTTAATTCCGAAAGTGAAACTAGATGTGCCGGCTGGGAAGTGCTGTGATTAATGGCCATGAAACTTTGTCAACTAAATCAAAAGAGCACGCTAAACAAAAAGAAAGAAAAAAAAGTCAGGTGTGGTAATGCGCATGATAATATTGCATTGCTGTTTGGCCAAAAACTCTTTTCATTACCCAGCTGCACATCTAGGAATTAAAACGATCTAGGCGTAAACCAAAAACAAGTTTATTTTCCAGGCAGTTTTATTCGAGTGTTTTTTGAGGTTTTAAAGTCAAATTAAAATCATGAAAATTATTAAATTGTTGTTAAAATTAAAATGATTAAAATGTTGCATTATTTTATTACTGGTTTCACATTCTTCACGGAAATTTATTAAAATATAAAAATATACTGTTTCCGTTGCAAATTAAAATTCGGACACCTTTACAACGCAGTGAAATAAGAAAAAATGTGAAAAAAATTAAAAAAAAATAGCATTGCACAATGAATGCACGCTTCCAAAACATGGAGTTTTAAGTTCGGCCTAGAACTTTAAAACGCGAGGGGATATTTACCCTAAGCTCACATTTCAAATATTTTGCGTTTTGATGCCTATGGTGCGATCTAATCTTAATTTATAAACAAACACCTCGATTTTATACAGTTAATGATATATATCTTTCAACGCTTATTAAGCCCTTGTCATCTTACCATCATTAAAAAAAAAACAACTCAAAACTGCCTTCCAAAACACATGATTATTCAACAGATCAACAAAATTCTGGAACTTGAGCAGCTAACTTAGCAAAGTCCGTTCGGTCGAACCATTCTAAATCATTAGCGAAATACTTTGAATTTTTCTTTCAATTCATTGTTAATTTTTTTTTTTTTTTTTTTGACTGGTCAAATAATTTTATGTTATTTGTCAATATAATTGTTAACGATACAAACTATACATACTTCATAAAAAGTTAATTGTATATTGTAATTCTCCACAAAATTATTTTTTGATTATTTTTTTTTAATGAAAGTTGTTTAGTGAAAATGCTTTTAGAGTTGCAACGTTATATATATACAATGTTATATGATCTAATTTCGAATCAATATACTGAGCAAATAGAATTTTATTTTGCAATGAATAGGAATAAGATATTACGCATTAGAATATGACTTGCTTTTTTTATGAAATGTGAATGAACATTTTTGCTCTAACTTCTTTTTTTGAAATTTTTAAACAAAAATTAGGTTCACAAATTCAAGTTATGTCTGAGAGACCCTATGATATTGCGGTTTATGGAGCAAGTGGTTACACTGGAAAGTATGTTGCAGCCGAAGTTGTTAGAACGTGTCAGGGGAAAAAAATTGCTATTGCTGGTAGATCGAAGGCAAAATTGGAAAAAGTTTTTGATGTTATAGAAAAGGAATGTGGTAAGTTATAACTATTTACAAATGGTCATAATAGACCACTTTAGAACTTTAAAACTTTTTTCTCACTCTCAACAAGTGTCTTTAACTATTTTCTCAATAGTTCTCTCATTAAAAAAGTTTTTTCATAACTTCTATCAAATTGAAAAAGAAATCATAACCTTAACTTTATAAAATTCTTGAAAATTGCTAGAATATGCTAAAATGAGACTACTGAAATATTTTTCTATTCATCAGCAAGTCTTAACAGTTAAGTTTTCTGATTAGCTACTAAAGTCTGCAATAAATGGGCAAAATTTATGTAGCTTGTTGCAGTTTAGAACCCAAATATATCTAAAGTATGTTGTTAAATCGCTTAAAAATTTTAATTCTCAGCCATTTTTGAAATACTTGAAAATTTTTTCAAACACTGTTTTGATCCAAAATTAACCGCATATAAGACCATTAGATCCAACTATCTTAAAATGAAAACATAAATTAGTCATGTTCAAACAGAAAAAAACAACCCTTTTTTTTTTTAATTATTAACGTTTGGGTGCATTTTTAAAAGCTAGTGCTCCTCTAACCTGCCATCTGGTCAGTGTGAGGGGCACAACCAATTATAAGTCATTTCTTAACAAAAAGAAAGAAATGGTTGGTTTCCTCCTTCCTTATTCTGATCTTTATAGTGGGTAGGGGAACAAATAAAAGAGCAGTAACTATTTAGAGACCTTAATTATTGTATAAATGTGATACTTTAAACATAATTTACACAAAGGGACATTATATTTTAAAGTCAAAATTGATTGATATCTTTCAAAATAATATTAAACAGTTTTTAAAAGACTTCTATAATACATAAGGAGTATTAAAGAAATCTACAATGAAATGAATAGAGATTTTTTAAAGAAAAAAGTCAAAACATGTTACAAACAGCTATATTTAGGTTTGGTTTCAACTTTCTAAATAGTAATTAGTTGATAATTAAAAACATTAATATATGATTTTTCATTTAATATTTTTTTTAATAAGATAGAAGTAAAACCCTCATATTTTTTTGAGTTCAGGCTCATGTATTGTGGCAATAACGTCACTCACTATATGCCAATGCATATCTGGTGTTTTTGTATACTTGAAATAATTAAAAAATAAATTTAAATCTGAAGACATAATTTTAAACATGTATTTAATAAGATTTTGTTTTAATAAATTATTTTCTATATAATGAAATAATGGGTATTCTAAACTGGCAGATATTCTTCTTTATATTTGATTTATATTGATTTGATTAGTATAAATTATAAATAAAGACCGACTCAGTTTTGTGAAGCAGGTTGTCAGATATAACAAAATAAAATTAATTTTCTAGGGATATGCTTAATAATATTTTGCATCCCTCCTAATTAGAAAAAAATAAGGTCAGTACAATTTGGCAGAAAAAATATAAAAAGATTTGACCGTAAAGCATAGAAATAAGGTCAGTGATTTTTTGCTGATCTCAACACTTCTAGGTCAACAATTAGGTTGGCCTTGCCAGATGTTGACCCTAATTCTGAGGGTTGCTTTTTAGAGTGAGTTCATATAAGTTGCTTGTTTTTCATCTTGAAACTCATAAGGGCTTTTAACTATTGTTTTTAAGAATCAACTATTAGTCTTTAACCATTGTTTATATATATACATATATAATATATATATTATATATATATATATATTATATATGTATATATATTATATATATATTATATGTATATATATATATATTATATATATATATGTATATTATATATATATATATATATATATATATATATGTATATATATATATATATATATATATATAATATATATATATATATATATATATATCAGGGTTGGAAAAAACGCAGGGTTTTTTAAAAAAACCCAACCCAAATGGGTTTTTTTGGGTTTTATTGGGTTTTATGGGTTTTTTGGGTTTTTTTAAAAATCGATCAAAATACCAAATTTTTATAATTGTATGAGTACAATAATTTTTTTTTTTAATTTCATAAATTCGCCTCCCTATTGCTCCAATGACCATTGGAGCAATAGGGAGGTGATCTGTGGAGAAATAGATTGAGACAGTAATTTCAGCAGAAGTAATTTGAACCCCAACCTTCTGGTTGCGAGCCAAATGTTTTACTACTAGCCTACTAGCACATTTTACCTATAGTGCAAAAAGGGACTCCATCAACTATAAATGATGTTAATTAATTGCTCTAAATTAAAAACATGTTCAGAACATCTTTGACCAAAAAAAAATCAGTGTAAAAATTATGACAATTGAGTTATTCAAAGTTGGTAAAACAATATAAATGTTGCAAACTAGTTTTTTTTACTAACATGTTCAAAAACTACTTTGCACAAGTTTACAACATGGAATCAACAAGTTTGCAACATGATGTTGCAACCTTATAAGTTATTATCAATCAGGATGACTATGAACACTTTTGAAACATTTTTGTATCATAGAAGAAAACTGCTAGCCTAATCACTACATTTTTTTTATCAGAACATTACACTGTCTAGCTTCTTGGAAAAGTTATCGGCCTGATCAACTGGACTGGCAAAAAATGGATTTTTGCCTAAACTTTGTTTCTAAATATATGTAAAGTAAATATGTTAAGAACCATTACAGTGTCTTTGCCACCAATTTTTTTTTTCCTTGAAGATGTTTTACCGGCTCAGTTTTGCAATGCAAATTGCAAACTGAATCAAAGTAACACATTATATAGCTCTATTGTGTGTGTTTCTTCACCTTTTAGCAACTTGATACTGATGTTAATTTTCAACCCGCTGTTCATAGTCACCCCTGTTGGTGGTACATGTTGTAAACTTGTAGCTGATGCAAAATATTCAAAACCTGTTAAATATTCAAAAGACAGATGAGCACGAGTGTCATTTTTACCAACAAATCTTGTCTTTGTGAAATGCATACAAGTTTTCAACATGTTCTCTCATTGAATGAGCAAACATGTTGCAAGCTTGCTTGCACATAACTTAATTTTTTTCAAGTTTTAAAGTTGTATGCACTGAAGGACAAATCTAGTAAACTGTAGCATTTTTTTTTTGCCTGACAACTTTCCATTTCTAAACTGTTAATAAAGTTTAATTTTTATATATAGTATTTTGCTTGTGGCTTTGTATTTTTTTTTTTTTTTTTTTTTGCAGTTTACAACATAAGCTTTAAAAAATAAAAAATCAAATACCAATATAAAAGAATACAGACATTCGAGAGGAGAATAAAGATACTAAATAACTAGTAATGTCTTGAAATTTAGTTAATAGAATGATTTTTATTTCCTTTATAAGTATTTAACTAATTTAATGTTTTAATACATATTTCAATAACATTTATAATAACTTGCTAAATGTTTTAAAAAATAATAAATAACCAACTTGCTAGAAAAACAGATTGATCGATTTTGGGTATATCCTAAAGACCATTATGTATATAAATACAGTGTTTACAAGAGTAATTACAGTATAAAGGTTGCACTTGCTGATAATAAAGCCTTTATAAGTGTTAAAATCAGAGTTATTAGTTGTAAAATAGGTCATTTTTAAAAAAACCCAAATATATTTTGGGTTTTTTTGGGTTTTATTGGGTTTTTTTAAGGTGGGTTTTTTTGGGTTTTTTTGGGTTGGGTTTTTTTGCCAACCCTGATATATATATATATATATATATATATATATATATATATATATATATATATATATATATATATATATATATATATATATATATATATATATATATATATTATATATGTATATATATTATATATGTATATATATTATATATATATATATTATATATATATATATATATATATATATATATATATATATATATATATATATATATATATATATATATATATATATATATATATATATATATATATATATATATATATATATATATATATATGGCATTATTTGATAAATAGTAAATGTATGCATAAATTTATAATATATAAAGTATTATAAATCCCAAATTTTGTCTTTGGAGAATTTTTTAGACTTTGCTGAGGCCTTCAACTCAGTAACACATCAGAGATTATGGTTATAATAATCAGTTAATGGTATAAAAGGCATATTATTGAAATGGATTGCAAAGTTTTTATATTTACATAAACAACAAGTTCTTATCAGTGATTTAATATCAATTTGAGTAGTGTTCGTCAAGTTGCCATGCCTGGGCTGATTTTATTTATCATTTTCATTAACTATTTGAATCTCAAATAATTCAAGATTTTGATTATTCAATTGAATCAAAAATTGAAGAATATTATTCAAAGATAGTAGCTGAAATAAATAGTTTAGTACACAATGTTTATCATTAAAAGGCAATATTAATATTTTTAAGTGGTTTAAAGACTGGTTAATCAACTTGAACATTAACAAATGCAAAGTTATGGGCATCTGCAAACAGAATTTAATGTACAATATAGTATACTTAAATTAGATGGCATACAACTAGTCTTAGATTCATCAAATTAAGAAAGAGGTTTATGAATTACATTAAGATCAGATTTGAAATATAAAATGTCAGTGTTAACAGGGTGGCCACAGCTTCTCCAAAATCCTCTAAAGTCCTTTTTTTAAAAAAACATCTTCTACAATCCTCTATTATCCTCTAAAAAGTTAAAAATATCAAATAAAAATCTCCTCTTTAACTCCTCTTTTTTTATTTACTTTTTTTTTCTTTACAGTAGTATAATGTTCAAAATTCATGGTCTACAAAATGCCTAATGTCTGAAATGAGAATTAGGTAGTAAAAAATCAATTTAAACAAATCCATGGGTCGTTCCGTGCCAAATGGTCTAAAATTTTAGGATTCCCACATGGACCCCCTCAGATTTTGATAAAACTTAGTGGGTTGGTTTATATCAATGAGAAAAGCAATTCCTGAAAATTTCAGCTTCAAATCTTATGTGGTTCATGAGATATGGCCATTTGAAATTTCTGATTTTTTCAAAAATAAAAACTTCAGGAGCAAAAACATGTTTTGTTCATATTTTGAAGCTCTGTATTTTAAAAACTAAATTTCAGAAAACCTTCTAGTTTTTTTTATCATATACAATGCTAGGCTTACTTTGTTAAAACTTTGACATTAAATTTTTAAATGTCACATTTTATCCATAGTGGCTGCCTAAAAAACCGAATAAATTGTTTGCAGATATAGAAAGTTGATTTTTGATGGGTCAATATACAAAACTAGCAATTTAAGAAGTAAAAATACATATCTTTTTAGTTTCTATATATGGTAGGCTTCCTAATTTTCAGAAATTTGCTGATATGATACAATTCAGTAAGAAATTATGGACCCCTAAAAATGGCTCCGGCTAGAACTTACAAAATTGTGCTTTCCCTTAAATCCACTGGTAACCTATGATCAACACTGATTTTCATGATATACTTTTTTTCTACTCATTTAGTAGACTTTATTAAAGTGATTTCAGAAAAAAAAATAGTGGGTACTCATGGGGAAGTTACAAAGTCAGAACAATGAAGTTGGCACAAAATGCATTAAAAACGCAAAAAATATTGATGTACTTTAGTATTCATTATTTACTGCAATGCAAAAAAATGTATATATATATGAAAGTATATCAAAATCATTGCTACAAATTAGCTTTAAATTAGGACTGAATTAAACTCAGGTTTTGAATAACCTTAGTTGCCCCCCCCTGTCTTTTTATTTTTTAACATATATCTGGAAGAAAATACATATGTATTTTCTCCCAGAACTTATCTTAAAAGAAATATGTTATTGTATGTTTTACTTTACAAAATGTGTCTGATTTTTTTTCTAATGCAGGAAGGGTTATTGCACAAAATAACAATTGAACATACACAGTTAAAAGCTGTGACATGGCAAACAAGTTGTTGGGTGTACTTTTTATCTTTATTTCATATATAAAATTTATCATTCTATATTTATTTATTGTGTCCAAACTTATGGAAACTTTAGTTTACACTTCAAAAATCGAAAATAAATATATTTTTTTTAGATAATAATTAAAAATAAATGGCAAGTTCATCTTTAGATCTAACTCAATGTTGCATTGGAAAAAAATTAAATATAAATTGTCATGGAGGAAAATTTACCAAAATCAAGAAAATTAAATTTTTTTAGGAATTAACAAAAAAAGATCAAGAGCTTGTGCACTTAAGATGTAAAGTAAATCCTATTAAAACTATTTGTAATCACCATGAAAAGATCTTCTTGGATAGATTTGAGTCATCGTATGTTGGAAGCTTTTGTTGCGATCCTTTTAACAAACACAAAATTAAAATTAAAAGTATTTAAAAATAGATTAACTTAATGATTATATTAAAGATAAAGTCTTCTTTATTTATTTATTTAGTGTTTTATCATATTTTTTTTTAGAATCTGTCAGAGTAATCAGTGCTGCTGTTGCAAAGGAATTTGATTTAATACCTGGTTATAAGCTTTGTACAGAATGTCATAAAATATTGCACTTAAGAAAACAAGAACATGAAAGCGATTCATGTAAAAATCAAGATAACGAATTTAACGGGATTCATATTTCAAAAGAAAACTTTAATTTAAGCATTAACACCTTTCATTGTTCACCTCTAAAACTAGTAGCTTATAAAGACAGAGTCAGCTATGCAAAAAGAAAGATTAACAAGATCCATACTGCAACCAAAAAGAAAATAGCAACTGTTTTAGATGTTTCTCCGGATTTAATAAATGATGAACCAAAAACAAAAGAACTTTGTTTTTGGTTCATCATTTATTAAATCCATTTATTAAATGACTCACTAATGGAATTAATTAAAGCAAAGTTTGATATTTCTTCAAAACCAGAAAAACCTAAATTGCTAACTTTGGTTCCTGAGAGTTGGAACATTAACTATACAGAAAACTATTTTTCTGCTTCCCAAAGAATGATAAAAACTGCAAGGCATTTGAAACAAATGCATGGCATAATGGCGGAGCCGTCTAAAAAAAGAAGGAAGATCTATTAGTGAGAAAGTAAAAAATCTAGTCCATGAATTTTACCAATCAGATGAATACTCTAGAATGTGTCCAGGAAAAAAACAGTATGTCTCAATCCAAGTTGATGGTAAAAGACATTTTCTAAAAAGACTGCTATTACTTAATATAAAAGAACTTTATTTAGAGTTTGTTAAAATTTCCTTAGATGTCAAGATTGGATTTTCTAAGTTTTGAGAACTTAGACCAAAGTGGTGTATTCCTGTTGGAGGTGCTTCAGGTCTCCACTCAGTATGCGTTTGTGAGTACCACCAGAATGCCAAACTTTTAGCATTAAAAATACCAGATATTTCAGACTATAAAAATCTCTTGACATTAGTTGTATGTGACTTAACAAATCGAGACTGCATGCTGCATTGTTGTGATAACTGCCCAGATAATGACACACTTAAAGAGTATCTTACTACTTTGTTTGATAAACATAGCATTGAAGAAATCAACTTTAATCAGTGGCAAAAAGCTAACAAAAAACATGATATAGTTCCGGTAACTCTTCCAGTGGACGATTTTATTGAAAAAGCTTGTCAACAAATAGACCAATTAAGAGACCATCACTATATGGCCAAAAATCAAGCAGCATATTTGCAGCATCTAAAAATCACATTAGCAAGTAATCATATTTTAATATTATTAGACTTTGCTGAGAATTACAGTTTTTTAATTCAAGATGCAGTACAAGGTTTCCATTGGAACAATAGCCAAGCAACATTGCATCCTTTTTTTTACTTTATGGAAGAAAACAAGATAAAATCTAAAAGTATTTGCATTATCTCAGATAATTTGCAACACAATACAAACTCAGTACATTGTTTTATTCATGAAGTATTAAAACATTTAAAAAACTTGATACCCTACTTTAACCACTGCATTTATTTCAGTGATGGTGCAAGTTCACAATACAAAAATTATAAAAACCTATCTAACTTATGTCACCATAAACAAGATCATGACGTATCTGCAGAATGGCATTTTTTTGCTATATCACATGGAAAGAGTGCGTGTGATGGTGTTGGGGAAACTGTCAAAAGACTTGTAGCAAGGGCAAGTTTACAATCACTAGTTGATCCTATCAATTCATCTAAAAAAAATGTATGATTGGTGTAGACAAAATATTGATGGAATACATTTTCAACACATTTCAAATGATGCAGTTACATTACATTGCATGAAATTTAAATTAGAAGATTGTTATGCTACTTGTTCAACAATTCCAGGAACAAGAAACCACCATTGTTTTATACCACAATCATTAACTACTTTACAAATGAGATGGGTTTCGTTCGACAATGTGTTTACTAATGTAAATATTTCAACAATGCTACAGAACTATACAATTCCACTTGCATCTCGTTCACCAGGATTTTATATAGCATGTGTTTATGATGGAAAATGGTTTTTAGGTAATATTGTGGAAATATCTGAAGAAAATCAAGATATCCTTATAAAGTTCATGAAGCAGTCTATTTCCTCTAACACTTTTACTTGGCCACATAGAGAAGATATTTGCTGGGTTCCAATAATGCACGTTCTATGCAAAATTTCATCTTTAAAAGTGCAATCAGCAACTGGTAGATGCTATGAACTATCAGCTCAAGAAAAAACTGAAAAAATATATTTGTACAATAGAATGTTTAATAACGAAATTATATAATAACAAAGCAAAATTTTTATAAGCTTGATCAATCGAAAAAATGTATTAAAGCATGCTTGAATGATTCCATCTTTATGTTGATTTTTTATTAAATAATGTTTTTTAATGCATAATACGTATTATACAATTACATAATAAACTTGTGTATTGCAATGACAAATCAAATTACCCTTATCACTTGATATAATCTGTAATCTAAATTTATACATGACAATAATAAAATGGGGAAAATGATACTAAATTTAAGTCAGAATATAAAACTGTAAGATAATAACTGATATAGAAACAAAAATGTGTTGTGTCTAATAAGCATTTACAAATAAATAACACAGCTATTGTTTGAGTATGTTCAATACTTGGTGCATAAAGATACTTCATGCATCAGATATAATAACAGAAACACTGCATAAGCTAAAATGTTTAATAAACAATAGTTTAAAATGTTATCGAGAAATAAGTTCTTCTTAAGATAAGAATGTTCTGGGCAAAAATAGGCATTTAAAAAAATAAAGACAGGGTGGGGGGGGGCAATTAAGGTTATTTAAAACCTGAGTTTAACTCAGTCCTAATTTAAAGCTAATTTGTAGCAATGATTTTGATATACTTTCATATATATATACATTTTTTTGCATTGCAGTAAATAATGAATACTAAAGTACATCAATATCTCTATTTTTTGCGTTTTTAATGCATTTTGTGCCAACTTCATTGTTCTGACTTTGTAACTTCCCCATGAGTACCCACTATTTTTTTTTCTGAAATCACTTTAATAAAGTCTACTAAATGAGTAGAAAAAAAGTATATCATGAAAATCAGTGTTGATCATAGGTTACCAGTGGATTTAAGGAAAGCACAATTTTGTAAGTTCTAGCCGGAGCCATTTTTAGGGGTCCATAATTTCTTACTGAATTGTATCATATCAGCAAATTTCTGAAAATTAGGAAGCCTACCATATATAAAAACTAAAAAGATATGTATTTTTACTTCTTAAATTGCTAGTTTTGTATATTGACCCATCAAAAATCAACTTTCTATATCTGCAAACAATTTTTTCGGTTTTTAGGCAGCCATTATGGATAAAATGTGACATTTAAAAATTTAATGTCAAAGTTTTAACAAAGTAAGCCTAGCATTGTATATGATAAAAAAAACTAAAAGGTTTTCTGAAATTTAGTTTTTAAAATACAGAGCTTCAAAATATGAACAAAACATGTTTTTGCTCCTGAAGTTTTTATTTTTGAAAAAATCAGAAATTTCAAATGGCCATATCTCATGAACCACATAAGATTTGAAGCTGAAATTTTCAGGAATTGCTTTTCTCATTGATATAAACCAACTTACTAAGTTTCATCAAAATCTTAGGGGGTCCATGTTTGACCCTGGTTTACTTGACATGGAATGACCCCCATGTCATCTAACAAAAAATGACATTGTTAACCCCTGTCCAAACCCTAGTTAAGTGGAAACAGGCGTTAAACCTTGAAAAAAAAATCCTCTTAAATCCTCTATTTTTGTTCAAAATTTTGTAGTTTTGCGAAAAAAATCCTCTAAATTAAATGCAAAATCTCCTCTAAACTCCTCTAATATCCCCTTTTTCTTATAAAAATTTAATGTGGCCATTCTGGTTAAACACATGTAATAAAGCAAATACCATAATTGGTTTTATAAAAAAAACATTTAGCATAATAAACATGATTGAAATTTTGTATAAATTGTCAGGGTGTGAGCCAGCTTGATGGCACCACATATAATGTGGAATTCTCGAGTTTAAAATTCCAAAAGGTTCAAAAAATCATAGTAAAAAAAAAAACTATAGCAATGAAATGTATCATTTATGTTATATTTGTGTAAAACATAAAATAAGATAATTAAATATACATAATATTTTATTATATTTTTTTACAAATGCAAAAGTTCAATTTAAAAAAGCAATATTTGTAAATACAAAAGTTTTTTTTTTTTTAATTTTACAAATACAAAATTTGCGTAAGTTTTGTATTTGTAAATTAAAAAAAAAAAAATTTATTTTTGTATTTAAATATATTTTTAATTTAAATACCTAGTATACTAGATTTTAAATGCCACAATTAAATTTACTTGCTGCCCTCATGCAGTGAACAAATCTTGCTCTGCCCCTTATATGCCTTTGTTGCTTATTTAAATTAATTCTAAAAATAGAATATTGCAATGTAAGATTTTTTTTACTATTGTTCTACTCGACTGAAATTAGCGAGCCAAGCTATTCATTTAAAGCTATTGAAAAATAAAAATATCTATAATTTGATGAGAAATTTTTTTTTTTAGATTTCTTATAATTCTACAATGACTGTAAAATCATATTATAAATCTTTTGGAATTAAACAGGGCTGAAAAAATTATGAAGTCTGTAGATTGTGGGGTGTATTTTAAAGACTTAAAGGAACTGGCTAACTGACTATGCTGTTTTTCTCGAACTGACGAGCTTCGAGTAAAACAGCATAATTTTTCTTGGTATAAGTTTATTATTTTGTTTTACTAGCCCAAACATTTTTTATTTATCATTCTCTTTAATATGAAAATAACTTGTCTTGGTACTTTATCCCTTGGTACTTGATCCCTTTAGGAGCTTTTACATTCCACATATAAATTTGTTTTTTAAGTTTCTTGCTTTCATATTCACATATATTCTATAACAAAAACATATAAACAGTATAAAGTTTAGACTTGAAATGGTTATAATATACTTATATAAAGCAAAGCAAATGTCTTTATTATGGAAAAAGAAAAAGAAGAATTTTCATTCGATTTAGGGCATAAGGAACAATGATATAATATTAAGGATGCGTGCACGTGAAATTATCAGAACTATGAAGGCGTCTATTTTGCAAGTACTGCGTGGTAAATATTGTTAAAATGTTTTATACATTTAATAACTACTAAAACTAAATTTACTAAAATATAGTTATTAAATGTGTCTAAAATACTTTAAATATTTTTCAATAAATGTTAAACATTTATTAAAAACAAAAACTTGAACGTTTATCAAAATCATTAATGAAATAGTTTTAAAATTCAAGTACACAAAGAAATATCTTTTACAATGGTACGCTATTTTAAATTAACTCCTTATCTTCAGACAAAACAAGGTAAACCCAAACAAAGTAATATTTAAAAATAATTGTCGCGGCAACGGTTTTAACAAGGAGGGAGGGGTGAGGCTCAAAAATATCTCAAAAACATCCCTACCCCAACCACCCCCAAGTTGAAGGAAAAAACAATATCCCCAAATAATCTTTGGGTTCTATCCTTATTTAAGTCAGTCAGTGTATACCATTCAACTGCAACTACCTAAATAAACTATAATTATCAACAGTATAATGTGATTATAAATAAATAATAATGTTAGTTAAAAAACATAATACAGGGTGGCCAGTGGTCCTTGAAATCCTTGAAATCCTGGAAAAGTCCTGGAATTTTATAGATCCTGGAAAAGTCCTGGAAAAACACCCCTTTTTACAAAAAATCCTGGAAATCCTGGAACTTTTTTTTATAGAGTTCAATATTCCGTTTTCTTGTTTTCATCTTTTACAAAACTTTTCGTTTAATTATGTATTTTCTGGTATGATGAAAATATTTTTATTAATTTTACTATCTGTATTATTAATTCTACTAAATATTTAGAAAATAGAATATACAAATAATATATATAACAATTAATATATAATATAACTAACATAACGCCCAAGTCAAAGAACTGTCGTTTCCAAACAGAATGGCTTTACAATAAAAAGTATTCTTCTTGGGTAAAATTATGTTTTTCAAAGAAAGCAAGATGTAATTGGTGTCAAAAAATATATATATTATATATAATGGTAAGCATATATATATATATATATATATATATATTTATATATATATATATATATATATATATATATATATATATATATATATATATATATATATATATATATATATATATATATATATATATATATATATAGAGAGAGAGAGAGAGAGAGAGAGAGAGAGAGAGAGAGAGAGATAGATATAATATTGTGATCAGCGTCATCAATTACTTGATGACGCTGACCCCAATAGGTCAGCAAAATATCATTAATATATTATTATATCAAAATATATTTAAAAAATAGTTACACACTGCCTTTTTTATTAAGATCAATTTATATATTTATAAACATATCATATAACAAGAAATGACTTTTAAAGATTATATATATATATATATATATATATATATATATATATATATATATATATATATATATATATATATATATATATATATATATATATATATATATATATATATATATGTTTGTATGAGTTTGTACAATTTTATTTGTACAAACTTTACATAAATATATGTATGTATAAATGATTAATATTTAACACAAACAATTATATGTATGTATATATGATTTATATACCTATTCAAATATTAATATTTAGTTGTTTTGTTCTAAGGCAATATATTTTGCATTTACTGGTCCATTTTATTATCGAGAAAAAATCAATATATCCTTGAATAACCCAAAATTTCCTTGAAAAATCCTGGAAATATCCTGGAATTTTAAATTTACTTTTAGCTGGCCACCCTGTAATATTATTTTGAAATAAAACATTTAAAATTTAAAAAAAATAGTTCCCAATAATGGGTTCAAACCTGCTATGTAGACTGCCCTGCCTCCAAACTAGAGTTATAGAACATCCATAGCACTATGCTAGTATATTGATTATAATAAATTTAAAGGGTTTAAACATTTTTTGCTTACGAATAATGTTACTAATATGTAAAAAATATAAAAGTTTATTTTAAAGTTTTCAACAGAAAAACTTTAACTATTTAAAATTTAAAGCAAAATTTTTTTATCTCAGAAACTTAATGTTTAATATAAAAATTTCGATGAGTGTTATTGCAGAATACTTAAAAATGTAAATTGTTAATTTTTTAATTGAAAATTTAACAGTAATTTTAAAATTCTTAAACAGACCAACTTTTTTGTTACTAATTACAACCATGTTTCAAATAATAATTATTTACTCCATGTACTTATTAGGTTGGAATACACGTGGTGAAGTGGGTATCATTATAGCTGATAGTTCTAATGAAGAATCCATTCGAGAGATGTGTAGACAAAGTTGCATAGTTATAAACTGTGTTGGTCCTGTAAGTTTATTTATGTATTTTATTTTTCTAATTATATTGGAATCACTAACTAGTGAGCCGAAGTGGAAAATAACAAATTACATTTACTCGCGTTACTGTAATTTTTTTGTAAATGTACTTATACTTTTACTTAAATATATATTATTTTTAAATAAATAAAAAAACCACATTAAATCACATATTTTTTCAGCACCTGCATTTAATAATAGTTCTAAAAATGTATACTTTGCTTCCAAGAAAAAAATGAAATAATTACTCATGCAAACCAATGCCTGCTAACTCACCTAAAAATCCTTATATTTGTGTGTAATTGGTTGTGTATTAAATTTGGAGATGTCATACGGGATGATATAGTAAATAACATGATGAATTTATTATAGACCTTTTTGTCTACTAAATATATTATATATTATAGTATTGTTGAATTTTGTTTTTCAGGAACTAAGTTACTTTTCCTTTAATAGGAATTTCCTCCTACTTAAAATATTAAATATGCAATTATTGATTAAATTTAATAAATAACTAATATATCAAGAATTTAAAGAAGTTTTTAAAACACTGTTTTACTTTAAATGTTATGAAATATTTATACATAAGACAATGCAAACAATTCGGTCAAATTAAGTAAGTTAAACCTATTATTTAGTTTCAAACTTTCATAATTGTTGTTGTCAAGATCTCAATACAAAATCATGTGAAGAACTTCTTAACTCACTATTTGTTAGGAATATTTTGTTGGATTGTTGAGACTTATCTTAAGAATTTAATCTTAATTATTTGTAGTTATATGTTGAATGTAACTGTCAAAATAATGTTGAATGTGACTGTCAAAACTATATTTAGAAATAAGTATTTATGATCCTAAGTTAGGATTTGTCAATTAAAAACAACAACTCAAGAACCTAAAAATAAAGCAAAAGGTGTTTTAAAAATGTGTTTTTTTCTAAAGTCAATTATGTATAAATAATTATCTTAAGGAAATTGTTAGGCTGTTAAATATAAAATTTTAGCTTTGAGGATCATAAATTGTAGTTCACAAGTTATCAAAATGTTTAGAAGAGTTTTTTCATTACATGCTAGAAGCACTATTTTAATGTTTCTTAAAATATATTTTAGATGTAAAGCATTATGTTTAAGCAACCTGGATATTTTAGGTTCATTTTATGGAAATGTTTACTTTTTTTGTAGTTCAAAATTGTTGATACTAGTGAGTTATGAGTTTCAAAAAAAATAAACATCCTATTAGAATTATAATATTTTTATTTCTAATAAGATGTAATTAATAGGATATTTTTATTAATTGCAATAAATTTTATTTAAACTTTTTCAAATTGCTCTACAAAGTAAAATCAAAAGTGAAAGAAGACAGTTTTCTTTTAAAATTTGTAAATGTTAATCAAGTAAAAAGGTGCAGACAAAGGAATGACGAGTTATTTTTAAGAAGACATTCAATTAGATATAAAATTGCTGACTGCACATTAAAACAGTTCCAGTTTGTAAGAAAACTTCTATGTCAATTACTTGTGTCGGAAGAAAAAGATTGCAAAATTTTTTGAATTACTTTTATAAAAATAGGTGTATAAGACCGGAACTTTGTAAAAGTTATAAACAAACTGTAAAAGATAGAGAAATAACTAACTCTATAGCGGATTTTATTAGCTGACTTAAAGGGCATGCTTCACATTATGGCAGAGAAAAAAGTGTCAGATATCTTTCACCTGAACTAAATATTGTGAAATTATAAAGAAACTGGAAATTTTTTAAAAATCAAAGTAATATTTTAAAATTTAATATTGGATTTGGAAATCCAAGAACAGATATCTGTTCTTTTTGCGAAATACAAAAAAATTTGATTAAAAAAAAAACAATTGACAGAAAAGTAATGGCAGGTAAATATGCAATATACTGTTTGCTTTTATTAAGGGCAAAAAGTTTTATTCTCTTATGAAAAAGTTTTGTTCTCTTTTGAAAAAAATAAAAACACTATTAGTTTACTTTGGTATGCAGCAAATGCAACCAATACCCAAACTAAGTATATGTGAGGTTTTTTTTTTCTCTACAAATTTGGCTTTACAATTTAACATTTGTTTGACATGATGAAGCAGCTAAAAATAAAGAAAGCATATTTCTTGACACTTGGTTGGAAACTCAGAGTGGTAAAGGATCTAACGAAGTGTCTTCAGCCCTGATTCACTACTTGTCTAGCTTAGAAAAAGAGTTATTTAATGAACGAGGGTCAATAAAAATATAAAACTTACATTTATTTTCAGATGCTTGTTCATTCCAAAACAAGAATTCTACTCTTATTTGTGGAAAGATGTTTTAAAAACTAATATCATCTTTGCAGTTGTAAAACATTTTTTTCCTATCAGAGGTTTTTTACCTCCTGATCGAGTTTTTTGTTGTATCGAAAAAGTGTTACTCAAAAAATAAATTTCTTCCTCAGAATATAACAAAATTTTTGCAGATCATGGAACTGTCCAAAAACTAAGAGATTGGTTTGAAGTAAACTACCGTTTCCAATGAAGGATCAGAGAATCATATTTATTCCAAAAAGCAGATCGGAGTGCAAAACACATGTTCTGCAGATCCTGATTTTGTTTGTAATTTATTAAAAAAAGGACAGCTTTTTAGCAACATGAATGAAGCAAAAAGAAAATGATTTGAAAAAAAAGTTAAAAAGGGAAGAAAAAAAACAGATGTGAAAAAGTCAATAGCTTTTTTTGAGGTATCTGAAGATGCAAAAGACTTTTATGCTAACATTCTTGCAAGTGTCAACGGTATGATGCCAGAAGAAGTAGATGAATTTGATAAGAATGAACCATTTGTTTAAACTTAATGAAATGTTTTGTTTAATTTTTATGTTGGTATCCTAATATTCTATGTTTTTATAAGAATGTTGTTATTTGGTTACTTGTAAGATTAAATAACTAATCATATGTAAGCTGAAATTTTTAAAAACTTTTTAACAGTTATCTAGTCGTTAAAAAAAAAGATTCTTAAAATTACCATTTATTTTATTCAAATATTGTTGTTATATTAATATTGTTTTTAAGATTTTATCAGTTACACTAATAAAATTTTTAAAACAATTTATAAAAATTTTTTATGTTTGGCTTTGGCCACAAAAATATATTTTTCCCTAAAAAATTGGGGACTTATGCAACTTCTGCAAAACCTCTCAGATTTTAAAGAATTAATAAGTTATTTAAAAAACTTATGGAAGTAAGACTAATTTTATTTAAATCACAATAAGTTACTGAAATAAAAAAAATTATGTAAAAATAATTAATATTTTGTCAGATGATTGTTTTTGTTTTTTAGTTTACTCAAAATATGTATAATGTGACTTGGCGCCTTTTAGTAAAACACTCTTCAATTAGATTGCGCTAAGATTAGCTAGAGTGTCTTATTTGTGAGTGTCCCTTAGAGTGCCTTACTTGTGAGTGTCACTTAGAGTGTCTTATTGTGAGTGTCACTTAGAGTGTCTTTTGTGAGTGTCACTTAGAGTGTCTTATTTGTGAGTGTCACTTAAAGTGTCTTATTTGTGAGTGTCACTTAGAGTGTCCTATTTGTGATCAAAGCTCAAATAATATTAGAGCTTTCAAATTTCCATGATTTTTATTATTTTATTTGACATCTTTAATTCTCATGAACTAAAAGCAGATAAATCAATGTGCTCTGTTTTACCTCTCTCCTTGTAACTCCAAATACTAGTTTCAAACAATAGAACAGTTTGTAGTTTGTTTCATACAACAACTTATTGAGTTTCATACAACATCTTTTAAGAGCAATTTAAATATATAAAATATTTTAGTATTTTTTTAATAAAACAATCTAATTCTAACAGTAATTGTCTCCCAGAATCAAATTTCTCTGCTGTAATTACTATTGACTCAATTACCAACATAGTATTTAAGAATCAAATTACTAAAAATGAAAAATTGATTTTCAAAAAGAAATTACAACCTTATGCATTACAAAATCTTTCAAATGATTCAGTTTTACAGTCAGTTAAACAGGTTTTGAAATCAATTGCAGATGACTCAATAGAAAAAGTTCTAGTTTGTAATTTATTGTTTGTTATTATTTTTTATCAATAATAGCATATAATAGCAGTAAGCAACCCTAATAAAGGTAATAAAGGTAATAAATTCATAATAAAGGTTTTATTAGTAATTAAACCATTAGTAAAGTAATAAAGGAAGTTCTACTTTTGATGGCTCTACATATTTTCAGTTTCTTTTTTTTTTTTTTTTTTTTTTTCTAATATTTTTTCTTAACTTAATAAAAAGTTCAACATGTTGTCTAGATAAGTGTCAAATAAGATTTCATGAACTTTTGTGTTTTCCTCATTGCGTGACTCGTTACTTTTATTGTAGCACATGTATTTTCCTCACTGCACGACTCGTTACTTTTATTTTTGTGGCACGTGTGTTTTCCTCACTGCACGACTCATTATTTTTGTGGCACATGTGTTTTTCTGATTGCACGACTCGTTACTTTTATTTTTGTGGCACACATGTTTTCCTCACTGCATGACTCGTTATTTTTGTGGCACATGTGTTTTTCTCACTGCACAACTCATTACTTTTATTTTTGTGGCACAAGTGTTTTCCTCACTGCACGACTTGTTACTTATATTTTTGTAGCACATGTGTTTTCCTCACTGCACGACTCGTTATTTTTGTGGCACATGTGTTTTTCTGATTGCACGACTCGTTACTTTTATTTTTGTGGCACATGTGTTTTCCTCACTGCATGACTCTTTAATTTTGTGGCACATATGTTTTCCTCACTGCGCAACTCGTTACTTTTATTTTTGTAGATTTTGTTAGACATTACATTTAAAGCTATAAATCCATTCATGATTTTGTTCGTACAAAATGTTTGTAAATTGTTTCTGATCATGGTAGCAATCACTGTCAAAGCGTGTCAAACATGAGTCAATGGCAAATCATAATATAAAACAAGACAGTTATAGGTACAAGTTATTGTGAAATAATTTCCTGCTATAGTTATAGGTACAAGTTATTGTGAAATAATTTCCATGTCCTGCTGCCTTGTAGGATACGCTTTTTTAGGCAAAGGCTAGGAGAAGTTAACTCCGAATTAAAACACCCCCTGCCTTGGGGCTCTTGGTTGAGTAAAGGCTAGAGATGGTGTCTCGATAAAAATACTCATCTTGGGCAGATGTTACATGCATCCAGCTGCTGTCTTGTAGAAGGCCTCCTAGGCAAAGACTTAAGGGGTAAACAGATTCTATCTGTTGACCAGCCTCGCACCCCTTCCTCATCTATTAGGCTGGCGCAGATGTATTTTTAATACATTGTTTCCAGTTTAGGATGTTGAACGCTGGATCTTCTTGACTCAATGCGTGGGTATTGCTTGTGTCTCTGTTTTTATGACTGGGCAACTCATTCTATTATCTCCTAATGAGGGTACAGCTCTAAAACTCAGTTTTATGGTTCTGAGGCCGGCTGGTAGTCAGGTTTCCCGAACTCTGTGGTAGCTCTCAGAGAGGCTGATTCCATCAACAGCCGAAAAATATCAGAGTACTAACAGTGCCATGTTGCGCATGGATGGTGTCCCTGTTTGTACTTTTGGTGTGCATTGCAGAGGCCACATTTGGAGCCCTTTGTTACGGCTTAGGGTTTATTAATAGTAATGAGGCTATTGCTTAGTTGTTAAACAGTGTACTGAGTACTATCTATACTTGAGTCAAGTTCTTTATAAATTTAAAATGACTAAAGTACCTAAAACTAAAAAACACAAAAAACCATCGTCATCACCAAGTTCTCTAAACCTATCATTTACTAACATTCGTGGTCTTCGAAGTAACTTTTCTTCTGTTGAGTCTTATCTCTTGCAAAGTTCACCAGACCTACTTGCTCTTTGTGAGACTAATTTGAGTTCGGCTGTCCCATCTTGTGATCTTAGTGTTGATGGTTATCTTCCTTTAATTCGTAAAGACTCCAATAATCACATGCTTGGCCTGGGCATCTACATTCGTAAGAACTCACCCATTTGTCGTGAAACTAGGTTTGAATCTACAGACTATTCATTTATGTGCTTTCGTTTAGCACAACTTCACTCTATCGCCTTTCTCTTTGTTCTATATCGCTCTCCTTCATCCCAAGATTGCACTATTCTTGATGTTATTTCTGATCAAATTGACCAAGCCCTCTCTCTTTATCCATCGGCCAATATCGTTGTTGTTGGTGACTTTAATGCCCATCACACCGATTGGCTTGGCTCTAGTGTCAGTGACTCTGCTGGCGCTAAGGCCCTCAACTTTTGCCTTTCTCAATCTCTAACTCAAATAGTCAACTTTCCAACTCGTTTTCCAGACAACCCTAATCATTTACCTTCTCTACTCGACTTATGTCTTGTTTTGGATCCTAGTCAGTGCTCAATTTCTCCACATTCACCCTTAGGTACTTCTGATCACGGTTTGATCTCTCTAAAACTATTATCAAATTCTTCTACTTCATCAGAATCCCCCTATCATCGTACCACATACAACTACCTTAAAGCTGACTGGGACTCTTTCCGTGATTTTCTTCGTGATGGCCCTTGGGTAGAAATCTTTCGTCTTCCTGCTGACAAATGTGCTTCTTACATAACTTCGTGGATTCAGGCTGGCATGGAATCTTTTAATCCCTCTCGACGATTCCAGGTCAAGCCTCACTCTTCTCCTTGGTTTTCCTCACATTGCGCTGCAGCAATTTCTAATCGAAACCGTTACTTCCATATCTATCAGCAAAACAATTCTCCAGAAAACAGACATCTGTTCACTATCGCCAGAAACCATTGTAAAAAGGTTTTGTCTGACGCCAAAGCTCGCTATTCCCAGGTCATTAAATCTCGTATCTCATCACAAAAATTAGGCTCTCGAGACTTCTGGAGAATCTTTAACAGTATCAATAATAAGGGTAAATCTGTTATTCCTTCTCTCTTGTATGGTTCAGACTTTGTCACCTCACCTAAAGACAAAGCTGAATTGTTTGCTAAGAACTTTTCATCAATATCATCTCTTGATTCCACTAGTTGCGTTTTACCTGACATAGCCGTCAAACAGGTTGATCCCTTGCTTGACATTTGCATCACTTCAGCTTCTGTATCTAAAGTAATTTCCTGCTTAGACTCTTCAACAGCTTGTGGTCCTGACAACATTCCTGTTGTAGTCTTGCAGAGGTGTTCTCCGGAGCTTTCATCCATACTTTCTAAACTATTTAACAAGTGCTTATCAGAGTCTTGTTTTCCATCATGCATCTGTTATCCCTATTTTCAAAAATTCCGGAGAGCGATCTGATTCATCTAACTACCGTCCCATTAGTCTTCTTCCTGTCATAAGCAAGGTTTTTGAATCTTTAATCAACAAACACTTAATCTCTCATCTTGAATCAAATAACTTACTTTCTGATCATCAATATGGATTTCGGTCTTCTCGTTCTACAGCTGATGTGCTAACAGTAATAACCGATAGGTTTTACCGTGCATTAGATAGAGGTGGAGAGGTTAAGGCTATCGCACTTGACATTTCTAAAGCTTTTGATAAAGTTTGGCATGCTGGTCTTCTCCATAAGCTTTCTTCTTATGGTGTAGCTGGTAACGTCTTTAAGATTATTGAGTCTTTTCTTTCCAATCGTAGTATAAAAGTTGTCCTCGATGGACAACACTCTTCTTCACATCCTGTAACTTCAGGGGTTCCTCAAGGTTCAATCCTTGGCCCTATACTCTTTTTAATTTACATTAACGATCTTCCAGATATTCTCACATCTAAGGTGGCATTATTCGCTGACGACACTACCATTTACTCTTGTCATGATAAGAAGCCTACACTCTCTGATTGCTTGGAGGGGGTATCTGAGCTTGAAAAGGATCTCACTTCTGCTACAGCATGGGGCTCACAGTGGCTGGTGAACTTTAATTCAGATAAAACTCAATTTTATTCGGCCAATCGTTATCGTAATAATTTAGATCTTCCTATATTTATGAATGGTAATGTACTAGATGAGTCATCTACCATTCATCTTCTAGGATTAACTCTTACTTCTGATCTTTCTTTTAAACCGTATATCAAATCCATTGCAAAATTAGCATAAATCCATTGCAAAATTAGCATCTGCTAAGGTTGCATCTCTTTATCGAGCTCGACACTTTCTTACTCCAGATTCTATTCTCTATCTCTATAAATCTCAAATCCGTCCCTGTATGGAATACTGTTGCCACATCTGGGGCGGATCTTCTAATGATGCTCTTTCTCTTTTAGACAAGGTGCAAAAACGAATTGTAAACATAGTTGGACCTGCTCTGGCAGCCAATCTTCAACCTTTGTCACATCGTCGTAATGTTGCTTCTCTTTCTCTTTTCTACAAATACTATAATGGGCACTGCTCTAAAGAGCTAGCGTCCCTTGTGCCATCTACTAAAATTCATTCTCGTGTTACTCGCCATTCAATTAAGTCTCATCCTTTTTCTGTGACTGTTCCTAAGTGCTTCAAAAACTCTTATTCTTCTAGTTTTTTTCCTCGAACATCAGTTCTTTGGAATTCGCTTCCTTCATCTTGCTTTCCTGATTCATATAATTTGCAATCTTTTAAGTCATCAGTCAATCGTTATCTTGCTCTACAGATTTAGTCTTTTCTCTTCCAGTAACTTCCAACTCTTATAGTGGTTGCTTGCAGCCTTGTTGGAAGTGAAGATGTTAAAAAAAAAAAAAAAAAAAAAAAAAAAAAAAATTTACCATATTTATATATTATTTCATTAGAAAATGTTTAATAGTTTTCACAAATTAAAAAAAAAAAATTACACCAGTTTTAATTCTTTTTTCATCAAAAGTAATAGAACTAACAAAATGCAAATATATTTATAAACATTTATAAATATATTTATAAATATTTATAAACATATTATAAATATATTTATAAACATTTATAAATGCAGATATTTTTTTATATAATATTTCACTGATAGATGAACATTTTTTAATTCTTAAATGAACTGTGCAACACGAAACCTGGCCAATGTTTGCTGCAATAGTAAAGAAATATCTTTAAAATTAAAAGATACAAAATTTAAATTAAATACAAAATTTAAAAATAAAAGATAAAAAATCTTTTAATTTTTACCCCCTCTTATATAATATTAAAAATCTAAGTTTGACTTCTTTCAAAAATACTTATGTTAACTTTTGATAAAAAAATCTTTTATCAAAAGTTAACATATTTCTTGGCTTTTATGAAAGGAAATTTAATTTTAAATTGCTCTAGCAAAATCTGTAGATTTTAATTCACAATTGTGTTGTTACATTAAATGGTTTTTGTTGAACTTTTTAAAGATTATTTTATCTTAGCAACCATTGAAAGGCGCCATTTTGTGTGTCACTTTGTCTTAATAAATAAATAAGACATTAGTAAATAGTTTTTTTTTTGAAGATTAAATTTTTAAATTGATTTCAAAAATATTTTCATACTAGCAAGCAAATTCTGAACCAAGCCAAATAAATGAGATTGGAAGTAGACAAAGGGGATGTAAGCTTTCTTGTTAAATGTTCTTCCGTGGTACTCTGTGACAAAGAAGTCCTAAAATTTCATGGACTCCCAAGAATCCCACTTCTAGGAAAAAATAGATCCTGGGTTCATACTTCACATCCCTGACCTTGATATGTTATCTGAGAAGTATAATAAAATATAAATTCATCTATAATTCACTTAATTTACTATAATTTACTTCTACTTCTAGTATTTTAGTTTATTTTTTTTTTTCTTTTAATATAAAATAATAAAATAAGTTATTAAATCAATAAAAATTAAATTATTTTTTAAATGGCAAAAACAAAGTAGCACAAAATAGCTATAAAACATTAATAACTGGTTTTGTAATGACACCAATAAATAAATTTATTTTTATCTCAATTATGTTAATTTCTAGTTTTTCCTTAACTGTTGACTAATGATTAATACAGTAAATTTCAAACCATATAAATTTACCAACTTAAAACCATGTTTCAACACTAGGAAAACTAATAAAGCAATTAAAACTAACAATTAAAGAAAGTATAGTAAGATGTTTAAATTTATAAAACTCATGTAAAAATCAATTTTTTTCAGGTAATTTTTTATTGCAATAATCTAGATCTTCCTATATTTATGAACAGTAATGCAATAATGAGTCATCTACCCTTCTTAACTCTTACTTCCAATCTTGCTTAGAAACCATATATCAAATCAATTCCAAAAATGCATTGTAAACATAGTTGGACCTGCTCTTGCAGCCAACTTACGGTCATTATCACATCACCATAATGTTGATTCTCTTTCCCTTTTCTATAAATACTATAATGGGTTCTTCTCTAAAGAGCTAGCATCTCTTGTGCCATCCAATAAAATTCATTTTTGTGTTACTTGTCATTCAATTAAGTTTCACCCTTTTATAGTGACTATTCCTATGTGCTGCTAAAATTCTCATTTGTCTAGTTTTTTTCCTTGAACATTATTTCTTCGGAATTTGCTTCCTTTATCTTGTTTTTCTAATTTGAAATCTTTTAAGTTGTCTGTTAATCGTTATCTTGCTCTATAAACTTCAACTTTTTTCTTCCAATAACTTCTAACTCTAATAGTGGTTGCTTGCAACCTTGTTGGAAGTAAAGATGTCAAAAAAAAAATTAATAATTTCATTTAAGACTTTTAATGCAGTAAATGTGAAGTTGCGATAGTGGTGTAGTAATAGAGCGCTCATGGCCTTTTTCGTCAAGGTTCTTATTTTGGAGTTATTGAGTTGAGAGAGGGTTATAATCTCAATTAAGTAGCTTTCTTGTCTGTAGTGGCCTTCTCAGCCTTGGGAAAGCAAATTTACATAAAAAAATACTTACGATGAAAACCTAATAAAGTTTAATTACAAAAAAATCCTTTAAAAACAATTTCTTATTTTTTAAGAATTATAATAGCCATTTTTAAAGAAAAAACTTTTAAATAAAAATATTTGTTTGTAAAAACACCAAATAAATTTTTATAATATGTTTATTAGTTGTGATATCGTAAAATATCTGAAAGTAATTTATGAAACAAAAAGAAAAGTAAAAAAAAAAGTAGACACGCCTAAAGTTCTATTTCAATTAAAATATTAAAAAATAACACATATCTTCTTGGGTTGTTGATGTTGATAAAGTTACTTAAAAAATTTAAATTTTATTTAACCAATTTTAGTAATTTAGATTAGTTAATTATAGTAAAGTTCATAGTTAGTCTTAGTTCCAAAGAGTAAAATATAGAAAAAAAAGAAAAACAGACATTGACGCCACTAGACAATAAACACTGCCTAGTAACACGACTTGTCTGGCATAGATGATAATCTTACTCTATGTGTTTCCAAGTAACACCAATTTAAAAACATGGAAAAAACTTAATAAATTAACCTATTTTATATATATGTTCATAAATTACCCAGTTTTGTAATAGTCTAATGTTGTTTTCTGAAACAAGTTTAGTGTAGTTTAGTGTTTTGTTAAAAAATTTACTTTGAAAAATAAACTGTTATTTTTATTATTATAGTTTCGATGGTATGGAGAACAAGTTGTCAAGGCTTGTGTTGATATGGCAACTAATTATGTTGATATAAGTGGTGAACCAGAGGTATAAAGTATTTCTTTATCATACATATTGTTTCTATGTTATTAAAGATATTTCTATGTTATTAGGAGTTACAATAATAATAGTTGCAAATTATAATTTTAGTCTATTGATTTTAAACCTAAAAAGATATTTTAATTTTTATGAGTATTTACTCTTTTTGTTTATTTTTATGTTCTGAAATTTTTTTTCAAATTTCTGAATTTAAAATTTTAAGTTCTTTTCATTTTTATTAAATTATTATTAAATCTTTCTTAAAAGGCTCTTTATTGTTTCTTTTTCTTTCTGTTTTTTAACCTTTTTAATTTTATTTTTTTAGTGTATTTTATTCAAAAAAAAATACTTCATTAAATAAATATTAGCTTCTTTCCATTGATTGAACATTTATCTTAATTTTTTTTTTTTGCATAGTATCTTCAAATGTTGCAGTTAAAATACCATAAACAAGCAGAGGAAAAAGGGATACATATAGTTGGTGCTTGTGGATTCGACAGTGTTCCAGCTGATGTTGGATTAGAATTACTGAGAGAAAAATTTAATGGTACAACACTATATCTAAATATATACACAAAAATATTTTTTTTTCCTGACAACTTGGCCACAGTTTTTCGCAAATAATGATAATTTGCTTGTTTTAGATAATGCGTTGAAAAAACCAAACTAATTTAAAGACAAAATTAAAAGTATCACAAACTGAAAAAAGAAACAGACTTTATAAATGATAAAATATTTGTTTGGATTTGTTTGTTCTGGTTTATCCTTTATTTAAAGGATATATTTAAAAACTAATATATTTTTTAATTTAGAAGTGTCTCAATTAATTTAAAAGCGTTTCAATTAATAGTTTAAAGCAAGTGTCTCCTGAGAAGGCTTGATATATATATATATATATATATATATATATATATATATATATATATATATATATATATATGTATATATATATATATATATATATATATATATATATATATATATATATATATATATATATATATATATATATATATATATATATATATATATATATATATATATATATATATATATATATATATATAAACAACATGAACCTAACTGCCAACATGTGTAATTTTTGTCAACCGTAGAATTTTAAAACTTATTTTTAATTGCTAATTTAAATAAATTAAAAAGTGGTAAGCAAACAATTAATTTCAAATTTAAATAAAATAATTAGAATAAAAATGACAAAATAAACTTTTTGTTTTATTTCTAAATAAAGTTGTTAAAATAAAAACGAAAAAACTAACATTTTATTTAAATTTTGGGTAAAATAATTGAAAAGGTTCTAAATAAAACAGTTATAATTATAACAGAACAAAATAAAATCATTTATATAGTTCTTATTTTTATTTATTTATGTATATTTATATGTCGACCAAAATAAGAATACATAAACAAATAAAAAAACAATATTATAAATAATTTTAATTAACACTGAAAAAAATTTTTTTTTCTAAATCCTTTTAATAGAAAAAGTGCCAGAACTTTAGTAAATGCATGTAGTTTTAACTTCCATTACACAAATTTAAAATATTAATGTGTTTTAACTAAGCTTCATTATTTGAAACTTTAAATGTAATAACATAACATTTAATATTCTTTTGCATATATTATTAAAAACTTACGTTTTATAACTAAATTTTAGAAAAATCAAAACTTTATTATGTTTTTGTTAACCTACATTTCATGAAAATTGCAAAAGTTCTTTTGTTATTTTCTTGAAATACATATATTTTATAAAGTATAAAATCTAACCAACAACAATTTGAACATGTTAGCTCCATTTTCACACTAAAATTATTCCAATTATGCAAATAAATTCATAGTTAAAGTAACATTTGACAATGATAGTTTTTTTATCATGCCACAATTAGAAAAACTGTGACTTTCAGAAGCAAAAAGAATGACATAAATAAATTTAGTACTAAAGGTATATTTTAAATAAACTTCCATGTGTCTACATCAATATTCATTTGCTAAAAGTTGATGAAAAAGAGAATAAAATTTGACTACTTTTTTCATTTTCCAGTGGAATTGCCCATATAAATATATATATATAGGCCTGGGTGGGAATAAATGAGCATGAGACTGGAGAAAAGCTCCCTTAAAACGAACACGGGGAGCTGTGCGAGCTGCTCCTTATTTAATCATTTAAATCAGCGCTCTTTATTAATTTTAATTTTTTTTTTTGTAACAACCATGCTTTTTAAAAAGCATTGCAGTATATTATACAATTAATTTTTTTAAATGACATTGTGTTTTTTATTTTAGTTAAAACATTAATTTATTTAATTAATTTTTACATATGTTTACATACGAATTGGTGATTTCACCTATGCGTTAAGCCATTTACATTACATCAAAACTAATTATTTATTACATTATTACATTAAACTAATTAATTATTTAAACAATCTTTTAAAAATTGTTTTTATGCAGAAAACATTAGGCGGTAATTAATTGTTGTAAAAAACCTTTTTACAGCTATTGTGAAATTATTTTTTTTTTAGTTTAAAAAACAGAATAATTTTTTTTTTTAATTTAAAACACTAACTTTTTTTTTTAACTTTTAAAACTTTCCAAAAAATTTTCTTAATCAAGTTTAATTTTAGTTTTTATATGTTTGTTTTGCCTTGAACTCTTTTTTTTATTTATAGTTTTATTTTTGTGTTAATTAATTTATTTTTTGTTAATTTATTCATTTATTATTATTTATTGTTTCAAGTCAATAAATTTTTGTTACGGTTACGAAAGTGCTAATATACTAAAGTGCCTAATGCCATTTATAACTGTATATATTTTTCCTGCATTGCCAGATAAACCATAATCTAGCTGTAGGCAAAATTGTTTTAGAGTATTTTTTTAGTAAACTTTATGTAACAATTTTATGAAAAAATGATTTTTTTTTTTAGTTTTGATATTTTTATTTAACAAAGGTTTTTTCAATATCATTAAGTTTTTAGATTGATCTAAACGTCGATTAGAAGGATTAACTAAGAGTAGAAAGTTTTACGTGTGAAGATGAAGATTTGTGAAGAAAGTGAAGATTTTTTAAAGCCAAAATGTTAAAAAAAAAAATAGTTGATTTTTTTTTACCGTTAAAAAAAACTAAATTGTGAGAAAGCAAACATAAGACAATCATGTTGTCTTATAAATGTTTTAAGAAATAAATAGTATAAGTTTAAACAAGTATAACTTTTTAAAATAAGGATTTTTTTTTTCAAACAACATATTTAAATTTTATTGATAATTTTTTTATAACAATAAGATAAAGACGTTATATAATTTTTAATATGGTATTAAATTAAATTTAATTACATTGGTACTTTAAAATGCAATTGCATAACAATTGGAATGGTACTTTATTATATGATTAAAAAGTTATGCATAAAAATATACGCATGCATTACATAGAGGCATTCATATAGGGACAATATATACTTAATACATTAAAATTATATAAATATATTTTACAAACAGATAGCAATATACATTTTTGCTTTCCTCTTTAAAAAAAAAATAGAAAAATGTCAACTTGTTGAAGTTAACATAGCTGGGTTTTTTTTTTTTTTTTTTTTTTTGGTTTTTTTTTTTTTTTTTTTGCTATGCCTATGGTATGTCTAATTTGTTGTTGAAAATAACAACCACCCTAAAGAAACAAAAATAAAAATAATGCACAAATTATTTAAATTATTATTTATTTATTTTTTTCTATTTAAATTTATTATCCTATTGTTAGTTTTGCTTTCTTTGTTGGTAAAACTTTTTTTCGCAAAACCTAATATAATAAAACTTGCAAACGGCTATGATCAAGTTGTCTAAAATAGAATACTTTTGCATGGAGATACAAGAATCAAAACTGCACACATTTCCTGGAAAGGCTTGATAGTACCCTTTGAAATAAGAGAAAACCCTTATGTTTAAAAAGGGTTCTGGGAACCTTTTCTGGTTCCTTTTGTGGTGTTCAGACTCTTTTAAATTCATGATCAACTTCATCAAATAGTAGCAAAAAAATACTTTTATGTAAACATATTGACCTTATGAATACATTTAGAGATGTATTTAATATATTTTAATTTTGTCCAAACCAGATTTTTATTCGTAATTAGATTGGTTTTTTTTTTACTTACAAACTCAAAATGTTTATATGTTCACCGTAATGTCAAGGATGTTTTACAAAAATTATGGGAACTTGGAAATAAAAATACCCTTAAATTTTTATAAAAAACAAAAATTCTTTCATTATTATAGGAAAAAAATTTAATCATCCAATTCTTTTTAATAAAATTAATATTTTGGCTTTTTTTTTAAAAAAAAAATCACTTGGAGTTTAGAAATAGTAACCATGAAAAATTAACAATCCTCTCAATATAAGGTAAGTTTAAGCCTAAAATTTGCTCTTAAACACATTATTTTTTCTTTATTTGAGTTATTTTTCTTAAACACAATTTTATGATTAAACTTAATTTTTTTAAATAAATTTTAATCTATTTTTGGATGATGTAGTTTTATAATTTCTTCAATTATCTTCCTAAATCTTCCTAAATGAGTCAAAAGGCAAATATAGTGGAGTATTTTTGTAGAGCGACATAAAATGTTGTTGTATTTAAAAAAAAAAAAAAATTCAACGTTAGCCCTAATGTTTGAGGTCTAAACATTCATTGTGGTAGAAGTTTTAAAATATATTTAAACTAAAAAAATGTTTGTCCATATATTGTTTATATTCAAGTCATTATACTTTCTTCAGTTCATATTCCAAACTATATTTACAATCAAAAATTCTTATGAAATAAACAGATTCTTATGAAATAAACAGATTCTTATGAAATAAACAAATTCTTGTGAGTTTATGGATTCTTGAAACATATACTGACTCTTGTAAAATATACAGATTCTTGTGAAGTTTTGTGAAATATTTTTTCGGAATGTTAGAGACAAAAAGCAAAAGGTATTTTTACAAATTTTTAGTTTTTACATACACAACCCTCAGAAAAAGGAAAAATTAAGTTGGTAAAAAATCGCTGATCTCAAAATGCTAGAGGTCAGCATCAGGTCAGCAAAATTTGACACAAAGGGTTTACCATAAAACATAGAAACTCAAACACTTTCAGGTCGGCAGTTAGGTGGACATTATCAAATACCAACCCTATTTATGAGGGCTACATATATTTATAGTTTGCTTATCTTTGTTACAAATGCTTTAGTAAGCAACATTGAAAAATGTCATGTTCTATATGGTTAAAGCAGTTCTTATTTTGTTCTTATATTGAATTTTAAGTGCATTGTGCAACTCAGCTGGACATTCTTTGGTGCCAGTCAGCAAATCTGAAAGATTTTTGAAAGATGATTATCGATTCCAAAAGAAAATAGAGTTCCATTGGTGTAATACCAAAATAAGTACTAAATCATCCATATTGATTAGCATTGAATGGATTTGCGGTATCTTTTGCATAGTTTAAATCTAAGGAAAAATTCTGCACCAGCAGCAAGGATGGATGCTTGTTGGCTAAGGTACAACAGCTAAGGATGCTTGCTGTGGGACTGAAGCCCACAAATGATACAAGCCATTTTTATATCACATAAAATATAAAACTCCTCATCATTTACTTAAATATTCATTAACTCTCTGACATGCTTGTATGTTACAAGTATGTTTTCAACAATGGTAACAATGAGTTAGCATTTAATACCTGGTTCTTAACCTGTTGAATCTGTCAGCATGTGTTATTTTTGTTGTTGTTGTTGTTAAAGATCTGCTTGTTTTATTACTTTTGTCAGTTACCTTGATAACTGCCATGTTTATTTTTAAAAATGATTATTCTTTTTTTAAAATGATTATTTATTTTTAAAATGATTATTTATTTTTAAAAATGATTATTCTTTATTTTTAAAAATGATTATTTTAAAAATGATATTTTTAAAAATGATTTTAAAAATGATTATTAAAAATGATAATGATTATTGCAACACCTTACTAGATAAATTCTCCAAATTTTTGCACTTGTTTTTGTTTTTCAGTTTTTTCTTTTTTAGTTGACAACTAAAAGTTAAGAGAAATCTTGAAATTTTTTTCCACGTTAAGTTTTTGTTCTAAACATTTTTCAACCAATAAAGTTTCTATTGGTCTGTTCAGAGTTTGGGCAAGCCTTCTTATTCTCTTGTTAAATAGTTCAATTTTTAACTTCATTTTTAACTACATTTGCACCTGTAAGTGTATGACTTCTTTATTATGTTAAGGTCAATTAGGCATGATTTTCCTGGCACTTCCAAATGCCCTATTAGCAACTTTAAAAAAAAAAAAAAAATACACAAAATACAGAAAATTAGTTATTATACCTATCAAATATATTATCAAAGTTTTAAATTAGAAGTTAAATTAAAATACTGGATCATTTTTTTGTACTAAAGCATTTAATACTATGGATTTTTTTTTTTAATGTTTTTTTATTTGCTGTGGCAAAAGCTAAAAGAAAAACAGTTATTATTGAATCCATATTTAAAGAATTAATAAAATCTGTTTCAATATTTAAAAAAACTAATCCATTAAGGCAGTCATTTAACATTTTTAATACATTCTCATTACTAAATTTAAAAACATTTTTTTTTGAGATTCATCTTTGATAAATTCTAACATATGACGCGCTGGCAAACATTACAATTTTCTAATAAAATTATGTATTTAACTCTAAAGTGTAAACATTTCATTTAGAAACTTTTGAGCAATGCCAAGTTTTTTTTATTTTATGATCTTTGACTTATGACTTGTCATCTTACTTTGACTTATGACTTATCATCTTACTTTGACTTATGACTTATTATCTTACTTTGACTTATGACTTATCATCTTACTTTGACTTATGACTTATCATCTTATTTTGACTTATGACTTATCATCTTACTTTGACTTATGACTTATCATCTTATTTTGATTTTATGACTATAATCTTTGTATAATCTTGTAATATGTTTTAACATCTTTAATATGTTGTAATATGTTTTATGTGTAATTGTTTTAACAATACTATTAGCACTGAATATCAAGTTTGTTTTTAAATTTTTCTTTGCTTAAATTATTTAAACTTCCATTTACTAGATTTTTTCAATAGAAGTACTGTAATAAAATAACTCAATATTTTAAGTAGAATTTTCATTTTTTTAAATAGAGGAGACAATTTATTTTTGATGGTCAAATATTTCCATTTGAATATTTTTACCTTATCCAAAATGTCATGTTTACTTGTTAATTGATGCTGAGGTAATTTTTTAGTTTAGTTTGTTTTGGCTTGCTGAAAATATGAAATTGTATTTTTGTTTCTGTCAATAATGCAGGTTTTTGTTTCTGTCAATAACGCGGTTTTTTTTTTGAGCTTTTATTTTAAAGCAGAACCATAAAATTTTTTTTTGTAACCAACTCATCAAAATAACTTACTTAAACACTAAATTTTATACAAGATGAAATAATTATTGTTAAATTAATTATTGAAAAATGGTGGAAAAACGGTGGCCTTTTTAACTTAATTTTTTTTGGCACTCTAGAAAATTGCCTACTCTGTCTATTTAATAATCCAGGACTGATTGTAGGGTTGCAGCCCTTAAAAAAATGATATATATTGCAAGTTGTTAATTGTTATCACTTTAAAAATATTATTGGTCATTACTTCAGAATTTTTTAAATTATAAAAAAATTGTAATTACCTGGTGTTACTGGAAATTTTTTTGCTTGACTAAGCAAAACTCTTTTTCTTAGAGATAAATTGTATATTTGAAAGGTAAGATTTACATTTTGTGTTTAATTTGATTAATTACAAACTTTAATGAAATATTTATTCATATTCATGATGAAGACTTGTTAACAAAGTTAGAAATATTGGCAACGAACATATAAAAGATTTAAGTTATTTTTTTGAGTTTTTTTTTGCCTGGAAGATGGTCATCTCGAGCACAAAGAAACTCAAATTCACCTGTTTAAAGTCAAAAATCTAACTCAGTCAAAATTAAAATGTTTTAAAAACCCTGACACTAACCCTGACAGATGTATTCATAAGGTCTATATAATGCCTCCATAGAAGTATTATTTTAGTCTTTTCAAATGAGGTTTTAATTAATAATTGAAAATTAGTTGTAGTATTGTTTCATCATCTCCATTGATAATTCAAAATCTGTTTTAACAGAACAATGTGTATTTTATTTTGAAAATAATATTATCTCCTGATGTATGAATCATTCTTTTATATTCAGGAAGACTAACCATGCCTAAACATTGCTTTCAAATAAAAAGTCAGACGGTACACTATCTTCTCTTCTCATCAATGCATCTACATCTTATACTTTAAATAATTTGTTGGGAACAATAACGGTGGTGTTTTGCCGTGCCAGACTAAAATTTGATAATTTGCTATAAGAGTTTTATATATAAAAATATCAATCAAAATATTTCATATTAATATCTAAGCATACAAAGATTCAGAAAGTTAAGAATAAAAACAAAATGAAAATGAGAATTAGTTTAGAACTATTTATTAAATTATTAAATTAGTCCAGAAATAGGTAAAGTACTTCAACAGAAACTAAAAGAAAAATGAAAAAAAAACTAAAAGAAAAATGAACAGCACAGTTTCCTGAAAAAGCAGATTGGAGCACAGTTTCCTGAAATAGCAGATTGGTCAGAAATTAAAAAGTAGCAACTTATTATGGGATATAAAAAAATGCTATGAATAATGGAGATAAAAAGAATAAAATTAAATGAGCCTAAATAAAATGGAAATCAAGACAATTTAAACAGCATTAGCAAACAATTTAGAATAATCCATGTTACCTGTATTTACATAATCCTAAAATGACAGACATCATATGTTGTAACTTTTATCATTAGAGCTGGACAGAATTTTTTGAAAAAGAACACTGTTATTTTTTTAAATATCTTTTTAATTAAGTTGTTTTCAAATAATTTAAGAGAATATGTTTTAATTTTTTCATTTAAAAAGTTCAGCTGTTCTTTAATTTTAAGTTAATTACAAAATATTGCTTTTTCTTTGTGTGTTTTATGTAATTTTTTCATTAAAAATATTCTATTGTACTATGATATTTTTGTTTTAATTTTTTAATTTAAAATAGGTGAACTAACTGCAGCTGAGAGTTATATTCATTTATATGGACCACAAAAAGTATTTTTTTATTTTTATTTTTTGTTGTTTTTACAGAGCAATTAACTTGTTGGTTATTTAAATTTATTAACCTTTACAGGGGAACTATGGGACTTACCTAACTATCATACACAGTGTTCAAGGCAGAAAAAATTTGAAAATTCAACAAAAAGCTATTTTTAAAGAAAGACTTAGATTTACTGGACCTAAACTTCTTATGAGGTTTAATATATAGATAGTTATGATGATGATGATGATGATGATGATGATGATGATGATGATGATGATGATGTGATCCTAATGATCGTTATCTTGATCATTTTTATTATTATTATTATTATTATTATTATTATTATTATTATTATTATTATTAACTACTGTTATTATTATTATTAGATATCCAGGTTTTTCAAAATCTGAGAATCGTTGGTTTATTCCATTTCTTGGTGCAGATCCTTCCGTTGTCAGACGTACACAATTATATGAGAGTATGAATCACAATCAAACACCAATTCAGTATGGTGCTTACTTTACTGCTCCATCATTTTTAGTTGCTTTTTTTATGATCCTTTTTGGGCTTCTTGTTTGGATATTTACAAAGTTTTCATTTGGAATCAAACTGCTTGAAAAAGTAAGGTTCAACAAAGATATACAAAATTTATATATTTTAAGTTTTAAAAATCTCTTTAAAAACCATGTCATAATAAAGTATAATATATAGATCGTGAAATAATAAAGTATAATATATTGATGATGAAATGAAATAAAGAAACTTAATATTTTTGTTAAACTTTAACTTTGTTAAAACATTTATGTTTTAACATTTTTTACATTTATGGGCAAAATTTTTCAATCGTTTTTTATGTAAAATTTTTAAAGATAAATATTTTAGTTTGTTTTATTAAACATGTTTTATTATTTTATAGTTATGTTTCATTTTTTTATATTTATTTACATATTTTTATTTATGTTTCGATTTTTTTTTAGGATAATTTATTAAACTAAAATTCTTTAGATAAATAATGCACATTTTTTTAAAATTGTTTTGTACTAAAACACTTTTAAAGAACTAATGAAACTTGCAAAATAGCATATAAAACAGTTTAAACTCATAAACATCACTAGCACAAAGCTCAATATAGTTTCTTATAAAGTCCCGGACAAAATGTCCAAACAAAACTTGTTTTGGTCCGACAGTGTCCGATCAAGTTTGTTTAATTTTTACGGTTTTACAGAACCAAGTTTTCCAATCGAAATCTTATTCATGTTAATCAGTTTATTTAGCGTTAGTTATTCAAAATATTTCATCACAGATTTTTACATTTTTTAAATTAAATAGTTTCAATTTAATATTGTAGGTTTTTTTAGATTTATTTTCACGCTGTAACTGAAAACAATTATTATTTTTTTATTCTTTTCAACTTGACAACGGCTGTTTTGAAATTTTTACAATTTAAAAAACATTGAAAAAAGTCTTTACATTACAAATAACTTTTAATCATTGATCTTTTTTAAAGTTTTTTTTCAACCCAAAGGCTTTAAATAAAATAAAAAAATCAGTTATAATGATTGGTTAAATTTAAGGCATTATGTGTAAATTAAATGATATATTTAATTTTTTTTAAGTATGTATGTATTTTTTATGATAAATTTAAACGTTTGAAACTATTTCTAAAAAAGTTTTAATTTATGATAAATAAAACGTTTTCTAAAAAATTTCTAATAAATAAAACGTATTTCTAAAAAAGTTTTAATTTATGATAAATAAAACGTTTAAAATAACGTTTTATTTATCATAAAAAGTCTTTCTTAAACATCTTTTAAAAGATTATTTTTTTAAGTTACTTTAAATTATGAACAAGTTAAATTAAATCTTCCCATGATTTAATTATTTTTTTTTTTTGTTTCTATTTTTGCAAAGAATTGTTTATAAGTTTTTTTTTAAAACTTGAATTACTAATCAAAAAATGATTACTATTATAAAGTTATTTTTTGTACTTTTTTTTTTTTTTTTTTTTTTTTGCAATTTTTAAAAAATGTTTATTCAACTAAAAAATATTATATTTTTTCTTTTCAATAACTTAATTTCATTTTTGAACAATTTAAATAAAATTTGTTCATTTAATAAACAATTGATAGAATTAATTTGTAAAAGTTTTGTGTAACATTAATAAAACATTTCAAAAGATAAGTTTTAAAGTAATTTTTTCAAACCTAATTGAAAAGATATTAAAAAGTAATTTTAGCTTCGAGTTTTTTGAGTTTTATTTTAAAACCTTTAATTAATTTTTAATTTTCTTTTCTTTTAATTTTATATATATATATATATATATATATATATATATATATATATATATATATATATATATATATATATATATATATATATATATATATATATATAATAAAGTATTATTTTGTAGAATTTAATTCATTTTGGTCAAAATGTCTGATTATTTTGTAAATTGATTGGACAATCTGAGGTTTTAGCAGGACAATGTCCGATGTCCAACTGTTAAATTGAGCCCTGCTAACATACATAATAGATTAAGCTACATAATAGATTGGTAAAATTTATAAACTCTCAAAAAAGTTAATTATAAATATCCAATATATAGTTCTATATATGAAAGATGTAAAAGTATCAAATTTAATGTGACTATTTATGATAAAGCATGTAGCTATATTGTACCTGTACTGTTGAGTTAAAGCTATATTATACTTGTACTTTTGAATTTAATAAAAGTTTTTATTTCTGCAAAATACCTGTGCAGCAGTATGAGTACCTGTGTTAACAGTGTTGTAAACAATAAAGAAAGTTCTTCAATAAAATTTTATAATTTTATAATTTAAATTGAATATTAAGTTATTTAAGGAAAATCAAAATTCCAAATAAAAATTATTTTAATTGATTAATGCTATTTAAGTTGTTTAGTAACACATAATAGATATAGTGTAATAGTTTTGTGAAACATATGAAAGCACTGTGGCAGAGCTCCTAGAAAACCTTCTGTTTTTGTTTTTTACCTGCTTTTTTATTTTGGCCTGTTTTTTAGTCAGTATTTAAGGCAATAGCCTGTTTTTTTTTTTAAAGTCTTACCATGTTCATTTATAAAAAAATATGTTATAAAGATTTTGGAGGCAATCAAGATAAAAAAATTTAAAATAAATGTAAAGTTTTGAGTTTTTCAAATAAAGTTTAATATTAGCCATTAAATAGTTATTGTTTTTTTGTACCAGATTGTTAAGACATGTAAATGTTATAAGTTGAATTCTTATATTTATTTTTTGTGTTATGTTAAACATAAATATTTAAATTAATAATTATGAACTTTGAAAGAATTAGGAAATAAGGTTTGTTTATTTTTGAACATCTCTGGCCAAGAACAGATAACTACAGATAAAAAGACTACTTTATATTTATAACCCTCTCTCAACTCTTTAACTCTAAAACATGAACATTAACAAACAAGGTCCCTGCAGAAACAAGTTGAATTTTAGGCAGGCAAGTGTGTATGTTGTTGTTGTTTTTTTTTGTTGTTGTTTTTTTGTAGTTATTTATTTAAATTTACTTCAATTAAATACATCAGTATGGGAAAAACCAAGTATCATTCATCCTGGAAAAAGAGCTATCCTTGAATAAAACCTTCAAATAAGTCTATTAACCATGGCTAATGTAGATTTTGTTCTGAGGACATAAACATTTAAGTTGGTGTAACCCAGCTTAATCTTTATTAGAAGTCAAAGAAACACAAAAGAAAATACAAAATCCCTAGATCACAGTCTAAATTTGTGACAAGTTTTTACTGAATCTGTCTACAAAAAACATAATATTAGGCACTGAAGAGTTATGACTAAAATTTTTTGTTGCTTATTGATTCAAACTGTGTATTTGCTGCAGCTGATGTTCACAATGCTAAATGTAAGTATGTGTTTTTGCATTCTAAAATTGCTAAAGAATATCAACAGAAATTGGATAACCTGAAGTATATGGATCAGTTCGAAAGAGGGCCAGACCCTTTTATTATTTTGAATGAATTGAAATGTTTGCCTTGCACATTAATAATTGATCAAATAACTACATACAGACAACCTTGAAACATTGAATTTTTTATTCTACCTAAAAACTTAAAGATCCAGAAATGTAGTAAAACTCTAAAAAACTTTAGTTAAAAAAGCAACTTTAATTCTAAAAAAAGTTATTCATAAAAATGTCATATTTAAAAAAAGTTTAATCTCTACATTATTTAATTCTTATCTTAAAAAGTTTGATTGAAATAAATATAATCTCTTTGAATCAAACCTATATTATATATGAATAATTTTAAAAATTCTAAAAATATTTATCTTTAGTTACATTTTTTTTTCTTTTTTTTTTTTTTTCTTTTACTTTTTCAATCTTTTGATGCTCTAACACTGGTTATATATTATATAAAAATTATAACATATAAACATATATTATTATATATTATAAATATATTAAAATGTATAACCATATATTGAAACATATATTATATATTATACATATTATATGTATAATATATAATATATGTTTCAATATATGGTTATACATTTTAATATATATAAAACATATATTAACATATATAAAAATATATTGAAATATGTAATGAACTATATAAAAGTGCCCAAAAAAAAAATCCAAAAAATTAAAGACTATATTAAAACCATTTGTATTAAGAAGTTACAAAAAAACTTTACAGTAATTCAAACAAGTAACAAAGATCTACTTTGCATTTACTTGCTATAGAAAATGTGTTACAATGCTGTTATTAAATTTAAGTTATGTTATTAAGTTAAGTTATTTAAGTTAGGAGTCTATATGAAAAACTAAGTTAAAAGGATCTTGAATAGAAATTAAAAAATGAAAGGTTGAAATAACTCCTAATAAATTTTCGGTAAAATAATTTAAATGTTTTTTTATTAAAAAAATTCAAAAACAATTAACTACAATAAACTAGACCCTAGATTGTCAAGCAAATCATGGTTTTATTACAAGACTTATTGCCAACTTTTAAAAGTTTTCCACAAAGAAACTAATAAAAAATATACAAAGTATTTTTTAAATTGATTTAAGAGAAGTAACTAAATAAAAATTTTAATGTTAACTATAAAGTATTTAACTTTTATTTTTGTAATGAATATTGTTGACGATAAATGAGGATACTTGCTCAATTTGTTTAATCCATATCAGTACAAGTTTTTCAATAGATACAAGTATAAGATCCAACAACATTATTATATATTTATATAATAAATATATAATAATACATTTAAGTAAGTCAACATTTGATGCTTATTTTAATAAAAAAATATATGTATTTATATATTATGTACATATATTTTTTATATAGGTTTTTATTTTAGGTTTTTAACTCTTAATTCAAATCATTTTAAAAATTAACTTTTTAAATCTATTTATAAAGAAATAAAAACAAAACTTGTTTGAAATCATGAGCTTATAAGCTCATAAAGTCCAATGTAAATTGAAATGTGTACATATGTACTTTTTAACAGTCTTATGTTTTCCATTATTCACTTTATTACTTTTATTACTTGAATGTTTTATTCAATAGTTTAAAGTGATTATTATTATTTTTATTTTAGTATCCTAAAATATTTTCGTTTGGAACATTTTCATTTGAAGGACCTTCACGTGAAGACGTAAGTTCTTAAATGTTTTTTTTTCTTTCAAAAAAACTGTATTTAATCTACAGCAGAAAAATTTGTGAAATTGGTAAAGTAATTTGTCCCTGCTAGTAGATCAAGAATTTACAATTTAAAAAAAAATTAAAAGAAAAAGAACGTACTAACAGTTACTGTACTAATATCTGTAATACAGATGTACATACATAAATGTAAAAAAGGGACATCAAATCAAATATTTGTTGGAATAAGTTTTGTTGTAAAAAAATAAAAAAGTTTGTTAACATAGTCACATTAGTTAGTAATGGCTGCGTGACATGATTAATACCAAGATATATCTTGGAATGCTGAGAAAAATAGTCACAGCACTCAAAATTTGCTGGTGATCATATTTAAATCTTATTAATCAGTTTGACCCCAACACTGCTTATGAATGGTGTCAAACCAAAAATGATACTTGTTGCGAATAATAATTTTTTTTAATAAGGGTATATTGATATTTATTAAAAAGTACTTTGTTAGAATAAATTCTTATAGCTTTTTTATAATTTATAAATAAGTTTGAAAAAGAAATAAAGTTTTTATTTTTATTTTTTTCAGATGTGTACATTGCTTAATAAAGTTATTTTTTGTGTGTATATAAAAATAACTCTTGAGTTATATTTTGAAAAACTTATGGAATCAGTAAATAATTTTTTTTTCCCTGCTAAGTAGTTGGTTGCTATTGTTGGCTCCTGTTTATACTCAAATTTTTCATCACTATTCAGCATTAAAGAGATATTTTCTGGAAAAAATTCTTGTATCCAATATATCTTCTGGGTAAAACTTTTTCAAAAGACACAAAAAAAACACAAATCTGCACCCTACATCACCAAATTTTCTGAAATTTGGCACAAATGTTCAAAAAAAATAACTTAGGAAACACTGTAAATTTTATTTATAAAATTCTTATCAGTTTAGGATATACAGCAACTTGAAGTTTGTATCTCTTGAAACAAGGCAATGTAATTTATTTTAGGATTCATAAAATGTACTTAATAAGGGCAATACAATAAAATAAAATGAAAGAGGGCATTGACACTTATAGTTATAAAAAAAAATCTGACTGATAGAAAAAGAAATTTATTATATATTAATAAAAATATTTTTATTTTCTTATAAATAAGATGTATAATAACTTTACGAACCAATTTTTTTTTTGGCCTTATGTTTACTTGAGGAGTTATTGAGTTTTGAATCTATATCAACTTTTTACAAGTTAATCAAATTAGAAATTAACAGATTAACTTTATTATTTTTATTAATTTTTAACAACAAAATTATAATGTATGAAAAAATCTTTTGAAAAATAAATACTCAATTTAAGTGATTTTATATATACTTTTCATTCACATTATTTTTAAATTGTTCAAAAAATAAAAGATTAAAAAAAAGTATGGATGAGACATATCAGACTTAGATAACTTGAAATTAGTTTAAATATAAACATATCTATATCCTAAGTAAAACAATTTTTTTTCAAGTCATCTTTGACTAAATGGTAGTCGGTACTTCAACTTTGCAAATGATGTGGACATCTGGAGTTCAGCATTGGCTATCCACTAATGGCCATTTAAATGACCGTGCAGGAGCATTTGGACACATAAATTTGACAAGCACATCTTTTTCTTCTGGATTTATGTCTTCAATGACTCCTATCCACCACCTTTTCTCATAGGAAACACAAGCATAGTTACCAGGTACTAAGTTTACAGTTGTTACATGTATGTTTCCAAAGTCATGAATGAGTTCAAAGTCTTCATAGCTATGCGCCTATTTAGACAAAATAGCAACATGCATTTATTCCGTTTTATTTTGTTAAACATGTTTTATTAAAGGCATTAAAAAAAAAAAAAAAAAAAATTAATTTTGAAGATGATTCCACATAAAAAATTTGTTCGAGTTTATCAATAAAAATTATGCATGTTTTTTAAAGATAATAAAAGGTTTATTAAATATATATTTTTTTACTTTTTAATGGCCAAGTGGTACAAACTCATAGTAACTCCACGTTCGAGGTATTTGCAATATCCAATCGTTCCGTTAAGAGTGTTTCTCACCAAAGTTAAATCTTCTGTTGATATATAAATGAAATTTACACCTTCAATGTTTAATTGCAATACTTGTACATTGCACCTATATCGCTTCGCAAGCTTACTAGTGTTGCCAAATGTTTGACTGTACCACCACATTGTTGACAACATCAATAATTTTATACACCATGTTCACATCATACATCATATCATATGAAACAATGCAATAAAATTTGTCCTTGATAAAACCTTCCTTTTTGAAATAAATAATCACAGGATTAAGTTTACATAGTAAATTTACATACAATATAAGGTAACAGTTCTTTGTCACGCCAAGAGGATGTAAAAACAGTTTTAAGTTTTGATGAGTAGCACAGATGCATTCTGAAGCACCAGCAGTAATACACCATTTTGGTCGCAATGTGCAAAACCATGAAAACCCTATTTTTATTTCTGAATTCATGGTTTTTGAAAGCAACAAACAATTCTTTAAAATTACATAAGAGCAAGTGTTTTTGCATCTGAACATTTTTCTTTATACTTACATATTCTTTTTTACCTGGCATTATACAGCTATATTCTTCATCTTCATAAAAAGACTTGACCAGTTGAACTGTTACATCAGGAAGAACTTTTCCTAATTTTTTTTTTTTTTTTTTTTTTTTTTTAATTATCTTCGCTTCCAACAAGGTTGCAAGCAACCACTAATTAGTGTTGGGAGTTACTGGAAGAGAAAAGATGAAGATTGTAGAGCAAGATAACGATTGACAGACGACTTAAAATATTGCAAATTATATGAATCAGAAAAGCAAGATAAAGGAAGCGAATTCGAAAGAACTGATGTTCAAGGAAAAAAACTAGACAAATAAGAGTTTTTGGAGCACTTAGGAACAGTAACAGAAAAAGGATGAGACTTAATTGAATGACGAGTAACACGAGAATGAATTTTAGTAGATGGCACAAGAGACGCTAGCTCTTTGGAGCAGTGCCCATTATAGTATTTGTAGAAAAAAGAAAGAGAAGCAACATTACGACGATGTGACAGAGGTTGAAGGTTGGCTGCAAGAGCAGGTCCAACTATGTTTACAATGCGTTTTTGCACCTTGTCTAAAAGAGAAAGGGCATCATTAGAAGATCCGCCCCAGATATGGCAACAGTATTCCATACAAGGCCGGATTTGAGATTTATAGAGATAGAGAATAGAATCCAGAGTAAGAAAGTGACGAGCTCAATAAAGAGAAGCAACTTTAGCAGATGCTAATTTTGCAATGGATTTGATATAAGGTTTCCAAGAAAGATCAGAAGTAAGAGTTAATCCTAGAAGATGAAAGGTAGGAGACTCATCGAGTACATTACCGTTCATAAATATAGGAAGGTCTAAATTATTGCGATAACGATTGGCCGAAAAAAATTGAGTTTTATCTGAATTAAAGTTCACCAGCCACTGCGAGCCCCATGCTGTAGCAGAAGTGAGATCCTTTTCGAGCTCAGATTCCCCCTGCAAGCAATCAGAGGGAGTTGGCTTCTTATTGTGACAAGAATAAATGGTAGTATCATCAGCGAACAATGCCATCTTAGAATATCTGGAAGATCGTTAATGTAAATTAAAAAGAGTATAGGGCCAAGGATTGAACCTTGGGGAACCCCTGAGGTTACAGAATAAGAAGAAGAGTGTTGTCCATCAAGGACAACTTTTATACTACGATTGGAAAGGAAGGATTCAATAATCTTAAAAATGTTTCCAGATACACCATAAGAAGAAAGCTTATGGAGGAGGCCAGCATGCCAAACTTTATCAAACGCTTTAGAAATGTCAAGAGCAATGGCCTTAACCTCTCCACCTTTATCTAATGCGCGATAAAACCGTAAATAAATACCGGTTATTACTGATAGCAAATCAGCCGTAGAACGAGAAGATCGAAATCCATACTGATGATCAGAAAGTAGGTTATGAGATTCGAGATGAGAGATAAAGTGTTTGTTAATTAAAGATTCAAAAACCTTGCTTATGATAGAAAGAAGACTAATGGGGCAGTAGTTAGATGAGTCAGATCGCTCTCCAGAATTTTTTAAAATAGGGATAACAGATGCTGCTTTCCAGCAGGCTGGAAAACAAGACTCTGATAAGCACTTGTTGAATAGTTTTGAAAAGATAGACGACAGCTCAGGAGAACACTTCAGCAAGACTATAACATGTATGTTGTCCGGGCCGCAAGCTGTAGAAGAGTCTAAGCGGGAAATCACTTAAGATACAGAAGCTGGAGTGATACGAATGTCGAGCAATGGATCAAGCTGTTTGACGGGTATATCAGGTAAAACGCAACTAGTGGCATCAAGAGATTATATTGATGAAAAGTTCTTGGCAAACAATTCAGCTTTGTCTTTAGGTGAGCTGACAAAGTCTGAACCGTACAAAAGAGGTAGAATTACAGACTTGCCCTTATTATTGATACTATTAAAGACTACTATTTAGGATTAGCCATGGCTAAAATACTTTTTTTTAATGCTAACTTATGTGCAGTTCAGGCTACATAATTTGTTACATGCAATGTTTCAGAATTTTTTTTATTGACCAGTCAGTTGGAGCAAGCGTTGTCAGTTGAATTTTTTTAGAATTGCTGTAGACTTTGCCATTTTATTAGTTTAGTAGTTATTTTTTTACAACATCATAATGTTATCAAACAAGTTTGCTTTTTCCATATACTCATTACCGAAACTTGACTGTTCTTCAAAACATTCTTCTGATATACTAAGGGAAGTGGCTACATTTTTTTTTTCTTAATAGAGGTTGTTAATGCTGTTAATTTTTGTTTACTTTCTCTGATTTTATCTGACTTATGCAACATAGGATGCTCCAGCAGCTGTAAAATTTTACACTCTCTTTTTTATTTTGAATGGATGTTTCACTAACGATATCAAAATCTTCATAATTTTTATTTTCACTCATACTTTTTGATAAATGTTTTATAACTTTACTAAGACAGGTTGGACACAACTTTTTTACAAGTATAAGATTTAAACCTACTATTTCTGCTTCTAACACAGTATGCATTGTAATCACACATAGAGATGCTGAAAAGAAAATGAAACTATATTACTTGAATACTATAACATTATTTATACTATTATTATAAATCAATGAACAAATCCTATTACAAAAAACTTATAAACAACTTATTAGAAATGGTATTACCCATTAAAATGTAAATATATGAGTCATTACAGCAAATTTTCTGATTACTCTCATATCTCACTATTAACATATCATGATGGCGTGTGCATATACTAGTGATTTTTTTTTTTTTTTTTCAAATTTGTTTGTTTTACAAGTAATTTATGATCATTCCTGTCAATATCTTCCATCAGATTTCTTACTAGGGTGCATGATTGTTTATAACAAGCTCCACAATCATTTACGAAAGAGTAGTTGAATTTGTTATGCATATAAAACTATAACGAGGAACTATAATCTAAACACTTAAATAGAAGAAATCTTAAATACAATAAATGTTTACCAGGTTATCTACATTATTTGGTGTCTGTATTCGAGAGTCTAGAAAAAGTTTTCAGAATGCAGAATGAATTGTAAATGTATTGCTCACAAAAGCAAAAAAAATCTTTCATATTTCAGCATTATACAGTCTTGAAATGTAATAAATTAAATGTTCTATCTAATATATAAAATAAATACAAAAAATATATATATAAATAAATACAATGTTCTATCTAATATAATATATTATATTATATCAGGTAGAACATTGTATTTATTTATATATTTTTCTTTTTTGTATTTATTTTATATATTAGATAGAACATTTTATTTATTACATTTGTAGATAGAACAAGATAATACTGAGGGGATGAGTTGTACATGCAAAGTGTACGTCAAGCATCTGTAAGGTATCAAGCACTGATAGGTTACCACAAAGTGGGTTATGTATGCTTCTAAAACAGATTCAAAACTAATTTTGTGTTCAGCAGTATAACAAAATTGTAGTTCTGAGTAAAATTGACAAATAAGTCTATGCATAAAATGGTAACCCCAAAACAACTGCGAAAATAAAAACCCTCTGCACCAATCAAAATTCAACAATCTACCTCTTTATCAAACAAATTATTTATCAGAGAAACGCGCATGTGGCCCTAGATACAAGACTTAATAGCCTCAATAAAAATGTCATCTATTAACAAACCCAGATTGAGAAGAAACTTATTGAACATCGCATTTAGAACTTAAGCAACAAACAATATAATATACAAGATTTTATAGAAATGCGTTTCATCTTAGATTGTACCAGCAACAGAACATACCAGCAGCAAAAATTTACTTTGGACCATCAAAAAGCATTTTCCAATTATAACTTGCTGTAACAACGCTCTCTGAGAATCAAAATAGGAGAAAAGTAAATTTTTTTTAAATAATCCCTTTACTGAGAAGCATTACTTAGAACTTTTTAGTTTTCAAATAAAGTGTGGTGGCACTAGGTACACAAACTTTCCTTACATTTTAAATAAAATTTGTTGCAGCATTTTTTTTTGAAAATAAGAAAAAATTGATAAAAAAAAAAAATAACAAAATAAATAAATTGTAACAATAATCTTATATAATATCATTTAGTTAGCACGTGGAGGATTTAAAATGGTGTTTCATGGAAAAGGATACAGTGAAAAACCTACTTCCAGGTTTATATTTCCATGGTTACTAAAGTTAAAATGATAAAAAGTTTTTTTACTAAAATGTTTCATAGTTTATTTTACATCAAATAAAATCATAGTATCACTTTTTTAAAATTTTTGAAATTTATAAATATGTTAAAATTAACAATTTTGAAACTTTAGTGCTGCTGCTGGAAAGCCAGATAAAGGACTATCTATGCAAATAATAGGACCAGGTATTTTTTAATAATAGGACCAGGTATACTTATATGTTAGTTATAATTGTAATACCACAATTGTATTTATATAAAATTTTGTACTTTTTTACCTTTTAATAAGCTTAAAGTCATTTGAAAATATAATGATCAATTATAAATTTAAAAAACTTTTTATATATATAAAAATTGGTTTTCACATTTATATATGTTAATGCTGGAACTTTTTTTTCGTCTAGAAATTGGTTATATTTTCACATCTATATGTGTTGTTGCATGCGCAAAAACAATTTTAGATGATAACCTAAGAAACAGGTACGATAATTTGTATTACAGACCATGTGATGACGGTTTGTAATTTAATGTCACAGTTTTGATAATAACTTGTGGTTATGATTGTGAAATTGTTTATATTTGTGATTAAAGTTATGAATAACTTGTTTTATATAGTTTAAATGCTGATAATAGTATCAGCAAGTGTAAATTTGTACATTGTCACATTTTCTGACTAATAACTGATAAACTTTTCATTTTTTCACTACTTTCATTCACTGAGTTATTATAAATATTTTTAATTTGTTGATTTTGGATTAACAACTTTTTTTTGTTAAGTATTTATGATTGGAGTTCCATTTTTTAAGAAGTTATTTCTAAATCCATAAATACCTATGTCCTTCATAGCTGTACATATGATTTCTTGTATTAGAGTTTTTGATTAATGGTGGATTGATTGGTTATGCACTTTTTTAAAAATATTCTCCATTTGGAGACAAAACTGGAGCAGTGCATCTGCAATCTTACAAAAGCTGTAAATTTGTTTTTATTTTAAGTTTTTGTCTGACTATATTGTCATAGTTTGATTGTACAAAATTTAAATATTAAATTTGGTTTTAATGCAGGTGTTATAGTTTCTTATTTTCTCTTTAAAAAAATTACATCTAAATCGTTTTCTAAAATATTTTTTTTCTAAAGTTTTCTATCATCTGTTATAATAAAAAAAATCGGTATTTTTTGAACAGCACTGTAATAGTACCCATTTTTCAATGTCAAATGAACATTTAAACATTTCTGAAGTCTATAATAAATATAAAATTTCTAATGAAATTTTATATTTATTAAATATTACTATAATTTTATAGGATATACTGTTGATATATATATATATATATATATATATATATATATATATATATATATATATATATATATATATATATATATATATATATATATATATATATATATATAATTGTGCTTTAGAGGTGGTGTGCTTACTGCAGGATCAGCTTTTAAAGGCACTGGATTAATTGATCGTTTAATAAATAGAGGTGTAAAGTTTGAAATTTTATAATCTGAGATTTTTTTGATTTTTTAAAAAGCAGCTTTTTTATTATTGTGTGATATCTTTTAACATTCAATAGAATAAAGTTGTAAGTCTGTTTTACGTTTATATATTTTATACCTTGATTCTCTTCGATTTTTCTGTTGTTTTTTTTTATTTTTTAGATTTCTTTTTAATTTAAAATTTGAAATTGACGAAAAATATTTTTCAGAAATCTTTAAACTAAATTATTAAAACTTGAAAACTGTTTGTAATCAATAAAATTCATAAATTGTAATTTGTAAAATTGATATATAAAGTTTCTAATATATTAAATTATTGATCCTGATTTTAATTTTTTTTTTGAAATACTGCAGATGGATATTTTTTTAGTTATTATTTTAAATATTTTAGTTACTATTTTAAATACAGGTTTGACGAAAATATTGTTTCTGAAAATCATCTTTGAATTTCTCGGCAATTAAAAAAAAATGTTATACAGTGCTATTACTTGCCTGGGCATCTAATAGTAATAAAAGAAAATCTTTTTTTACGCGCGTACAAAATAAAATTCTTTATTATTTAATTATGGTAGAATCTATGCCCTTTGTTTTATTGTTTTTTTCTTTGAAATTTAAGTCGCTGACAAGAGTTAAGTTTTCCGAGTAATTTATTGGAGCAACGGAGTTTGTCATCGCCAAGGTTATGTATTTTCCGTCATTGCTCAAACTATCCTTATCTTATTGAACATGAAGAGAAAGTTTTGTATTTGTCCAACAATTGCTGTAGGCTGCATAAGCGCGAACTGGTATAAGTGCGTAGCGTTGCAAAAACTGGCATATGTCATAAATGCACCAAAACATTTTGCTTTGATACAGCCGTCAAATACCGTCACTCTACTCAAGTTGTCTGCGAATAGGAAAAAGCGAACTTGAATTATTCTGTCAAGAACATTCCAATTCCACGAATTAAAGAATACAAAAAACAATCAGCAAAACCGAGGCTTTAATAAATAGAATGAGGTGGAAAGCGTTTTTCTTTATAAATGATGATCAGAATAGTAAGAACAATACCTTTTATAATAATAATTATGGAATAAAAACGCCAAATTACCCTAAATAAATTACTGAAATGTGTGCATTTGAAAGCGAATTAATAGAATTAATAAAAAACATAACATTTTGTAAAGTTTATAGCAAGTTCCAGAAAAAATTAAAAGAAGATATATCTAATATACGCAATTGTAATCTTACCTACACTTTTGCAGATAAAACATCTAATTTATATAACTTATCTAAACAAGACTACAATCATTAACCAATGCCGTAACTTCAACTTACAAAAAATCGGATTCAAAAGTAAAAAATGATATAAATAAAGAAGGTAAACGCATTTTACAGAATCATGTCATTTTTACTAAAATCGATATCAATACATCAACTAACTGCTTTATAACATTAAAAAGACTACAAAGAAAATTTTGCAAACAATCCAACAGTTCGATTATTAAACCCTGCCAAAAATGAAATCGGCAGAATTGGTAAAGTTATTCTTTCAAACATAAATTCTGAACTTGTAAAAAGACTCCATCTCAATCAGTGGAAAAAAACACTAGATGTTATATGCTGGTTCAAGTCCATCGGTGATCCAAATCTTTATAAGTTTCTCATTTTTGATATCGTTGATTTTTATCCCTCAATAACTGAAAAACTACTTTAAAATGCTATTAGTTTTGCTGAGCAGCGTCTGGTTATAGATCCTGAGCAAAAGTCGATTATTTACCACGCCAGAAAGTCACTGTTATTTGATAGCAATCAAGTTTGGATTAAGAAGTCAAGCGGATTATTCGATGTTTCGATGGGAGCTTTTGATGGCGCCGAGGTGTGTGAATTTGTGGGGATTTTTTCTTTTATTTCAGATTACGCAGTTAATAAATATGTAATAAATAATAAAAATGATTTCGGGATATATAGTGATGACGGTTTGGCAATTTTTCTCAAAACATCAGTGGTCCCCATATGGGGAAATACGCTTTTAATTTAATGTAATTATTCTTATTTTTGAATATTCTTATTTTATTTATTTTTTTCTAGCTTTTCTTGTTTGTTTTCATTAATTTTTTCTTTTTTCTTATATTGTTTATTATTATATATACTTATTATTGTTTTTATTATTGTTATTATAATAATTATTATTGCTACTAGTATTATTATTATTTTTATATATCTATATAGTTTGTTAGCTTAGTTACTATAGTTTTACTTATTAACTTATAATACTGAGTATAAACTTAATAACTTATTATTATATTTTCCACTTATTATAACTTATACTTTACTTATAATCATTTATAATTTATTATTATTTTAATATAAATTGTTTTATTTTATACTTACAACTTATCATTTAACCAATTATAACTTTTTTTTAATGAATATTTATGTTATTCTTCTTTTACTTTATTAATAGTATTTTTTCATTATTTATTTTAACTGTTAAATAAATATTATTTTTGTTTTACTATTTTATCAATTGAATTATATTTATATTTTTAATAAATACTATTATTATTTTTATTATTTTTGATTATATTGCTCTTCATATTACTCTTTGTTTCCTTTTTTTTTCTTTGATTCCAGTTCATTCAATCATTTCATTTTATAAACTGTATCGCTTAAATGTTTACTCACTGCAAAGATTGCTTCAAGGAAATTAATAAAAACCATCACTACCTTCAATGTAATTATTGCCTTAACCTTTTATAAAAAATGTTGTCGTCTGAATGATATTGAATTTAGAATACTGAAAAACATCTTGGTTCTGTATTTCATGTAGGGAAAAATTTTTTCCATTCAGTACTTTATCAGATAAGGAGCTGCACCTGCAAACAATAAAGTGATTCATATTAATGAATTCGAAAACAACATATCATCTTTCCCAGACACCATATGGTCTAATCTTTATAATGAACTTAATGATTTTATTTCCCATCAACTTAATAACAACAATGACAATGACGTAAACCTCGAAGAAAACCCTATTAATTGTAAATATATGGACATAGAAACTTTTAACTCTTTTAACATCAACAAAAATAATTTTTCTCTTTTTTATTTAAATATTGCTTCTCTTGTTAAAAATTTTGACGAATTAAACTCACTTTTATTTCTTATTAATCATAAATTCAGTATTATTGGCATAACTGAAACTAAACTAAAAAATGACATTCTACCAACTATCCCATTAAATCTTACCGGTTATGTTTATGAGCACACTTTGACAAAATCTTATTTTGGAGGAGCTTTACTTTATATATCGAATACATTAATTTACAAACTTCGATATGGTCTTTATATGCTTAAACCAAAGCTTTTTGAATCTGTGTTTGAGGAAATCATAATTCCTAAAAAATCAAACATCATTATTGGCTGTATTTATCGCCATCCTAGATTGGATATTTCAGAATTTATTAAATCATATTTAATTCCACTTTTTGAAAAGCTATCTATGGAAAAAAACAAAACTATTTTTTTAATAAGCGATTTTAATGTCGATCTTTTATTAGCAAACTCAGATAATTCTGTCTCTGAATTTTTAGACACTATTGCTTTAAATAACTTTCTTCCCTTTATTTCATTGCCAACAAAAATCACAAATCACTCCAAAACTTTAATTGATAACATATTTTCTAATGAACTTCTACAAATATTTTTGCCGGTAATTTTACTTCTACGGTATCAGATCAATTTTTAATACATCCATTTTATAGAACCAAAATTAATACTCGTAAAAGCTGCATTTTTCGTCAAAATTTAAAACAGATAAATTGCGTCGAATTATGTACTGATTTCTCAAAAGTTAGCTGGACTAATGTAATTGATATCAACGAAGGTAAGACTAATAAGTCATTTGAAGAGTTTTTCTCAAGTTTCAATTCTCTTTTAGATAAACATGCACCATTGAAAAAAGTCAGCAATCGCTGCTTATCAAGGGGTCTCAAACCTTGGATAACACGAGGAATCTTGACTTCTATTAAAATGCGAAATAAAATATTTAACAAATTTCTTAAAGCAAAGAATCCTAATAACAAACTCAATCTAGAAAAATCTTATAAAACATATAGAAACTTACTTGTTACTCTCACCCGTCGTAGTAAAAAGAACCATTACTCTAAGTTCTTCTCTGACAATGCCAAAAATTTTAAATCTACACGGGATGGTATTAAGAACCTTTTAAACATTAGTTCGAGAATTAACTCATCTCCTTCATGCTTATCTTCTACCAACTCCATGATATATGACCCCATTAAAATTTCGGAATCTTTTAACTCATTCTTTGTTTCAGTTCCGGAAGATTTACAGAATAAGATCCACTCATCCAATACTGACTTTAATAAATATCTTTAAAATCCTAATCTTAATTCAATGTTCATAAAACCTACAGACAAAAACGAAGTATTCTCGATTATTCATTCTCTTAATAACAGCAAGGCTTTGGGACCTAACAGCATTCCGATACCTATTTTTAAAGCTCTTGCAAAAGATATCTCTCCTGTACTTTCTGAACTATTTAATTTGTCATTCACAACCGGTGTATTCCCTGATATCTTAAAAACTGCTTCTGTTATCCCAATTCATAAAAAAGACTCAAAACTTGTATGTACTAACTACAGACCAATTTCATTATTATCAAATGTCAGCAAACTTTTAGAAAAACTTACGTATTCTCGTATTTACAACTTTTTAAATAATTCTGCTTGTTTTCATATTCGACAATTTGGGTTTCGCTCAAATCACTCCACTTCTCACGCTCTTATTATCATTACTGAAATGATTCGTGGTGCAATTGACAGTGGTTCTTTTGCTTGTGGTGTATTCATAGATCTTCAAAAAGCTTTTAATACGGTTGATCACAACGTTCTAATAAAAAAATTCATTGGTTTTCTTCATATATTACGGATCGCACTCAGTTTTTTTTCAATTAAGGGATTTGAATCCACGCATAAAGTTATTAAATATAGCGTTCCACAAGATTCCGTTCTTGGATCGTTGTTGTTCTTATTATATATAAATGATTTATCTTGTTCATTAAAAAATTCTATGATACATCATAGAATTTTTTAATGAACAAGATAATTATGCTGACGATACCAATTTTTTATATATCAACAAATCCCTCGCGACTCTTTGTAAAAAAGTTAATCAAGATCTTCATTGCTTATGTAACTGGTTAAATAGTAACCGTATTTCCTTGTCAATAAAACTGAATATATTATTTTTCATTACCCTCAAAAAACTATTGATCATATTAAAATTAAAATTAACGGTAAAAAACTTTTTCCATCAAAATATATAAAGTATCTTGGAATATATCTTGATGAAAACCTATCTTGGTATAATCAACTGTATCATCTAAAAAAAAACTTACAGGAGCTAACAGTATGCTTTCTCTAATTCGTTACTATGTTCCTATCTTTGGATGATTTATTTTTCTGATGAATGATGAATCTTCGAATTTTTCGATGAATCGATGAATCTTCAAATTTTTCTGATGAATGATGAATCTTTCGAATTTTCTGATGAATTTTCGAATTTTCTAATAAATGATGAATCTTCGAATGATTTATTTTTCTTTATTCTCTCCTCACCTCTGCTATTGTTGTATTGTTTGGGGTCAAAAAAAAAATTTTTTTACTTAATAACATTGCTAGTTTACAACGCGCATCTATTAGAATAATGACGTTTTCCTCAATGAGATTTGATATCGAAAAAAAATTATCTGAACTAAAAATCCTAAAACTCCATAATCTTGTAAAGTTTTACAATTGTCTTTTTGTGTTTGACTTTCTCCAGAATAAACTACCAAGCCCTTTTTCAAATTTTTTTTATTAAAACAAACGAAGTTCATAATCATCACACCAGGAATACAGAAAATAGTAAGCTATACTATTCTTTTTTCAACACAATCAAATATAGTAAGTTTTCCATAAAACAATAATGTATTTCTTAATGGAACCAGTGTATTCCTACATTAGTAAAAAAGTCCAAGAAAAAATATCCACTTGTTACGAATTTTTTAATGCTCAACAGAATTCAATTTAAAAATATATTGTTGGAGTGTATTTCTTTATAATTTCTCTCTGTACTGTAGTTGTCTTCAATATATAATCTCTTTAACGAACAAGTAGTTTGATTTTTATTTTATTTTTTATTTACCTATCTTATATTTATTTATTATTGTGTTATTAATGTTACATTTTATGTTATTATTATATCTAATTATCATCTATGATTTGTACATACAATTTATATTGTATTATAATATTCTTAATATTATTGGTACTTTATTATTATTGTTATTATTTTGTATTATTACTATTATTATTACATATATCATTATTATTTGTTTAACAATCTTTTCTTCTTTTCTCTCTTATTTATATATACAGATGTTGAGATTTTCCTTTTTTTGTTTTTTTTGTTTTTTTTGTTTTGTTTTTTTCTATTTATTTATTTATTTTTTCGTGAAATTTTTATGTTTTTTAGGTGTCACTCCATTGACTAGTTTGTAACTATATGAGTGACGCCTAACCAATTTATATTAATTTACGATAAAATTTGTAAATTTTATTGATATGGTTGAATAAAAAAAAAAAAAAAAACCACACCTACCAACCTTACTCCAAACCCGGAAACTCTTTAAATTAATTCATGCTGAATCAAACCACCCATCCAGTATTTTAAAGCAACTCCCACATTCTACTGAATTAAGATTATCAGCAAATTCGTCAAGCAAGGAAATTTTTCAAAAATTCACTCCTATGTATAATGAAGCATTAAAAAAGTCAGGTTTTAATTACAATCTTTCTTACTAACCTAAGTTAATATTATCTCACACCAAGTACCGTAAACGTAACATCATTTGGTTCAACCCCCCTTTTAGCAAAAACGTTAGCACGAATATAGGAAAAATATTTTTAACATTAATTGATAAGCACTTCCCTATAAATCACAAGTTCCACAAAATTTTTCACAGAAACACATTAAAAGTAAGTTATAGTTGCATACCGAATATGAAATTCGTTTTAAACGCCCACAATCACCATGTTATAAACAACAAGAAAGAATCAGCTGAAAATAATTGCAATTGCATAGATAAAAACACCTGCCCTTTATCAAACCAATGCTTAACAAAATATATAGTATATCAAGCTAATGTATGTTCCAACGATCTTGTTCAAACTCCTATCAATAAATTTTACATTGGCATAAGCGAAACATCTTTTAAAAGTAGATATGCTAATCACATAAAATCTATTAAAATTCCCAAATACAAAAATGACACTGAATTATCAAAGGAGGTTTGGAGATTAAAAGATGAAAACTTGAACCCGGTTGTTTGGTGGAAAATAATTAAACAGTGCGATGCCTATAACCCTGTAACAAAACGATGTAACTTATGCATAAACTAAAAGTACGAAATTTTATTTTTTAAACACCCAAATTTGTTCAATAAAAAGAGTGAAATATTATCTAAGTGCCGGCATAAAAACAAATTTCTTCCCAATTTGACACTGGCGATTAGCAGCTTTACAACTATGCTTCTTTTTATTCGTTTTGTTTTGACGTCGGAACTCATTCTACTGCTATTTTTGTATTTCTATTTTTTAACGGTTTTTTCTTGATTTGTATAATATATATGGCTGAAGATTGCCGATAGGCATGAAACTTTTAGTTCCATTATAAAGTTGTTTTTTTTCTATTTAATTATATGTATATATATATATATATATATATATATATATATATATATATATATATATATATATATATATATATATATATATATATATATTCTGTTATAATCAGTCAGGGACTCAAAGAAGGTCAGGATGATGCGTTAATCATCACAACCTTTTTATAGAGCCCCTTTAGTCACTCATTAAAATAACACATTTACTAGAATCAAAATTTAGTAAAACAAAGCTCATATTTTTTTTTAGTGTAAAAAATTGTAAACAAAAAAAAATAAAACAAATAAGAAGAAAAAAAAGAAGAAAAAAAAAATCAAAAATTTGAAAACAAATAAACTATAATATATATGTTAGTAATTAACGAGACGCATTTAAGTTTGCCGTTTAAACGATGGAATGCTTTTTAGGTCTTTAATATTTTTTTTTTGGAAATGATTCCACATTGATGGGCATTAGTTTGTAATTAGAAAACTTGACTGCTGTGATTTAAATTTACCTAGGTAATAATTGTTATTGGTATTTGAACGCAGTTTATATTTTTCAGAAAACGATATTAAGAGAATGAAGAAAAGTAGAAGATTGTTTTTATACTTATACATAAAAATATCTGTGTTAAGTTGTGAAAAATAATGTGTTAAGTTTCTCAATATCTTCAACCATCACGCTTTTCATCACTGGGGCCGGGTTTACTTACCTATTTAAATAATTAATTGCTTTACGTGCATGGTTTTGCAGACTTTGCAATTTTAGCAATTTTGTTTTATGGGTGCTGGTTCATAAAATATTTTTGTACAAAAGCTCACTATGTATACGACTAAAGTAAAGCATATTAAGTAATTTACTATCGAGAAAAGGTCTCGACTTATACAAAACACCTATTACAGAGGATTCCTATGTTTCAAGAAACCAATATGGTTTTTCCATGACAAGTTTTCATTAAAAAGTACTCCCAAAAATTATGTATAATTATCACGTTGAATTTTATATTTATTAATAAGCAGTTTAGGCAGCTTTAACGGAAGATTAATTGATTTTTTTTATAAAAAAAAGAGTAAGCTAGTTTTTTCATAATTTAGGAATAATTTATTTGCTATGAACCAGAGGCTGAAATTTACTAGTTTAATATTTATATTTTCAAACAAAATTTTTGCACCAGAATGATTAACAAATAAATTTGTATCGTCAGCATACATATTTATTTGTTAATCATCCTGGTGCATAAATATAATGTAGATATTTGTTGGGAAGCTTTATGCATATCGTTAATACATATTAAAAACAATAATGGATTGAACTTAGGATTGAACCCTGAGGAACTTCACACGTCATATCGAGGGCTCCTGACTTTTATAGTAATACAAATTGCTTTCTGTTAGAAAAATAAGCCTATCATACCGTAACATTTTAGCTTGGAAAGTAAAATGCTGTGATCAACTGTATCAAAGGCCTTGGAAAAATCAATAAAAATTCCTACTACCTATTTATCACTATCAAACGAGTTATATACTTTGTCAGCAAATTTAATATTAGCATGTTCAGTAGAGCAATTGCCTTGAAATCTAAACTGATTTTTGTATAATAAATTGTTTAATGTAAAGTAACTATTAACTCTAATATAAATTACTCTCTCAAATACTTTTGAAAATACTGGAAATATAAAATAGTTCTTCTGTTAGTGAAATGTCCTCTCTTATAGTAACTATTTGTAAAGCTTGTAAAGCAAAGAACCGGAATGATTTTTATGGTTCTTTGGTTATTCTTGTTTAATTATTATCCGATCGATAACTTTACTTTTACCATCATTATTTGTTAAATTTATTTAACCCAATTAATTTATTAAACCCAAGTCGAGATCGTTAATTTTTTCAAAATTCCAATTTTTTTAAAAACAACCTAACTGGCCACACTCTTATTATAACTATGGCTTAACTATAAAAAATTTTTTAAAAAAAAAGATGTCTTGCTGGGAGGGACATCGTTGTTTCGTTTGGAAAAATGTTATTAACTAATTAACAGGAAATTAAAAAATTAAATTTCAATTAAAAAAATAACATTTTATATAATTATATTTTTTTCATATTTTAGGAATATGACCGTATGCTGCGTCGTTTTATGAAATTTTAAAACTAAGCAAAATTTATTTTTGTAAAGAGTTCGTTAGGGATTACAATACTGTGAACCACACTAACCGTCAGGTTTGAAATCTCCCCACATCAGATTTTATTTTATATATACTTAGTTACATATAGAATAATAAATAATTGATTACTTATAACCTCCAGTTAAGTGGAAAAATGCATGAAAATCAAAAAATAAACTTCAAGACGGATGTGTAAACGGTGCACCCCCACCCACCCCCTAAGTTTAAAACACGTTTTATCAAAAATAATGTTTTACTGATCAATTAAAATTAAGTAATTAAATTAATTAGAGAATAGTTACATTAATTGATCATAAGTGATGGGTGGAGTTAAATCTACATGCTTTGACCATTAAGAATTGACATAACAGAATATACATTTAATTATTGACAGTAATAGTCATGATTATTAGTATTTCATAGGGGTGCGTCGTTTGCACGTCCGCCTAAAATTAACACTTTTTAGTTATATAAATTTACCGCCATTTTCAACAAAATAACAATAATTTGTTGGCGGGTTTTTTTTTAAAACATTCTCTGGCGCACAACGACTTAAAGTGTGATTAAATGGAAGTCAGCAAAATATGTGCTGTTTGTTTTAAAACCTTTGGTAAAAAGTCATCAAAACTTCATAAAATAATTATTGAGGAAAAAATAAAACTTTTATTTGGGATAGCTATGAAACTGAATTAAATATTATATTTAGGCCTAAGCGTTTAATTACTTAAATTTGTTTTGTTTTTTATCAATTTTGTAAAAAGAAAGAACTGTGTCTCATTGAAACTCCATAAATTTGAAAGAAAAGTTATTTAGACATTTAAAATACTTTCTAAATAATGTGTTATACTATTTATATTACTAGTTTATATAATTTTACATAAATAGAATAATGTATTTAAGTAGTCTATTTTTTATTTGCAAGGTCATTAAAATTCAGTTTTGCTCTAAACTATAAAAAGTAAATCATCCTAAATTAAAAAATATTTATTTGTTTAAATAAGCCTTCAAGTTATCAGAAAAACTTCAGGTGTTTTAGAAACATCAAAAGATAATAAAATTATTGCTTCTGAGTTAAATAAAGATAAAAATGAAGGATGTTGAAAATGTTGTGGTATTGTCAGGAATTATTCACCTTTGTGGGGATGTTCAAGCTGTAAAAAATTTAGTTAATGCAGCATATGTATTGGAATCAGTAAGTACAGAACGTGTTGCTTTAATTATTCTAAAAACTAAAATGCAAAATGAAAATATTTTTAGAGGTGAAAAAGTTACTTAAGGGAAAATTACTAATTAAGGGAAACCATTGACTATTGTAGCTGGAACTACGCACAACAAAAGTGATCGTGCAAGTTAAAATCAAGTATTTTTCAGAACAATTATGGAGCTTGTAAAATGTTTAGAACTATCCCAGTGTAAAACCGAAAAAATGTGTTCTTTATTTATAAAGAATCTTAGATTTCGAAGTAGTATTGAAAAAAACGAACTCTTGATTCTCTTGATTATCAATACAGTAAATACGTAGAAGCTGGAAAACCAAAATCAAAGATGACTGATTATAAAAATGTAATTAATCCAAAAGTTTTATATCTTAAAGAAGATCCTGACGCAAACATAGAAAATTTAGTTTCAGAAACTGAGTTGCATATATTAGTTGGAATAGTTACAACTTTTGGAAAGCTTTTATCAAAACTATGGCCTGGCTTTGAACAATGGTTTTTTGGTCAAATTATATATTTTTAGAGGTTACTATGGCATTGCGTTTGATGGCAATAATGCCAACCAACTTTTAGACAAGATAGATGTTCTTGCTTGTGACTTTGCTGATCAAGGAAAACCTGATTTATTTCTAGTTATTGAATGTTTAAGCAAGTGTAAAGCATTGAAGCCAACTTTAAATAAAAAAACTAATGGTAATATTAAACCTGCTGCTATGGTATTTAAAAAAAATTAAAAAAAAAAATGAAGGGTTGCCCTTAGGGCCAATTTTCAAGGGGTAAAAACTTAAAAATTGTCCATTTTTGTGGCAAAAATATTTCAAAATGCAGAAGATCGCACAGAATAACATTTTGCATATAACTAGCTTGATGTTAGAGGTATGCATTGAACCTCAAAATCTTATAACTTATTTATTCCTTAGGATCGTGCTTTATTTCTTTAAAGGATGCAAAAAACGCTATTTTTAACCCATCATAATGACCAAAAAATTGTTATATTTTATTTCTAACACATATATTCATATAATTTTGAGGTTCATTGCACAACTTGATGCATAATCAACAAACTCTCCAAATATGATAAGTTTTGGTCAATCCGTTTCTGAAATATTCTTGCCACAATAAAGGAAAGTTAGTACAATATTGATATCTCATAAAAAAACGTTTTAAAAAAAGATTTATAGAAATTCTATTTATAATAATGATTATACTTGTCTTGAATCTTTTTATCTACCAAATATTGCACGATAGACTATGATTAAACATTAGATGCAACTGAATTCATAAAAAAACAGTTTCATAAATTTATAACCCATCCCTGTTGTACGCATACTACATACCCTGTCATACGCATACCATTCAACTACCAATGTCAAAACTTTTTGTTTCTAATCTTTCTTTAAGAAAGATTAGAAACAAAAAGAGCCATTTAAATCACAATTTTTATACTACAACTTATGTTCAAAAATAAATCCTAACTTCTAATTTTGATTTAGCTTTAATGAATGTGCATATCTGCACATACTCGACACAAAAGAATGTTAAAAATCTCAGCTAACAATGTCATCTTAACTATTCGGTTCCCTGTAATGTTTTTCATACAATAGTCAATAATAAATTCAACCTTTGAACCATTTAACTTCTAATCAGAAACTGTTTTGCGTTGTTATCTTTAAATATAACTTCAAAGCTTTAAGTAAAACTTTTAAGTCGAATAAAAGAGTGTTAGCTAGTATAAGACATCATACTTTCTCGTCATTTAGATCGAAGTTTGCGAGATAATTTTCCACTTCAGTTTGTTTATATATTTTTAAACTTCTTAGATATACTATATATATATATATATATATATATATATATATATATATATATATATATATATATATATATATATATATATATATATATATATATATATATATATATATATATATATATATATATATATATATATATATATATATATATATATATATATATATATATATATATATATATATATATATATATATATATATAGCTAAACAGCTACAAGATTATCTTATAAAGTAAAACAAAATGTTATAAAACTAAAAATTAAACATATATTCAAACCAGTTTTAGGCAAAAATGTAAATCAGTATGGAAAATCAGTAAGTCAACTAGAAGAACCACGTGATTTCTCAGCATTATATCTGTGGTACTAACAAAAAGCTATTTGCAAAAACAAAAATCTAAAATCAACTTTAAAACAGTGCTAAAAGAGGTGAAAAAAAGTACTCTAAAACGGTTGCTATGTGCGTTACTAGGGTTAAATTAACAGTTATCTAAATAAATGAAATTTTAACCAATTTTAGTATCTATTTGAAAAAAAATAAATATCACCAACAGTTTCTTTGATAAATTTGACTTAAGTTGAGTGTATTTTTGAAAAAAATATTTTTTTAAAACAATTTATACTTTTTAATGGGGTTGTGCGCCCTTAAGTATTATAATAACATGTAAGATACTGTTGATTAAGTATCGATAAAATTTAATACTAATTATGTATTCTAAAGCTTAGCCTATATATTTGTTCCCATTAAATGCATTTCTTATATTTTGTTGTTTTTCACCTTAACTTTTTTGCTATGTTATCTGTTGGAGAATATATGTTCAAATACATTCGAATGCATTTATTTATTACATAAGTATAGAGTAAAAGGCATGTGATAAATTTTGTTTTTTCCTAAAATTATGTGAATTATACGAACTATAATATCGAACTATACGAACTATAATAAAAATACGAACTATAATAAAAATAATATCACAAAGCTCATCCTCTTTTATTCTAAAGTTAAAATGCGTAAAATTTATATTTCAACCATTTCTACGGAGGTTCTCCATACCCTTACTCAATCTAACTACTGTTTTATTTCTAATTAACAAAAAAAAAAAAAAAAATTGGGTGTGGGAAGACCATCAAACCTGGCGGTCGTCGTGGTTCACAATCACAAACTTGCCAATAAAAAAAAAATAAAAAAATAAAAAAAAGGGGGGGGGGAGGGGATTTAAAAATGTCGTGATCCACATTTTTGTTAAGAAAAATGACTAAAATTAGCAGATTAAGTTAGCAGCATTTTTAGTTAGCTCTTTATTTAGTCAAAAAAATCATTATATTGCACCTTATTTTAGTTTTTTTTATATTTTCACTTAACTTGCAAATATCCTGCGATATTATTTTTTTTTCATTGATGATGGATAGCTGATACCTAAAATTTCATTTTTTATATTATCAAGAAAAAAATAAATTTCTAAAAGCTTTCCATATCTTGCAAACAAATAGCAATATTTTTTTGTTATCATAGATGGTTGATACCTAAAATTTCAATTCGTATTATATCAACAGAAAATATAACAAATCTAAAGATTTGTTATTTTTTCCCGTATCATACAGAGTGCAAAATTATTTTTTTGATACCTAAAAGTTTAGTTTGTATTTTATCAACGGAATAATAAAATTCTAAAGCGTCGTTATATTTTCCAATTTTGTTCAAACATTCTGCGATATAATATATTGTATTAAATGTGAGTTGACTAATTTATCAGAACTTTGAAAAATAAAACTTTGAACAGTTTCCAATATTTTAATTGTTTCTTGAAATTAACCTTTACATACTAAAGTTTTAATAGAAGACATCATATGATGGAAGGCTATCAACGTTCTCTTTTTGTTAATGTGAAACTTGTGAAGAAAATCAAAAACAAAGTGTTTCCATAATCTAAAGTGATCTTTTACTTCGTTTAACTCAAATTATTTATACCTTGGTCTAATCGAAAATTATTTTAAAATAATTTTCGAATAGACCAAGGTACATATTTGAACTTGAGTTTTTGTATTGAAAACATTTACACGACAACTGCGCCAGTTTGTACATTAAATAATTTTCACCATCCAAACGATCTAGTAAAGAATGACTTATTAGTAATACGATGTCTTTATCTATTAGGTAGTCTTCAATTATTGTCATTTGTTTTGAGATTTGTATTAAATAAATTGTATTGACCATTGCAATGAGATAAACAGTTAAGTATTTTTAATGAAATAATATTAGTTTTTATTTTAATAACACTAAATTGATTGCTTTAATTGCAGACTTTGATTATACTTCATTTCAAAAGTTATCATCGTCCACTATTTCTAAGGGTTTTGATTTGTATCGACCTTTTTAGGTTTTTGATGTCTATCGATCTCTACGGTTTCGACTTTTATCGATCTATATATTTTTCTTCGGAAATTTTATGTATCTTCGTATATTTTATTATTTGAGTAATAGCCAACGGATGGTAATTAAGTTCTTTAGTTAGGTTTTTATATTTTTGTTGGTGTTTTCTTTAATGCTGTTTTTTACATATTCAAAAGCATCTTAAGAAAAAAAAACTATTAATGAACATTTGATTTACGTTATTTTACCATGTTCTGCATTGTGAGGTTATCAAGGTAAATGAATTCGGTTTTGAAATGTACATTCCCAAATTTCGAAAACTTTCATCGCCAACATTGTCAAAAATATACAAAGTCTTTTTATTTTTATAATAGTTGTTAATTTTTTCAACAATCGCTTCTATGTTAAAGAATCGCTCTGGGAATCTTGAACAATTAATATTAATAATTCATAAAGAATACTCATTGAGGTATGTAACTTTCCAAATCGTGCTTGATATAAAATATTACCAGAAAATATTGTGAAATTTATCATTTACGTTACGATAAATTTCATAATAATTTCTGGTAATTTGTGTCTTTCTGACACCAGACATCCCATACAAATATTTGAATATCTTTTTATTTTGTGATTCGATAAAATATTGATGAATTTAAGAAAGTTCTTTTTCTCATCAAAATAACATATCAACAGAAGGTTGAACACCAAATATTGAACATACATTTAACACTAAAATAAACAACATATCAGCAGAAGGTTGAACACAAAATATTGAACATACATTTAACACTAAAATAAATAACATATCAGCAGAAGGTTGAACACCAAATATTGAACATACATTTAAAACTAAAATAAATAACATCAGCAGAAGATTGAACACTAAATATTTGAATGTACATTTAACACTAAAATAAATTTTTTTTTTGATTGTTTTTTTTTTATTTATTTTTTTATGTCAATTAAAATAAAGTTTACTTTATTTTAAGCTTGAATTTAAAACTTTTAAAGTATAAGGTAGTTAAAAAATATCAATCAAATTTTTAAAAAGTATATATAAATTTATATTACCAGGCTTGGACGGGAATGGCGTGCGATCGGACGCTGTGTTTGACCACGCACATATTAACAATGTTTTGAAAATAAAACCACGGTTGCTTTGATGTTTTGACTAATAAATACGTTTTTTCGGCCTATGGGAAATGCGTTAAAATAACCAAACTAAATTAAATTATAGAGAACAATTTAAAAAATATGTATTTTTTTTTTTTTACACATTTCCAACGAAAGAAGAGAAAAGAAAACTAAAACTGTAAAAGTACTAACTCAAAGCGACAATTATTTTAAGTTACGTTAGTTAACGTTAGAAATAAATGACTTTTATCTTTTGTTACTTTATTTTTTGCAAACAAGTTAAACTATTGAATCGCTTTATTGCTACAACGTTTAGGTCTTTTGTTGTTGTCAGGCTGAGCGTTAATACATTTTTCCAGCAAGAGTTCAGTCGTAGCTAGACCGCTGAATAAACGGTCAGAATAGGGCTGTTATACCTTGATATATATTTTTTTAATCAAATCCGTTGGATTATTGATCAATAAGCTTTATTTTATAAATTTATATTTCTTCTTAGTTGCATTTTTTGAATCCGATAAATTTTGTTATGCATCGGAATAATAATTATTTAATAAGATTTTTCTTAATTTAAATTTTGTTTAACAATTAATTCGTCACTTTATTTATAAGTGCTTCACACTATAATTTTTAAGTTTTTTAATAAAGTTTCAAAATTTTTGATGTCGTAATTTAAAGTAATAAATAAAATATTCGTTTAAAAGATTCATAAACATTACATGACAAAAAAAAATACTTTTTAACTTTTACATTTATCATACACTTTTATCGTAAGCACTTATCATGCAAATCGTTAGTTCTCTCTCGCGGAAATTCTCATTAAACATAACGGCGTAAACATTAGACGTTACTCTTTAAAATCTTTGCGCAAGAGAGCAAATGCTTTTTAAAAGCATTGGTTCTCATGCGCAAAGATTTTAAAGAGTAACGTCTATTGTTTACCTGCTTATGTTTAATGAATATCTCCGCGAAGGAGAACTAATTATTTGACAAGGAATTAGTTCAACTTAGCGTGACGGTAGACTTTGTGGATGGAAAAAAAATGTTACAAATAACATTTTTAAATATTTTTAATAAAGCGTCTAATTAAAATAATCGTTACAAACACTTAGTAGATTTATTTTAAAGTTTCGCATGTAAAGTTTTAAAAAAAAATTATTAATTCCTACCGTTTATCAGAAACAAAATATTCGTTTAAAAGATTTAAAATAAAAACATGGAAAGGTATATTCTAACGTTTACATTAAAAAAAAAAAAAAAACATGCTTATAAATATAATAATGCAAAAAAACTTAGATATTCTTTGGTGATATAAACGAAATGAAAGTAATCCTTAGAAGTAATTTTCACTTTGTTTAAATGCCTTCACATAATATACAAACTTAAGCAAAGATGATTTTTGTGAACGAATAATCTCAAAACGTTTTGAAAGAAGATCTTAAAGATCGTCGTTCATAAAGTTTCGAGCTTATTCATTACTTTCGTTATAAAAATTCGCTCAAAAAATAATCTTTGAAAAACAAAATATTCGTTTGAAAGATTTAAAATAAAAACATAAAAAAATACTTTTAAGCGTTAGAAAACAAACTTAAATAAAAGTTTCGTATACGTTTTCGTAATAATAATTTGTTTATTTTAAGCAATCTTTTAAAGTAATTTGTTATTTTGTTTAAAGGTGTTCACATAATATAAAAACTTTGAAAAAGGTAAACGATTAAAAGTTATTTCGTAAATTTTACTAGTTTCTTTCGACGCATTTCTGAAGCGTTTTATTTGTCAAAGCAACCGTGGTTAAATTGTCAAAAAAAATTATTGTTCCCGTGGTCAAACAAAGCGCGTGATCGCACGCCATTCCCGTCCAAGCCTGTATTACTAAGTATTACTTAGTTAAATACTATAATAATATTTGCAAACAAACAAAGAAAACTTAAATAATCAGCTTCCCACCCTCCTTTATTTTATAAAATACTTAAAACTGAATTCAACAAATAGTGCAAATTAGTTAAAAAATTAAAAAACAGAGCAGTTTTATAATATGAAATAATTTTAATGTTTACATCTTTTAGTTGAAAGTTTTTCAACTAAAAGATGTAAACATTAAAACAAAAGGAAAAAAAGCCTTAAAAAATTAAATTTAAAACTACTTTTCAAGTCATCTAATTCAGTGCGATCTTCATGATTTAGATTCACTTACTTTTGAATAGCAGCTGTGCTGAAAAAATATTAAACAAAAAAAGTATTGATATATTTGTATATGTATATGTGTGTGTATATATATATACATATATATATATATATATATATATATATATATATATATATATATATATATATATATATATATATATATATATATATATAAATATATATATATATATATATATATATATACATATATATATATAAATATATACATATATATATATATACATACATATATATATATATATATATATATATATATATATATATATATATATATATATATATATATATATATATATATATATATATATATATATATATATATATATATATATATATATATATATATATATATATATATATATATATATATACAGCACTCGGAATAAGGAAAATTGAGATCGGCAATAACTTGGTTGGCATAAAATTTTGACACAAAGAGGTTACCATAAAAAATAGAAACGAGGTCGGCAATTTTTGATATATATATAAATTATGTTTTTCTACACTTAAATTGTCATAACTTTGTCAATTCTTATCGAAATACAAATATCTTGGTATCAAAAGTTATGCGTAAGAGTGGCTATAAATTTATGTTAACCTCTAACCAAAAACTCATGGTAGATGTGTCAAAGATGTTTTAACACTTAATATTATTAAAAAATGTTTCACTCTTAAATTATCTGATTGGTTATTTAAAGCACAACAACAATGCAGTAAAAAAAATGTTACTAGATTAGAAGATACATTAGTTGTACATCCATAGTTATTAGGGAGGGAGTGCTTGCTTCCCCCTCTATCGAAACTACTTAATAATCATTTTTTTCAATAGACACCACATGAAAGGTAAGCCATAGCCATCTATCAAAAATGCACAACAAATTACAACACTTGCAGTATTTGCAGATGCTTGATACAAGGGATGATTGTTTAATAATTAAAAAAAAATTATACTACCTGCTTTTTCAAGATTATATTGAAAGTATTATCATAAATGTATTTTTGAAATAATTAATTAACAGTTAATACCAACCCAATAAATTTTTACATCAACCCCTTTTATTACACATTTGCAACACATTTTTGCAAGTTACAACACTTGATAATACTCAATGAAGTAAACATTTTGAGCATGTATCATAAAAGTAATCATCTTTACCAAACTATTGAAATTATTATAACAACAATTATTATAAACTATTGAAATTATTATAACAATCTTTATAAACTATTGAAATCATTATAACAACAATATGCAAAACAATGTAGAATAATAAAGATCTATAATTCAATACTAAGAGCAAAAAATTAACTACTGAAATAATAAGGCATAACAAAAAAAAAGGTACATCCTTTCAGTATAATCATCTAAAAACAATAAAAAAAAAGGTACATCCTTTCAGTATAATCATCTAAAAACAATAAAAAAGATCTTATTTTTAACAAAATAATACAATTTGTCTATTTTATTGATCTTAAGTAAAAAGAAACTAATTGATATTGAAAGTTTAAAATAAACTGATATTGCTGGCTGCTTTTATTCAAATGCTTTGAGCAGCTAAAATAATATAACAATTGTTTTTCATTATTTAGGTTATATGTATTAAACATAAAAGTCATAATATATTGCCATATTTTATTTATATTATTATTTATTATATATAGATTTAATGTACTAAAAAAAAGTCTAGTTTTTAACTAGACTTTTTTTAGCAAAGGATGTATGATACAATAACAAGTAGTTACATAATGGAAAATATTAGAGAGATTTAAAATGTAAGATAAAATATTTTTCCACTTACATTAAAAGTAAATATTTTTTTCAAATTAAAATTTAAGTTAAGGGAAACATTAAAATTAATTTATTAACTTTGTATTGAATATCTTATTATAAGACAAAGAATTTCAGTTCAAAATTTTATTAAATAGGAGATATTATTAAAAACCTTACCTTTTATTTTTTTGTTTTTGTATCTAAATCAAATTTGAAAAAATGATCTATTGACCCTTCTGTCTCCCACGACCACTTCGGAGGAAATAAAATCTTCCAAAAATACGGCAACCTGCTACAAAAAAATTTTTAATGAAATTTAGCAGACGCACAGATATACGAAAAACAAAGTTTTTGACATCAAAAAACTCAATAGTAAATCTAGCAAGTGTAATTGTAAAACATAATAAAATTCAACTATTTTAGTTTCTAAAATTTTTTCAATGAAATTCGACAGGTGCATAGATAAATAAAAAATAAAGTTTTTGAAATCAAAAACTCAATAATAAATCTAGCAAGTAAAATTATAAACTTAACTGAATAAAAATTTAACTTATATAGTTTCTAAAAATAAATCGTCACGTTGGTTTGAATTTTGGATATTAGGAGAATTTAAAAAAAAATCTTTTTTTTTTTTAATGTTAACTAAAATTATTTATATTATTGTTTTTTATTTGTTCATTTTATTTGTTCTTTTTTTGGTTAATGTATAAAAAATACAAAAAGAAATAAAAAATAATTTTATAAATATTTTTATTTAGATATTAAAAAGAAAAAGAAAAAAGATTTCCTTGCTATTCTCCTAATATAAAAAAATCAGTTAGAACCACCCTGTCAACGTGACGAAATGATAATATCAAATTCTAAAAAGTTACGCAACAAAACGTGTCTTCGCTACAATAACTAAACAAATATGTCGTGGCAAAGTTTGTTAGCACAAAATTTCGGTTCCGTAAAACACGGATTTCCGCGTACCTATTTATTAGTCGATGTTTGTAAACAGCAAAATATTAAAATCAAAATATTCAGAATGTTTTTATTTCTATTTAAAAAATATAAAACATTTAATTCTATTAAATAGCGTTTTTGTGGGTTTTTAAAAAAATTTAATCAGTTTCATCATTTAAATAAATAAAAAACCACAACTGATCAAAAGAAATTCAGAACGTCAGCACTTCTTTACAAACCGAGTTACTAACCGATGGAACAAATTAGCTCAGAATGTAGTTGATGCACCCACTGTGCACTTTCAAAAAACACGTTTAAAATGCTGCTTCGGCTGCAGCAATGTGCATTGTCAGCATAGGAAAGCCTGATGTGCTTCCCTTCATCAATTCAATCAAGAAGTTATTTTGATTACTGTAATAAATAAATTAAAAAAAAAAAAAAAAATTAAAAAAAAATTAAATGGTTTTTATATAAAGCGTTCTTGATACAGCACATTGTACTTTTGCGTTACCATTAATTCTCTGGATTGAGAAACGGTTTTTTGACATGATCAAAACATTAGCTTTAAAACTATTTAAAAATTGATTAACGAAGCCTTTAAGAAAGGTAAACAAGGCGCTTAAAAATAAACTTTTTGAGCTTTTATGATTGCCCAATGATGACATTGTCGTAGCTAACCTTTTTAGTCAAAATCTTCTTTAATCAAAATAATCAAATACCAGTAACGCGATTCTGGCCCATGGTCAAAGGAGAGAGTTTTTTAAAATTTTTATTTTACTAAACGATTGTTTACCCTTAGCAACTGACTTAGGAATAGTGTTGAAAATTCGGAAAATGATACAACTGTATGGAAAAAAAGCTTCAAGCTTCTCCTACAAGATTAGATTGTATATCGCGGAAATTGTTAAAACGGCAAACTTCTTTAATGAGAATCTTTTTGTTTACATCTCTCAAATAAAACCGTGCAAGTTCTCATACTTTATTTTAAACAGAAAGATTATCATTGTCCAACCAGACGAATAAAAACATATTGCCAACCATCCTTCTCATCTCAAATCTTGAATCAATATACTGGATCAGGCAATCTAAATCAACATTAAAAACGTTCACTTTAAGTTCTTTTGTTTGACTGCAGTGGAAATGGGCTGTGCCTCATCATAAAGGTGTTTTAACTTACGCTTTTCTTTAGTAGCGAGTTCAGCCTCCAATCCTAGCGAGTCAGCTACAATTACAGCTTCTTAGAAAACTTGCAACCAAATGTCCCTAATCCGTTTACGATTTTCAAGCAGCTGTCCGATCAAATGTAGATCATCATCAATGGTAATGACTGCAAAAAATTCGCAAAAAATTTTACCTTATTATGGCTCGAGCTTCTTTGTAAGCACCTGACATAATGGTCCCATTTTCGTGTTCCTAACCGCGACATTTTTGAAGATCCATTCTCAGCCTTAAAACTACATTAGTGGTTAATTTAGTTATATCAACTTCTTTCTTCATCTGAAAGGTTTCAACACACAAGTATCGCTCTTTGATTTTCCAACAGTTAATTTCTCTTCCATAGAGGAGAAAACGAATAACAAAGATTATCAAGTCAGTATGAGATATATTGGGCGTACAATCGACTATGATTGAGAAGTAGATACCATTGTGGATTTCTTCCATTGATCCCTAGCTCCTCTGTTCTAACGAAAAAGGGACAATTACCAACGTTTGAAAACTTTTATTTTTTATTTTTTTTGGTTTACATTTGTTAATCGTTGTATAGCCCATAATAAAAATAATAATATAAACTTACAATGGCATAAAACATAACAAACATAAACAAGGTATCTGAAAGAAGATCGCAAGGATCTTGTCGTCAGAACCTTAAAAAAACATTTAACAAATATAAGATAAAAAAAAAAATTAATAAACTTTTACAAAATTGCGATGCAAACAATCTGTGTCTGAAGAAAGATCAAGAGGATCTTCTCATCAGATTTTTATACAAGAGTAAACCAATATATAAAGTAAAAAGTAAAAAGTATAAGAACAATAAATAAAATAAGTAGGAATAAACTTCTATAAACATAAAACTTCTATAAACAAAAAAATATATATATATTTTTTTAACTTTTATTACTAATAATAACTCAATATATTATCTAATGAAAAAATGAGATTTTTCAGTTTTTTTTTTAAAAAGGCAAAAAGTAATAGGTACTTCAAAATTAAAATTCGCCAAAACAATTATATTCCAAAGGTGTGGCACTCGATAGGTAATACAAAATTGATTAAAGTTTGTTTGACAGAAATGCTCATTTAAAAAGTTATTATTTCTCAAAATATATTTACTGACAGGTTTAAAAGAGAAAAGATCTTTGAATACCGCTAGGGATAAGTTATTTATCCACATATACACAAAACATAAAATATTAAATACATTTAACTCGTAAATATTCAGAATTCTCATTTCAATAAAATAATGCTTCGAATGAGAGAAGCGATTTGCAAAATTGATTATACGGATTGCGCGTTTCTGACGGAGATAAAGACGTTGCAACTTACTTTTTTCTGTACTTACCCAAGCAATATTGGCATAATTTAAATAGCTATGTATAAATGAATAATAAAGTTGGATAAAGACTTTCTTATTGAGATAGATGCGTGATTTATATAGGATGCCCATATTTTTAGAAATTTTTGTGCTTATATAATCAATATGGTGATTCCAAGTAATGTTTTCATCAAGATAAACACCTAAAAATTTTGTAACTAAATCTCTTTTTTTTTCCTTTTGATCGATAAAGATTTGAGGTAATTTTGATGGGAGAAATCGCTTTTTTGTAATCGAATGAAATAAAACTCGTTTTGTTTTATTAGTATTTAAGGTTAACTTATTACACTTGAACCAATTAGATATATGTCTGAGCTCTTTGTTCACTGTTTTAAAAAGTTCATCGATATCATAGTTAGAAAGGAATATATTTGTATCATCCTCATACATAATGCTTGTTAGTTTTGAAGCTTTATTTAAGTCATTTATATAAATTAAAAAAAGGAGAGGTCCAAGAATTGAACCTTGTGGGACTACGCAGGTTATATTAAGAAAAGTGAGTTGGTAATCATTGTTAAATGGTACAAATTGCTTTCAGTTAGATAGATAACTTTTAAACCATATTAAAATTTTATTTTTTATACCGTAGTATTTGAGTTTATAAATTAAAATATGGTGATCGACCGTAGCAAAAGCTTTTGATAGGTCAATAAAAATTCCTAGTTTATATTGTGATTTTTCGAATGATTTTGAGATTTCACGTACAAATTGGATAATTGCATGTTCAGTTGAGTTATTTTTCTTGAAACCAAATTGATTGTTGTAAAGTAGATTATTATCATGAAAATATTTGTATATTCTGTTAAACATAATTTTTTCTAAAACTTTCAAAAATGTGGAGAGCACTTGCACTTTCTAAACTTTATTAATCAGGCATATAGTGTAAGGTGACCATACTGAAGAGCAATATTCAAGCATAGGTCATACATAAGTACAGTAGGCTTTAACCATCAGCAATCTATCTCGTGAAGAAAAAGATTTTAAAATAAGAAAAGCTCTTGACTTTATGTACGATAAGATTGATATGTTGATTGAAATTGAGAAACAAATGTAAAGCCTTCTTCAAAAAAAATCACGCATAAGAAATACGATTGCTTGTAGTGTTGTAATTAGAGGACAAGAAGTTTGTTTGGTTAAATTATTTATCAAATTTTATTTTGATAAAATTTCAGTACAATTTGCAATTTCTCTATAAAGTGTGGGTTTGTTATCACCTTTCAAAGCAACACTGCTGAGTTTGATTGGATGAATGAAGTTTCTGCTTTGAATTAAGTATGATAAATAACTTATAAAACAATGATAAAAATTGTGCTGCGTTATTTCTTTCAGAAAAATAACTCTAAATTACAGCTGCAGTTGTTTCGTCAAGTATTGTCAATGTTGAAAACTTGTTTGTTGTTTCCAAAATATGTGACTTGATATTTAATTTTTATTGCTTTTTCTTGCCTGTTTAATAACTGATCTTTTTATAAACTTTAAGAAATATATTCCCTGTAATGTAATTAGCAGTAACTTCAACAAGAAGAAAAAAACAAAAACCGAGAATAACAAGTATGTTTTAAACACCCCTTTTCTAAACTAAATGATAAATTTTCCATCTCCAGTATATGCTTTATTAAACAACAAAAATGCATTAACATTTGTAGAATGGTTATCGGTAACAATAGCTCTTATCTTAAATTCAGATTGGTGCGTTGAGGTAATATACTCATCAATTTCTTTTTTCAAACATGACGGAGAGAACAGAGATAGGGCGATAATTACTGATTTCAGATTTGTCCCCTTCTTTGAAAATAGGAGTAATTTTTGCAATTTTTAATTGTTCTGGGAATACTCCTTGATGGATAGAAGCCCTAAAGATTTTAAAAAAGAACAACTTTAAGTTGTTCAAAGCAATCTAAAACCACGTTTCCATTAATTTGATCTGCTCCAATTGCTTTATTTTTTTTAACAGATTTAAAGGCTCTTTCAAACTCATCAAACATTAATTAGGAAGATAACTCATCTGAACAGATATAATTATCCAGGGGTTCTAGAGAGTCATTAAACAAAGATTTAGTCTTAGGGATTTTTTCAGACAGAGTTGGTCCTATATGAGTGAAATACTTGTTAAATTCTTGAGCTATAGTTTTTGGTTCATATAAACTTTTGTTTTGACTCTAACCATTTGTGGCAGAAAACCGGAACATGGTTTATTTTTCTTTCATTATTTGCAACGTGCGCTTTGTGTCGTTTTTAAATGTATTGAATAATTGGGAGTAATCATTTTTCTTTAAATTTTTGCGAATTTTTTCAAATAGGTTTTTGTAGTTGTTATAGATTTTTTCGCTTGAAGCTCTTTTTATTTTTAAAAAATTTATGTATAACTTTTGTTTTATTCTGGATGATTTTTTAAAACCTTTAGTAATCCAGGGTGTATTGATATTCTTAGTTGTTATTGTTTTTTCTACTAATAGAAAATTAACTTCATAAACAGAAAGAAATGATTTGAAAAAAGTTTCATCAAAATTTATGTTTTTCCAATGCAGTAATGATATTTGTTCTTTAAATAATTTGATATTAGCCTCATTATAAATGCGTTTTCTTATTATTTTTTTTATATTAATGTTTCTTTCTGGGTTTGTTTTATTAAGTTTTAAGAATAGAGAAAAATGATCCGATATATCGGTTTTTATGATACCTATTTGTATATTATTATTAAAAATATCAGTAGTCATAATATTATCTATAAGAGTTGCGGTATTTATTGTTACTCTAGTGGGTCGATTTATTAAAGTAACTGACCCTGTTTTAAAAATTGCATCATAAAAATTCTTAATTTTTTGGTCGTCATTATAGAGAAAACAGTTCATATTTAAGTCTCCGACTATATAGTCTTCTTTTTTATCATTAATTCCTTTTTTAATAATTTGTTGTAAGAACATGCTCAGGTTTTCGCTCACGCCGTCAGGTGGCCGATAACAATAGCTTAATAAGATGGTTTTAGTTTGATTGTTTATAATTTCGATAGTTACAATTTCTTTATCACAGTCAGAAACGCTCAAATCATAAATAATACTCAAAATTTAATAATACTCAAAATAATACTAAAATAATACTCAAAATTTTCGTGAACATAAATTAATACTTCACCGCCGCGCTTATTTGTTTTTCTCTCCATAGAAATAGTATTAAAATGAGGAATATCAAAATTACTACTTATTTCATCTTCTGTGATCCAAGTTTCAGTTAAACAAACTATATTAAAATGTGTTTAGTTTCTTCTAATAGATTTAAAAGTTTTTCAAAATTGCATTTCAACTTCTTATATTGAGGTGGAGAATTACAATTTGATCATTAACTTTAAAAGACAGCATTAAAGAGTTTGAAATATAATCAAATTAAAACTTCTATTATGGATGTAACTCTTTATTTGAAATTAATTTCAAAGGGTTATTGATACTCTCGTTGTCAAGTATATAAATATATATAAAAAACCGTTAAATACAAAACAAAAACAAAACAAATCAATGCAATAGTTTCTTTTCATTTAAATACCGAAACATAGGTTTTTAAAAGGAAGTTGTGACGTAACCTCCGTCGTCATGATTTAAACCGTCGCACAGTGAGTCAAAATCCATAAAAAACGGCAAAAAAAAACCCATAAAAAACTTTTGCTAGAAAATAAATAATTAGTTTATAATGTCACTAAATGCCTCTAAAAGACAATAAATAATTTTTTTTTTAATAATTTTTAAGATTTCACCAATTTATACGTCTTTTTCCGAGACTTATTTATTTTATTTTATTTATCGGAAAACTCGTTCAAAAAAGTCTCGCTTTAGTGTCACTCTTTTAAGATTGGTATAGGTAAAAACAGTTCAAAATTTAATTTGAAGTCATATGTTTAAGATGTTTGGTAACTATTAACAACATTTTGAACAATAAATTTTAATTTTAGATTTTCATTGCAAAAATATGTCATAAATTAATTTTTTTAAGTTAGTTTAATTATGAGTTTAGTTCAAAAACTAAAAGATTTTTTTTTTTTTTTTTGTATGTATTTAGGTGCTCCCAGAAGTCCTTACGGTCTTACTATAGAGCACCGCGGGTGAGCATATAACAGGAAGTTCACGCCTCCTTCCGTACCAATGTCGTTTGTTGGATTGGAGCTGGCATCGAACCTCGGACCTCTGGGTTCTGAGCCAGAACTCTAACCACTGCGCCACTGCTGCTCAATAATTCCACTAGATTCCATGGTAGTTTTAATATTTTCCCATTAATAGGTATATATGAAAGCAGAAAAAATAAAAATCATTTGCCCCAACTTGCCCCAATTAAAATAAGACCTTTTAAATACTTCGTTTTTTTTTTGTATTTTTTTTTTCCGTTTTTAATCATAACTTGCGCATAAAGTAGCGAACGTTCATTGCTTGTAACGAACATTCATTGCTTGCATTCATCACACAAATAATACATTTAGTTCCTATTACTAAAAAAACTCATGCTCAAGCAGATGGTGTTAATTATCAAACCTAAAAACCAAAATATGCAATATTTGATGTTATAGTGCATATTTTAAAATTCAAACTTGCGTGTAAAATAACTAACAATAGTTCATTGCTTACATTAAACATGAAAAGAATACATTTAGTCCCTATAATTCAAGAGTTAGGAATTAATCATGATAATTTACTCGAAGCTCTTATACGTGAGTTTTGTAGACTGGAGGGTCTATGAAATTATTGACAAACCTAAAATGTTAAATCTAAAGAAAACTCTAATAATAATTAAATGTAAATTCCGATCAAAATTATTATTATTATTAATATTCAAGAACCTTCTCTAGACTTTTGGAACACGACCAAACCTGGTTGAACAAAGATGTAATTGTTGATAAAAAAAACTTTGCAGCAGGTCCAGGCAGAAAGAGCGAGAACTGGGAAGATTTAGGTGATAGAATAAGAAGATCTAAGGTAATAATAAAGAAATTAAATTCAACCCAGTTTGAAAAAATAGTTTACAAACTTAAATATTAAATATTATCTTGTTTAAGGTTGCCAAATTGGCTGAACATCCTGCTTAAGCATTGGCATTAGCTTCAATTAAAAAAGCCATTAGAGATCCTACCAAAAAAGATTTCGTTGTTCTCATGAAAAGTGCAACAAACTCTGAAAAAGTTAATATCACGGAGATAAATTTTCCGATAAAAATGAAAACCAAAGATGTCTTGAGCTTAAAAGTTTAGTGTGACCTTTCTGATGAGCAATATCAAATTATTAGAAATTCATCAATAATACATAATGCAGATATTTATCCTTCACTTCACGAAATTAAGAATGAGAGACCCAAGTGTTAACCTAAGGGTTTAATTGTGACAGAAACATCTGCTTCAACTTCTCTACAAGGTATGTTTAATCATACTCTGACAAGAATATTAACTTTTACGGAATGCCAAGACTCTATAAGAATATTTTCAGATACTGGGGGGAAGTTTAAAGGTGTACTTCACTTTAAAGGTGGCTTTGATAGTACCTCCAGTCAAAGTGTCTATAAACAAAAATATACTGATACAAATATTGGTGAGGCCCAAGCTAACGAGTAAAGTCTTTTCCAGACAGCTATTGTTCCAGTTAAATTAACCATCACGAACAAAAATATATGGTTAAATAAGAAGCCTTCCAGTACACATTACTGTAGACCCTTAAATCTCCAATATCAAAAAGAAACCGAAGAATTGATACGAAATGAGTATGAACTTTAAAAGCAGAAATGAATAGACTAGTCAAGTTTGAAGTAAAGTTAGAAATAGAGGAAGGCAAACCGGATACGACAATCACATTTAAGCTCAAACTAGATTTAACCATGTTTGATGGTAAAGTGGTTAATGCCCTTACTAACACTCTGTCCTCCCAATCATGTAATATTTGCGGATCTAAGCCCAGTGAACGTAATAGCCCAGAATTGATCAGATCTAAACCAATTAATGAAAAAGTTTTATCTTTAGGTCTTTCTACTCTGCATTGCTGGCTCAGATCATTTGAATATATTTTACATTTAGGATATAAGTTAAACATTAAAAAATACTTTGCCAAATCCACCGCTGAAAAAGCATCTGTGAAAAGTAGAAAAAAGAACATTCAACTGAGGTTTAGAGAGGAACTAAGTCTTATAGTTGATAGTTGCCTAAACAGGGTTTCGGCAACACTAACGATGGAAACACTGCCAGAAGGGCATTTGACAATACTGAAACTTTCGCTGATATAACGGGAGTGTCAGTAGATGTAATTATTAGATTGATGACAATCCTAATATCAGTATGCTCCTGTTATGAGTTAAACTCAGAAAGTTCTGGCCAGTATTGCTATGAAACTACAGCTCTTATACTCAAAAACTATTGCTGGTTAAGATTCCCCCAACTGTTCATAAACTCTTCATAACTCAACAACTGTTTATAAACTCTTGGAACATGGTGTGCAGCACAAGAGGCTCTAAATAGGGAAATTTGCAAAGCTAGATTAAACCATACAGCCAAGATATCAAGAAAGAATGTTATGGAAAACCAGTACCAATACCTCTTGATTAGAAGTGATCCTGTAATATCAAACATTTGTTTCAAAAAATACAAGGTTGAAAATGGAAAAACACTTACCCCTGAAGTTTTATCTTTATTAATCCTGTAATAATGAAATAAAGCATTTTTATAACTTTAGGTTTTCTTTTTTTGTTTTCTTGAAAGAAAAATTAGATGAGATAAATATTTATTTTGTATTTAATATACTTTAATATTGTTATAATATTAAAAGATTTTTTTAATCCAATTTTTCTTTTTAATAAGTATATGTTTTGGTTTGAAAAATTTGATTTTTTTAAATTAAGTCTTTGTGCGCGTAAAAGAGCAAAACACGTATACGTGTTAGAGTCTTATACGCGTGTACGACCCTTAGGCCATTAGTTTTAATATTGTATGAAAATTAATTTCAAATAAAGAGTTACATCCATAATAGAAGTTTTAATTTGATTATATTTCAAACTCTTTAATGATTTCTTTTAAAATTTATATTGAAGCCAGATATGGAAATGGCGTTTACAAAAAAATGAACAAATTAAAAAAAAATGAATAAACGTAGCGCAAAATCTAAAAATCAGCGGATATTTTTACAAAGATGTTTACACCATAATATTTTTCCAAAATCATTATGCTTGAGATGTCCAACAAAATCAAAATATGCACTGCAACTAACAGAAAAGTATAAACATGATCTATAATGCCATATAAAAAACGAAGCAAAAACACGATATTTCCTCTTCAACGATGAAGCTAAACTTTGTGAAGATTATATACGAACATTTGTTAACGACAAACATGATTTTCAAACTATAATAAATGTTACCAATAATTCTTATCAACGAATGTTTATAAAATCTAGAGAAAAATTAAAAGAAAAATTTGAAAAGTTATCTCAAGAAAAGTTGCTACATTAAAGAAAAGTTACTACATAAACAAAACAATAACAATAACAACAACAACAACCATGAAAAACCAATTTAAAAAGTTAAAGAGGTAACACTTAATTTAGCTAATTCTGACATACCAATGCATCATAAAAAACTACTTGATCTCGGTCCAAAGTTTGTTCCCAATCCAAAACACATACCATATTTAGATATTATAACAATTACTGAATCGTCTGCTTTAAAATTACAGTATAACAAGAAAAAAACTGAAGGAGTTAAACTAAGAAAGGATGTTTTGAGAATTTTAAAATGACTAAGCCTATCAAAAGTAATCTAGATAAAGAACAACGTAAAGCCTTTTATGAGATTAAGAAAGATGATAATATTATGATATATCCGTTCGATAAAGGATCTGGACTAGTACGAATTAATTCTGATAGTGCTTTAATCAAAATACAAGAACATTTAGGGGGCAAAACAAAAAAACTCCACAAATCATTCGTAAAGTTCAAAACACACTCAGAAAACTAAATAAAGCAGGTTGATTAACGGTTAAAGAATATAAAGATCTTTACCCGAGTGATGCTATATCATCTCGTTTGTATGGAGTCATAAAAGCCCACAAACCTGAAAAAAACTACCCGACGCGAGTTATCGTAAGCACTATTGGAGCGGCTACATACAAAATTTCTAAATTCTTGGCTGATATGATACAATTCATCCTCAATAAGAATAATACACATTTAAAAAACTCTCAACAATTTGTTAACTTAGCTAATTCATGGAATATTGACAAAGATAAAATCCAAGTGTCTTATGATATCATTAATTTATATCTTTCAGTCCCAGCAAACGAAGCGATAATTATCCTTATTGAGAAGTTGAAAAATGATCCTAGTTTTACATCAAAATTTAACTTTGATGAAATAAAAACACTTTTAGATATATGCCTTTTGCATTGTTATTTTTTATTTGAAAATGACATTTACGAACTAGAAGATTCTGGACCTATTGGTTTAGGACTTATGGTAGTAGCTGCGGAGTGTTTTCTACAGTTTCACGAAAGTAATGCTATTGCACAAGCAGTTTCCAATAATATTCAATTAAAGTCATTTAAAAGATATGTCGATGACTCCCATTCTTGTTTTAGCTCTACTGAAGATGCGAAAAAATTTGTAATAACCAACATAAATATATTCAGTACACCATGGAAATCGAAAATGAAAATAATACGCTAAACTTTCTTGATGTTACTATTATTAACAATAAAACTGGTACGTACGATTTTAAAGTTTACCGTAAAGATGCCTTAACTAATGTCCAAATCAAACCTAGCTCGTGCCATGATCCAAAAATTATAAACGGAATTTTCAAAGGTTTTGTTCATAGGGCATTATATTTATGCTCTGATAATATTATTGAACAAGAGTTATTATTTCTAGTTGATGTTTTTGTAGAAAATGGTTATAAAAAAACAAACCTGGAACATATTATAAAAACCACTAAAGAAAATTTACATAATAAAAAACAAAATATTGAAACTCAACATTCATCAATTGCATCAAAAAATATTGTATCTTTACCGTGGATTCCTGGAATTAGCCCGAAATTAAAAAAAGCTTTCAAAAAAGCAGGTTATACACCAGTTTTTAAATCTCCAAAAAATTTGCAACATATACTTACCACAAAAAATAAACCTCCTCTTCCTATAAATTCTTACCCAGGTGTGTACAAACTTGAATTCTCCTGCAAAAAATGTTATATGGGTGAAATAAAATTAAAAATCTCATCTCGCATTTACCAACATCAAAAAAATACATCCGAAGGAAATCGGGATTATTCAGCCATAGCGGAGCATTTAAAAATTGTCATGGCAATTTTACATGGAACAATAAAAATACCTTAAAAGTAGAGGTTAATAATTTTAACAGAAAAGTGAGGGAAGCCCTTGAAATACAGCGCCATGAATGCTCACCTTAAGACGGCGGTCTAAATTAGGACGACGGAGGTTACGTCACAATTTCCTTTTGGAAAATATATATATATATATATAAATCAACGGACGCTGGATTTTTAGTTATCTTGTCATAAAAAAAAGTCGTATTCCATGTTGTGATGCAAAACAAATAATATCCGTTAGGAGGAAATTATGTGGGGATTTTTTTTTCATAAGTCTGTAATATAGTACTAATTTAGTAATAAGTAGGAAACAACTAGGCTATATAACTTTTTCCTGTTTTCAGTATTACAGAAAATACATTTAAAAAAATGTTATTTTCCTATATAGTTTTTTAAATGAACCTTTTTTTTGGCTTTAATGACTTAAATTATTTTATTAGTGCTCCTTTGAGCGTATTCTATTGAAACCATTTGTTTTAGTGACGTTTCTTGTTGTAATTGATTTTTAAATAAGGTTAAATGTTTCCATATCATATTGAAACTGAGATGAAGATATTTTATTTTGCATAAATTTACAAAAAATATTAAAACGCACATTTTATACACATCATGCGCGTATAAAACGTGTGTTTATTCGTACATTTTATACACACATGGTGTGTATGATGACAACTTTTTTAAAATATTTTTTGTATAATATGTTTAGAATAACTAAATCATCAACTTTAATTTTTCTAAAATATCTTCACTATTATATTATAATATACTATAATATTATTAGCTACGTCTAAAGACGTTAACGACGAAAATTAAGCTTTTTTGACTAAACTTCAACGATATCCTGATCCTGCAAAGTATAGTTTCAACCATTCAAAAAATTTGCAGTCCCATAAAACGTTACTTTAGAGAATGTTTTTTTAACGAACCAGATGCTGCTTTCAGATGTGAAGGACCAATCAATTGATCCAATTTTTAAATGTGTTGCAAACCCTGCAAACAAATCAGGTTGCACCTTTGCATAGCCAAGAACCAATTAAATTATGTGGGTTTTAAAAAATTTAGAACTCACGATAGAATTTTTTTTTTTAAATTTTTTAACGCAACTTTAACTCTTAAGTCGGAAACGTTTTTATTAAAGTAATTTAAATTTTATAGAAGTAATATTCTTAAATAATTTTTTACCCCGTCTTTTGCAGAACGGGGTTCAAATAAGTTGATTTCAATAATAAAAGGCAGCGGGTGGTCGTGTATATCAGGCACTACCCTTTAGTAAATCCGTAAAAAAAGTCTTACACGAAACGAGTATTTTCAAAAACCATTCCTTTCCCTACGGATATATTTAATGGAATTCCACGAGTATTCCGTAGAATTCAGTGGAAATTTATAAGTGAACCATGGTTTTCCAATAGAAATAAAAATCCCATGAAATTTCCAGGAGGAAATTTTCATATAAATTGAAATCCCATGGAATTTCTATGAGAGAATTTCCATAAAAATTGAAATCCCGAAGAATTTCCCTGGTGGAATTTCCATGGGAAATGCCGTTTAAAAATGCCGTCGTAACTCGTAAAGTTACAATCATTTGTAACTTGAGTAAATAATATTTTTTGCATTCTTATGTTTTTTCTATATTTAGTAAGATTGTAAAATTTTTTTTTATAATGCATCACTTTAATATGATTCAAACTAAACATACAGACGTATACAGCTAGACATATTTATTCTAGCTATAGTCAACAGCGTAGCTTACTTTGCATAACTTGCAATAGTATAGCAAGTATGTCAAGTGAATTAGTTTGATTTTTAATGTTTATTTGGTTAACTACAAATATTTTAGTTTTAATGTATTAGGTTGAAATTTAAATGTTTTTTGATTTTTTGTATTAAGCTCAAGTTTATTTTTTAATTGATTTTAATTGGTTCAATAAATCATTAAATGTTTTATTGGTTCAATAAATCATTAAATGTTTTAGCCTGTAGTGTGATATATCATTTGAAAGCTTATTTTATTAAATTATTTTATTTTATTATCTTTCTAAATATTGTTTAAATTTTATTGAAATTTTTTTAAATAGCAGACGTCGAAATGTGATTTCTGCAACATCATCTTCTATGAATTCAAGCTAGGGGGTAATGCAGCTCAAACCTCTTGAAACATCAATGAAGTTTGGGGAGAAAGAGTAATCCACAAATGTATGGCACAACATGGTATCATAAGTTTTATTCCGGCTATATGTCATTCAAATGATAATGGAGCAATACAATACGAGTCAACTGCCACTCCGACAACTGGACAATTTATTTCCAGACCGCAATGGTTTATGGACTGACTTAATTTCTTGCTATATATCAAAGTCTTTTTACAATGTGATTGTTAAGTAAACATTTTGGATCTTCACAACTTAATTTTGCTCCAAAGCCCCAAGCCAGCTTAAGTTTGTTTAAATAGGTATAATTGTTTTCCTTTTTGTTTTATGTAATTGTTAAAGTGCTTCCTGAAGTCCTTACGGTCTTATTACAGAGTACCTGAAAAAGCCAAAATAATGCTAATATGCTATAAATTAGATAAAACTTTGTAAGACAAATAATAAAATGGCAAATAATAAAAACATTTTAACAAGTTTTGTTAGGAAAATGTTTGCGTTTGCTGACCATCACCTGTAAGGGTTTACTGTCCAATTTAAGCAAACGGTTTCATGTAAAAACTAATATCACTTGCAATTCGAATTATTCTTTTTCACATTTTCATATATGTGCATTTTTTCGTAGAGATTAGTTTGATCGTTTTCATTTACATTTCTTTTTCTTACGAAGTAGAGCTGAATCATCACCGGTGCTACTTGTCACTGGCGATGGTTCATCGGTGTCAACCTTTTTATAAAAAGGATTTATTGCATCGTTTTATCGTAACCGCATAATTGACATTCTCATTAAAGTTAAACAATGTTTTAAGTTCAGGTTGTATTGAAGATTTATCTATATCAACTTTTGAAATTACCTCTGAAATGTTATACAGCCAACTCATAAATTAACAAAAACATCCACAGCGTAGAGTTTTGTGCCAGAATACCGACAACATATTGTGGGTATTCTTGCAAAAAACATCAATTTAAAAATCCTTGTTATGAGAAATCAATCGTTTAAGTTTTCATCTAATTTTAAACTTTTATTATCTTATAAAAATGCATTTGGTTTTGACATTTAAATAAACTGTAATGTTGAGAGTTTATTTAAGAAAATACTTATAGATTTTATTTTTTTAATTTAAAAGCTTATAGCCTAAATAAAAACAGCCGTTTTATGAGTTAACATTAAATGTAATTTTGTAACCAGAGAAAAGCTTATAAAAATACATTTAAACATCTTTAAAGATGCTTCATTTGACTAGTATTTTGTTAGTTTGTAGAGATAGAGTTTGTAGTTGTAAACTTTACTTTAAGTAAAGTTTACAACTACACTTCATTAAGTCAAAACTGACAATTTTTGACTAAACGTCTTTTTCCAGTATACCCACAATATATACTTCAATGAACCAGGTCGAAATCCTAATAATAGGAAAGTGTCACTGAATATTCGGAGCCGAATATTTTGTGCTCCGGTCGAACGTCTAGCCGAATATTCGGTATTCGGCAAAACCACTATCCGTGACATCTCTATAGTACATGCTTTTGATTTTAATCGAACAAACAAAAACAAAAGATTGGTATAGGTAAAACACTATATTTCATATTTTCTATACAATGTTATATCCAAAGATATTGTTGGTTTAGCATAGGAACAGCCAAAAAAAGTAATTAAGACTAAACCAAAGTAACTTCCGTTATTGACCAACATTTTTGCGAAGTATTACTCAAGCGCTGAGTTAGCGGTGGCAGGATTTGAACCCGTATCGTACAACAATACGGGTTTTAAATTTTGAATTGACGCTCTAACCAACTGAGATATACAGCCACAAATATAAAGTCGGGATTTAGTTAGCAACCAGATCTAGTAAAGTTTTTTCTTTACTAATAAATAGCAGAATTATTAGAATAAAAAATGTAATAGTTTGTGCATAAGTTATTTTATTTTTACTTTATTATTTTAATTAAATTACTAAAATATAAGCTTTATTTTTATGAATTATAAGCTTTATTTATATAATTATAAGTTTAACTGGCGATTTAAATAATGTTGTTCATTCTTTTTTATATGCATTTATATTCAGTTTTTATATGCATTTAACATTTTTAAAAATAGTTCAAAAGCTGTCTAATTAAAATTGTGAATTGAGTACAAGTTAACCGGAAATGATATAAGAGTTATCTTTTGAATTCAACTTGTATTGATTTTCCAAGAACAACTAAGTAGAAAAGGAAAACTACGGTTATGTTTTAAAGGGAAGCTAATTAATACCCAAGATTTTACTTCACTGTTAAATGTAAACATATATAAGCAATGTTTATAAATAAGACACTATTATTTATTATAATACAATCATTTTTATTTGTTTATATATAACCAATTTTGAAGGGCTCGTCTAAAGTAAAAATAAATTAATGCACACACTTTTATATTTATTATGTTTTTACATTACAATACTTAATAAATAACATATTTATTATATTTATTACGTTTGAAATAGGTAAGTAAAAATATAATAAATTTTTGAGTTTAATATTGTGTGCATAAGTCCTTTTATTTTAACTTTATCAATTTATTTAAATTACTTTATTATAAGCAGGCAGATTTTGACTGGCAATAAAAATAATATTTTACATCTTTCAGATAGCTCGGGTGAAGAAGAAGTATTTTTTTAAATTACCATTTATAAGTATTAATATATTTGTTGCTGCCTTGTTCTATATATATGTTACCAACATACAGGTAACATTTATATATGTGCATAAGTCCTTTCATTTTAAGTTTATCATTTTATACAAATTACTACATTATCAGAAATCAGGTATATCTGGCAATATAAATGATGTTGTACACTATGCAGATGGCTCAGGCAAAAAAGAAGTAAAAATCTTATAATTATTATTTACAAATAATGATAAATTTATTGCTCCTTTTTTCGATATAAATGTTGCCCAACATCTGGCAACATTTGTATGAAACATTCATAAAGTTGTCTGTTGATGCGTAATTATAATGTAAATTATAATAGATAATAATTATAAGTATAAATAAGTTATTAAATAAAGAAATTTTATTAGTTTGTATATATTAATCTTATGATGTATTGCTTAGATTAGTGAAGTGGACAATAATGCTAACTGTGATGGAAACAATAATGAATATCAAAATGTAAATGGTAATTTGTTTGACGATTACCTAGTTCTGCATTTACAGTTAGCATTGCAATCGCACTTATAAATTATTTATAATATTTATATACTGTTTTTGCTTATGTTGTATTGATGATTCTTTTTAACTTGTTAAAGTTTGAAGTTATTAATTATCAAACTTATTTATAGAAGAAGTTATTAATTATCAAACTTATTTATAGAATTTTTTATCAAATAGTTTATTTAAAATAATAAACATTTTAATTGTTATAAATTCTGTAATAAGTATTTTTTTAATCTATTTCAATTGTTTTTTCAATGTATATTACTTATTGTAATATACTTGTAGTTTTTTTTTATTTATTTTCAGTATGCTCATAAATATGAGCATGAGGGGTATAAATAAAAGATAATTTTAGGATTTTTAAATGAGCATGTCATCTAGTTATGAGCTTTTATAATTTTAAAAAAATGGCAATAATTTAAACGTACGTTCTTTTAAAAAACTCATGCACCAAATGAATTATAGTTTCTAAGGGATTGTGCATAAATTACATAACGCTAAATTTATTTTTAAAACGAAAGTAAACAGATCTTAAGTTCTTTTACGCGGCAATTTTCATTAAACTTAACGCGCTATTTTGATTTTTGATTTAACTTAATGCTCTCCGAGGTAAAACGTTTTTGTTTTGTTTATTAGTGAAATTTAGCGTCGCGTAATTTAATCTAATCAAATAATAAACTGTATAAGGCATTACAGGTTCAGTTATTACACAACCGTTCAATATGTCAAACAAAAGTTCTACTACAACCAAAATATCAAGAGGTGTATGGAAGATAAATTCGATTCACTTTGAGAAAAGTAAAAGATTACATAAGAGTAAATCTCAAGAATCATCAGGAACAATATGAAAAATCTCAATAAACTGGCAAATAATTAACCAATTACCCAGCTTGGCATCAGACTGTAAAAATGTGAAAGGACGAAAAAACGAAATTTCAGATGAATGTTTAGAACCATGCTAACTTTAGAACCATGCTAACAGGCTAACTTGAACTTTCCAACAATAGATAAAAGACCAATGCCAATAAATAGAGAAATTGATTAAAAAGAGACAAATAGAAATCAAAAAACCAGATAATTATTGTTTTAATGGTTTATTAGTAATAACGAAAGAGGATGGACTTTGATTAAATTCTGAAGACAAAGGTCTTTATTTAAAGCAATTAGAGAAATCTGGTAGAGTTGAAAATCTAGTAGAGTTGAAAATGCCACAATGAAGCCTGATCATCCTTTAAAAATACATCCTTTAAAGAAAATTAAAATTGGAAACGTACCATCAATGCCATCAACTTCAATTCTGAATAAATAAAGAGTGGAACACGAAAGTAGTAATTAGTCAGTAAGTGACAGTGATGATTTATGGGGATCTATAAAAATGATCTTGCAAATTTTAAACCTCTGAAAGTTGGTTGTCAACACCATATATTAGATCGATTATTAAAGTTATGTCTGGATTTTTGAAGGTAATACCAATTCACCTAAACTGCCATAGATATCTGGCTTTCAAACCAAATGTTTAACCCTGGAAATGATAAAGAATTGGAGGAAGTCATTAAAGATCATCCAAAGTCTATCAATACATTCACCAAGTTTTAGTGTGATATTCCTTCGCCTGTAAATACGCAAGAGTCTAACATTACTTATTTGAATATAAATTATTATTTTAGGACTAAGCGGAAAACATTTTACTTCAAATTACCAGTAAAGAGTTTCTAGGCGTATTTGTTACGCAATTAACAGCTTTTGGCTCGGTTTTCTAAAGGGTCAGTGCGTGAGTTTTTTTCTAGAAACATTAAAATGAAACTAAATTCTCGTAATTATTTACTAAAGCTTATCAGAGTATGACATGCTCATTGAGTTTGTAAAAATATTATACTCCTAATGAGCATATGCATATATGCATCCATTAAATATTGTGAAATCAAATTTTAATTTTATAGGTGCATTATTATTTTTCAAAGATTTGTAGAATTCAACAAGATTTGTATTGATTTTATTTCGCGAAAAAGATTCCAAAGATTAACTCAATAATATTAGCGAGTTGTTTGATAAAATTTGCGTTTTATAGTTTATATGGCAACTAAAATAACATGAGATTTCAAAAACATGCAATTTCACCACGGAAACCTATGGATAATCTTTTGGATAAAGTTCTGGGTTTAGTTAGAGTATCATTTTCAATAAAATAAACTTTATGGTTAGGTTTAGGGATGCCAAATATTTGGGTTTTCATTATTTGTACAAATACCAAATACCCCAAATAGTGACCCTCCAAATATTTGTACAAATACCAAATTGTAAAATATATGAAAAAAATCAATTGATTTCAATTCAAATTTTAGCTTTGATTTAAGAAGTGATATAAAAATACAAACATATTCAAATTTTCTTCTTCATTCTATTACGAAGTTTAGTCTTGAAATTTCCAGCTACAGAAAAGACTCTTTCAACGTCTGTTGATGTTGTTTGCACAGTTAATAAGGCATCATCTGAAGTTTATCTGTACGTTCTTTTGTTCCTTCAAACGCCTTAATTTCATTTTCGATCGAAGTTTTGACTGTTTTTTGATGGTTTACAAAGTGGTTGAATGTGTCATGAAGCTTGGATGTTGTATTTGAATCATTTTCATCATCTTTTTCCTCCAACAATGATTCTGCAAATTGTCTTGTATTGAGTTCCCTAACTTTTTTTTCTAATTAATGAATTAATTTCTTGTTAATTTTGACGAATATTTAAAATAATCATTTTCTTTTGGATAATCACCAGAGTGAAGAAAAATCAATGTTGATATTAAATCGACATTTCTTCGTGAATCAATTCGAGTTTTAAAATTCTCGAGCATTTTTTACGAAATATCACTTTCCTGTGCGTTGAGTGTGTTTAATAAATAGATAAATGATCCTTCTGCCACCATTAAATTGCAGCATTTAGAGCTCAATTTTAATAACTTCTTCAACAGGAATCAGGAATCTCTGCAACATAGGAAGTACGCTATTCGATCTTGTCTTGCAGTCAATTAATAGAGTTAACTCTTTTCCTGTTGTTTCTCGGACATTTTCTTTAAAGCGAGAAATGGAGATTTTCGAAAATTTCTCACATATCCTGGAACAACTGATATCACATCAAAGTAGGATTTTTCTATTAGTAAAGAGCTTTCTTGTTCATCAACATCTAGTTTTTCATCAAAATCTTTATCTTCATCATCAAGTTCAACATTATCATTATATTCATCCATTTCTTCACAATCTTTTTGATATAACAGTCAACAATAAATTTATTTCATGATTGTAACAAAGTTGACTTTCAAATGGCATCAAGGTGGCATATTTTTCCATTACGGAAGCTCCATCGCTTAAAGTTGAGACAATATCTTCTGAAATGTCAAGTTTGATGTCCTGGAGTTTTTTTCTGACAATTGTTTTCAATATTTTTAGCATTACAACTACCTGATCCAACAGAAGTTAATGCAAATTGCTTAGATTCAGTGCCGTCGTGAATTTTGATACTTAAACATCTCTTGAATGTATTATCAGTCCACTCATCAATTATTGTACTAAATCCCTTTCCCATGACTTTACTCTTGAATTTTTAACACAAATTCATTAAAAACTTCTTCGTAGTATTTTTTAATGTTTTCCCAAACTATTGATGTTGATTTAAGCATTTGATAACCGCGTGATAACAAATATGATTTAGTAGCATCCAAATTTATTATTTGATTAATTGAAAATCCATCTTCGGCTGCACATTTTGATATTAACAGCTCTCTAGACTCTCGAACTGTAAAACTTGTTATTGGACGTTGAATTTTTTGATTACTTGGACTTTCTCTTGATTCTGATGTATTCTTTTTTTTAAGAGATATATCCATGCCACGTTTCAATTTTAAATGATTCATCAAACTCGTTGTTCCATAATTAATAAATCGTACAAACTTCATTACAGTTGCCAACTTGACATTTTGCCTGATTTTTACAAAATGTTTCTACACTTCACTCGTCATTTTCTGAATAAAATTTTAGTTTAGTCAAAGTAACCTAAAAAAGCATGTTCTCATACCTGATAGTAGTATTTATAGTACTTCTTTGTATAACTTTAATAGTTACTTGATTAAATTTTATAAAATTTCAGTAGCAGTGAATTAATTATGATATAAAACTCACGGAAATTGTGTAACTTGGAAATTGAAATAAAGGGTTATTAGATATTTATAATTGTAAAATAAATTAGACTTTTAAAAATGTGACGGTTATTTTTTTTTTAAATGCTAAAAAATAATTTAAAAATTTTTTCATTATTTGTGTGCAAATATATAGGTAAAAATACAAATATTTGGGTGAACCCAAATAGTGCTAAAAACCCCAAATACCCAAATAACAAATAATTGGTTTGGGCATCGCTAGTTAGGTTTAAGGTTATATAATATGGCTTCATTAATTGTTTTGCGTAAAACGTGACTCGTTTTTTACTAACTTACTAAAGTAGGGTGCCTGAAATCAACGTCCGCTAGGCAGCGTATAACTATTTTTTAAATATATTGTCATACAATAATATATTAACGATAACGAAACGATATTTCGCTGACCTATTGTAGTCAGAGTCATCATGAAAAAAAAGTTACTAAATAACACAAAACAAACAGTTTAAAAAATATTAAAACAAGTAAAAAAATAAAATGCTGCCTTTTTATTGAAATCACTTTTATGTTTTTAAACATATTGTATTACAAAAATATGACTTTTAAAGGGGTTATCACTTCTCTTTTACCGTAAAGAGATTTTTTTTTTAAAGAAAGTTAATTTTTGAATTAAATTTATTGTTCATAATCATTAGATCTCAAATAAGATCTAATGATTATTAACAGTGACGGATCCAGCATATTTTGCCATTTGAGCTAACTTCAAACATGGAGCAAACATTTGTGTGTTTATACTTATGTAAAATAAAGATACTTTGCTAAAAATTGCGATGATTAGAAGCTGGGAACAAAAAAGCCCTAAAATTTCATCCCCCACCCCAAACATGAGGTCAAAAAATTGATAAAATATCTTTTGAACTATTTTCAAGTAGACTCAGGGCCGGCGCAAAGGCCATGCGAGTTATGCAGTCGCATAGGGCGCTGGCGTGGCTGGGGCGCCGCGCTGGCGCAGCCAACATTTTTTTTTTCTTTTTTTTTAATTTATAAAAATTTTAAATTTCAATTTAAAAAAAATAAACTTATATACATTTTTTAGCGTCCATAGTGTGTATATGTACTGAGTTGTTGTTTACATACTAGGGAAGCCAAACTTTATATGTTAGACTAATGATTTTTTACATTTTTTCTCAGCACTTTAATGAAAAAATAATTAGATCAAGGATAGTAGTTATTTATTTTTTTGAAAGTATAAGTTTGTGAGTTAATTGTTAATTTAAATCATGTTAAATGTTTATTTAGTTGTAAAGTCAAATTAAGGGGCGCCAAAGTTTTACTTTAAATTATTGATTTTGTATGTAATTGCTTCTGCACTTCAATGAAAAAATAATTAGAGCAAAAAGTAGTAGTTAGTTAATTATTTGAAAGAATAAGATTTTGAGTCATCATGGCGGGAAAAAAAGAAACCTTTTTTTTTTTTTTTTTAATAGAAAACACAAGTCAGATATGAAGAGAAAGGATAAAAAACAAGCAAATACATTGATTAAATTTTTCTATAGAATGGAAGAGCAAGGTTTAAACGATAATCAGCATCAATTGCAGATAAGATACGATATAAAAGTGAATTTATTACAATTAACTTTATTAATAAATACAAAATAATAAGTTAAAAAGATAATAAAATATCTATTGAACTATTTTCAACTAAACTCAGGGCCGACGCAAGGGCCTTTGTTTAAGCCTTAATAACCATTTTTTTCTCTATTTTTATAATATTCTTTTCTTGATGTTCGGTGTTGGGTGTACTTTTAACCATAATTAAAATCATAATAAACGAAAAATAAAACAACTTGTACTCTAAGTGCAAAAAACACCAGAAGGAAATACACAATCTCAAGGTTTAAAACACATCAGGAGGAAATACACAATCTCAAGATTTAAAACACATCAGGAGGAAATACACAATCTCAAGGTTTAAAACACATCAGGAGGAAATACACAATCTCAAGGTTTAAAACACATCAGGAGGAAATGCACAATCTCAAGATTTAAAAGGCATTCGTGATGAAGCAGATGAAGCTAAATCTTTATTTGTACAAAAGCGCTTTAATTTACAACCAAGTACCTGTAAAAGTACGTCAATTTCATTTTTATTTAAAGCTCAGCCTTTTCTTAAAAAAAATAAAATGTATAAAAGTACAGTACAAAGTCTTGTTTTAAAACAAAAACTTTAGTTTTAACTCCTCTCTTTGTATTGAGCAATTCCTTGGTACTCAAGAAATAGCTTATCGTGGATAATGTGAAACAGTTTTTAAAGAAAACAGTAAAAACTTTTTAAAACTTTCTAAAACATTTTGAACACATTTCAAAATTTGACACTGTTCTTTCTGAACATCTTCGTCGGGTAACTGCCTAGAAAATCATGTACATTCTTTAAGCAAAAAAAATTCAAAATGAGTTTATTGGTCTTCTTTCCTGTAAAGTTATTGAGTTTATCTTGTGTGAACTGCAGAAAATTTTGTATTTTTCTATAAATCTTGGCTGAACTCCTGACGTAGTTTGTAAAAAACAAAAAATACATGTAGTTTGGTTTGTGTATGCAGTTGCAGGAAAAAAAGTAAAGGCGAGGGGACATTTTCTTGCATTTAATAATGTCTTAGAAACATCTGGGTAAGGGTTGACAGCTTGCTTATTAAACGAGCTTTTTAAAAAAGAACATTCATACAAAATATGCATGGCAATGGTTATGATAATAGATTAAACACGAAAGGAAAGAACGTAGGCGTAAAAAAAGGATCCTTGACCTTTGATCCATACGCTTTTTTTGTTTCTTGTGAAAGCCATTCACTAAAACTTGTTGTCAATAATGCGGAATTTTTTTGCACTCTAGCAGTTAACTTTTTCAGCAATATTCAGGAGATTTATAAATATTTTTCTGGACCCTTAAATGGAGTACATTAACAAATTATGTAAACAATTTAACTTTTTTTCCTCCAAGTAAAACCCGTTGGGAGAGCAGGATAGAAAAATTTTAAGAATGATGCTTTTGGAAAATGTATCGCTATGGGAATTGCCAAGAAAATTACATATTAATAAATTTCGTAGGGGGGCTAATCACCCTCCTACTCTTCTCTTCGGGACTCCTTTGCATCGATCTAAAGTCCTCTGATGAAATTGCAGTCAAGCCAAGAAAGATCAAAAAGCAATTTTACTATGAATGATGAATCTGTAAAGTCAGCAATTTTTAAAAATTTCGATTTTTGTAGTTTTAAACACTGCAATTGATGAATAATTTGAACAGATGGAAAATTACAGGAAATGTTTCGAATTCCTCTATAACATAAAAAATAAAAAATGTGAAACAGATGCAGTTAAAGAAAAGTGCAAAAACTTGCACTTTGTTGATGAGTTGACAGTTGATGGCAAGAGTGAGGTCAACAGGAATCAACTGTTAGGTGATATTATAATCTTAGCTCCAATGTTGCCGAACAATAAATATAACGATAGCTTCCTCAAAACAACATTGTCAATATTTTCAAAACTGCTTGATTGACTTCATTCCTGTGTGCGTAGTATTGAAAATTTTGCTTTGTTCCCCGTATCAGTGGGCAGCGGAGAAATTTAGAGTTTTTCTAAATTAACAATTTTTAAGAAACATTTATGCTAGTAACACTTATTCTATTTTTATTTAAAAACATATAAAAATTTAAACTCTCAAAATATTTTTTTAAAAATATTTTTAAGGTGGTAGACTGCTAAAAAAGTTAGAAAAAAACAATTTTTCATTAGTCGCATTATTTTAACCAGTAACTGCTGTAGAGTCTAAAAATATATAGATCTTCATATGAGGAAAAAATTATTTTAACCAGTAACTGCTGTAGAGTCTAAAAATCTTCATATGAGAAAAAAACTGATAAGTGATTTATTTTAACAGGGTAATTTTGTTTCCTCTAGCAACACTTTTCTGGCAAAGATTGCAGGAAATGTAATTATCCAATTGACTTCAAATTTTGTACAGAGATTCATTATAATGAGCTTTATGTCCTTAGATAAAAAGAATTAAATATATACAAATTTCCTAAAATTTGTAGGGAAAAGAAAAAAAAATTAAAATCAACATTTTTTTAAATGTATTTATCATGTTTAAAGTAAAAAAATCAATTGAAATATTTTCAAATACAAAAATAATTTTTTTAGCAGTCTACCACCTTAAAAGATACACTTTTTTTCCAAACAACTCCAAACCTATTTTCTCATATAAAAAGTTGCACATTTTGATGTTCTTCATTTGAAACGTTTACACTGCGTTCATGTTGATTATTTTTTATTATTATTAATTTTATATTACTTGTTGCTTGATTCGACGTCTTTGATAATTAGTTTAGTTTTAAATTAGCATTATTTGATAATTTTAAATATATATGCCACTACATTAATAGATTACAAAGGTTTCAATATTTTTGTTTACATACTCGCTTCTTTATTGCTTTTCAAGAAACCGCAGTAGTTAAAACGTTTGAAAGTATTCACAAAATGCAATGTGGTTTGGTTGCAAAAATTTATTTTGCCGCAAAATATTTTATTGGGAGTAAAAATTTCGTATAAAATTTGTACTGGGGAGAAAAAAAAAACGTTTATTAAAGTAAAAATCTCATACTACATCGCAAGGACCAGTAGCGTTTCCAATAAACGTACAATTTAGTTTTGTTTAACATTTTTTAAATAAAATAAAAATAACAATTTAGAAATAACCATAGGTACATAATATTTTTCTCTTTCAAAATTTATGTTCAAGCTTAACAAGCTAAAAGCTAAAGTAATTTTTTAAAAGAGATCCTTTTCGTTTTTTAAAAAGAGATCCTTTTTGTTTTTTAAAAAGAGATCCTTTTCATTTCTCGGAATTTCGTTTAAAACTTTTGGAATCGGCGCAAGTTTTACTTGAAAAAGAAAGTAGTACATTAAAAACTTGGCATTCACCATCATTCTTTATTATTTTTGAAATTTCAAAGTTGTGTTAATTTAATATTAAAACTTAAGCATTTAAAAAGTATGAATAAGTTATTTAGTCATTTCAAAACATTCTACAACCTTAAATCACTTAAAAATTTTAAATTCAAATCTACGATGCAAGCTGTTTTAGTAAAAGACTCGAAAATGTTTATAGAAAATGTGGAAAAAGTTAAACTAAAATTACCACAAGATATATTAGTTAAAGTTGAAGCCACTTCAATAAATCGTGCAGATATTCTCCAAAGGAAAGGTTTATATCCTCCTCCTAATGGCGAATCAAGGATATTGGGTTTAGAAGCATCCGGAGTAGTTGTTGAAACTGGAGATGGGTGCCAGAAATTCAGGTTTATATTATTTTTTTATATGCATGTTCATCAGTATAGATTAATTAAATATCTTTTCATTCAAAAATTTGAAATTGTTAGCTAGATTTTGCTAGAAATTGCTAGCTAGATACAACTTTAAGTCAACCAAATAAACCTAGTATAATTGATGTCCCTTTACTTAATCAAGTATGTACGTGATAATGAATTAACAAATTTTGTATTAGTGGAAAAGGACTTTTCTTACATTATTCTATAACGTCAGTGAAAAAATGCATTTATTAATAATAAGCAGAATATATAACACTCACCCTTCCTTTAAAATAATGAGTAAACATGAGGTTTATAGGGTAAACAAGGGTATAATGTAAGGTGGCTAACACCCTTCTATTTTTGTAAGAGAGCGCTGTTAAAATCTAAATTTTAATTAGGTTTGGTGCTGCGTTCTCCTACTTAAGAAGGAGGAAAGTGATCAGCTTATAATGGGGTACTTAAGAAAAAGTCAACAAAAAAGTGGCAAAAATACTTAAAATCAAAACAATTTTTTATAATGACAGAATACATCACAAAAAACTTCTATATATATATATATATATATATATATATATATATATATATATATATATATATATATATATATATATATATATATATATATATATATATATATATATATATATATATATATATATATATATATATATATATATATATATATATATATATATATATATATATATATATATATGTATATATGTATATATATATATATATATATATATATATATATATATATATATATATATATATATATATTTATAAATATACATATATATATATATATATATATATATATATATATATATATAAACATACATACATATATATATACATATATATATATATACATATATATACATATATATAAATATATATATATATATATATATTTATATATATATATATATATATATATATATATATATATATATATATATATATATATATATATATATATATATATATATATATATATATATATATATATATATATATATATATATATATGCAAGGCCGGCGCGATGGGGAGGGGGGTGACAATTGTAGATCCTTTTAACAAGTTAGTAAATTTTGACAGCCAGTGGGCAAATTTTGATAAGGTGGTTGGCAAATTTTGAAAAACGAGGACCTTTTTTTTTTTAGCTGGCAAAAATTGTAATGGCACTCCTAAAAATGTGACACCTACTCGTGCTGGCCTTGTATATATGTATATATATATATATATATATATATATATATATATATATATATATATATATATATATATATATATATATATATATGTATATATATATATATATATATATATATATATATATATATATATATATATATATATATATATATATATATGAATAAATTTAATTATTCATAGTAATATTACTAATGATAATAATAATAATACTGGATCAAACATCAAAAATTAATGTTGAAGCATCAACATTAATTTTTGATGTTTGAAATGTAAAAATTTCTAAACATTTATATGTTTATTCTTATCTAAAAGGGTGCTTTGCAAAAGATTGCATCAATCAAAGCCTGGGAAAAAATAAACCTTGAAGTTTTACCTCTCTTACCCTAAATGCAACAAATTTATAAGATGTTATACTAGATTTATAATCATTAAATTTCAAGTTTCTTTAAATAATCTTTAAATGTTTTACATGACCATATAAAAATTCCCTGTTTTTTAATTTGAGACCTTTACAAATTTTACATGGCCATATTTTTTTAAATTAATAAATATAGTTTGAAATCTATTAATTAATACAAATTTATTTAAGACAGACAAAAATTTTCATTAATTGCTTTATTTTTCAATTCATTGCTGTTGCATTTGGGGTAAGAAGTTAAAATTTTAATTTTTATTCCCAGGGTTTTAGCAAATATAACATAAGGGTATAAATATGATCAGAATAAATGTACATGTACCAAATAAACAGTTGTTTAAAGCCTATTTAATATATTGACTGATTAAATGACATCAATAACTCAGTGTTTTTGTTTAATAATTGACCACCATAACATATAAGTAATCTACTTTAATATTTAGGTGAATGAGGAGCCTAAAGCCATTAGTTTGTTGGAGTCTTTTGAGAGAAAATTTGAAATGATTAAATACGGGGATAAAATGAATTATTTTTTTCCCTGAGAATATTTATTGTTTTATTTTTATTTCTAAAAATCCCATTTATTTTGATAGAGGTAAGTTACACATTCCAACTCATGCATGGGTCTGATCCTGTTATCATAGAGCAACAGGTTAATTCATTGTTAGACATCTAAATCACCCTGGCTCCATTGCTAAAGTTATTTCTTGCTTAAAATTTTTTACAGTTTGTCGTGCTAAAATTCCTATCACATTTTTAGAAAGGTTTTATCAAATCTCTTCAATACTCATAAAAATGTTTAACATTTGCTTTACAATTACTTTTTACATTGGAATGAATGTCATGTTATCAATTTAAATAATCTTCGAATAGATAATTAATAAATTTTGGATCTGTGTTACAACCTTTGCTGACTTCTTTTAAGTATAACAGGTTTTAAACAACATTTGATACAGTATTAATGATGTTCCCCAATTAACATATATCCCAAATATCAAAACCTGCTGTTTTGAAAATGTAGATTGTCTTAGAAATCTGGCACGTATTACATTGTTCAAGGACTTTCACACTCACCAATTTAACTAGCAATAGCTGACTTGTATTCTATTTGTTTCAAACAAAACTACAACTTCTGTAACAACATCATCTAGTGTCCATAGATTGTTTCTGAATAGAGATAAATGTTCCTTGTGTCTCAACTCTATCCTTTTGATTTTGATTGGTTAATTTATGTATCCATTGTGATGTTTGTTCTTTTTTTAAGAGTGTTGTGATCAACACAATTGAACACAATTAATTGATGTCAATTGTATTATGTGTTGAATGTTTTTCTTCAGTAAAATTGTGCAGTTGCTTGGTATTTTCAGCTATATTCATACTTTTTAAGTTTTGTCAGTTTTTTTATACCTTTCTTAATATAACAATAATTAGATAAGTTAGTGTTTTGACTCGACCATTCAAGCTAAATACTTTCACTTTTAAACTTGATGAAAGGTTTAAGTTTTGTGGATGCTGCGAATTTCACAAATTTTTTTTAATAGTTGTGTTATTTTAATTGATATTCAGTTTTTTATATAGTTTATTCCTAAAAACTGTTGTATTTTATTTCATCAAAATTTGTCAATTTTTCAATTGTAATTAATCAATATTTGTCAATATATCATCATTTAACATTCTATAGAGAAAGATTTGTTGCTTATTCAACGTCTATCAACTTAATCCTCTATTATCAGTTGTTTCTCACTTTTAAATTTTAAATAAACTTTTAAAGCCTGCTTGTTAAAAGTTCTTGTAATTTCTTCATCAGAAGCTAGTGCATTTAGCACCAGCCTCTGATAAAGAATTTAATTTTTTGATGTCCACTTTAATTTCAAAGTTAAAAGATTTTAAATACTTTCCGGTTAAAAAACTTATTTTTAGAAGTATCTTTAAATAATTACATTTTATTAAACATTTACATTAAAGATCTAGTTAAATTTGTAAACATAGTCTATTGTTTTTTCTTTTAAAAATGTATTCTTTTATATATATATATATATATATATATATATATATATATATATATATATATATATATATATATATATATATATATATATATATATATATATATATATATATATATATATATATGCAGACCTAGGATGAGCGCCACTTAAATTGAACTCGCTCATGAGCGGCGCTCAAAACTTCTGAGCGAAGCGTGAGCGTGAGTGACTTCAAATTTAGATGAACATGAATTTTTGAACGCTTTTTTAATAGCGCTCAAAAATTACGCTCATTCTGCGCCTTCTAGCGGCCAAATATTGAACTAGTTAACATGGAGTTAACTCCATGTTGAAATGCGCCATCTAGCGGTCAAATATTTAACTTTATATTTAAAACAGCACATGTATGAAACCAGCCAGAGAAACTTCTTAATTTTAATACTGCAGTTAATGTTTAGCGTTGTTTCATTTTCATTTTTTAAAGTAGTTAGTTTAAAAACTTTTCTGAATTTAAAGAGCGAATATTGAGAAAATTATTAAAACTTTTTTATGAGCAGATTTGTGAGCGAATGAGCGGAGCACCCGCTCAAGAAATTTTATGAGCAGATTTGCAAGCGTCCGTTCATAAAAATAACATTATATTATTATTATTACTGTTATCATATAACATGTTATATTATTATTATTACTGTTATAGTATTATTATTACTGTTATTAACAAGCAATACTCCTGTTTAGCAGCATTTCTTAAAGTGCAAAGTAAACGAAACTGCTAAATGCAAAACCTGTAACGTCATTGTAACAATAAAAGGAGGTTGTACTAGTGTGATGCGAAAGCATTTAAAGATAAAACATAAAATAGAATTTCCATTATTACCTACTACAAAAGTAGTTCAAAGTTCATCCCAAAAAGATATCAGAAATTTTGTTCAAACAAAAGATACCATTGCCACTATATTAACAGATCTCATCACGATTGATGGACTTTCATTTAACACTGTTGCTAAAAGTAAGAGGTTACAAGAATTTGCTTTAGCCAATGGACACAAAATACCTGCAAGTTCAGTTTCTATTAGAAATATTTTACTAGCTCATGCCAAAGACATTAAGACTCAATTGGCGTCAGAATTAAAAGAAATGAAAGCTAACAATCTGAGATTTCGCTTAAATGTTGATGAATACACTTTAATTAAAACGCGTCATTATATGAATATTAATGTGCACACAAATGGAAGCCTTTTTAATCTTGGCCTTATACGTGTTGTTGGGAGTATGCCATCTGAATAAGCGGTTGAGATAGTGAGTGAAAGGTTTAGAGAATTTAAACTAGACTTTAATTATGATATTGTTAATACAACTACAGACGGTGCATCTGTTATTGTTAAATTTGGGCGTTTAATCAAGCCACTACATCACATCTGCTATGCCCATGCAATCCATTTGGCAGTAGGGGGTGTACTTTATGTAAAACCAGCAGAAATTTTAGACCGGAACGTTATTATTGATGATGATGATAATAAAATTGGTAGTTAAGATGACAGTGAAGAGCTTAAAGGGATCCCTAAGTGCTCCTAACATATGATCTCATAAGAAAGAGCATAAAAAAAAAATATGTAAGTTTTTTTTCTTTTTCACTAAATTGTAATAATAAATGCATGCTAACAAAAAGCAATTGCCGAAATCACTAAAAAACAACTCCATTTTGATTTTATTTTTTCACCATTGAAACTCGATTGTTAGTCGTTAAAAATCACGTTAGTACGTCACAACAACTTTAGAATATCTACTTCGATTTTCAAGTAAAAAAAAGTCGTGATTAAATAGTTAAGTTTTTTTAATTAGTTTTGCAAAAACAGTATAATAGCATTCGGTTGAAAGACGTCGTTAAAAAAACGTTATAAGTAATAGTTTTAAATAGTTTAGAACTTATAAAAAAGTCTTACAGGGCTCGTATTATACGTATCGCGATCGCGATTGCAACACACACTTTTGTGATTAGTTTTCTCTTAAAAAAAATCTTTTCGCGACTCGTTTTTTTTTTGGTTGATTAATTACTTTTTTTCTAGCTTAGCATTTTTTTTTAGCAATTCTTAAAAGTAATGTTTTTATCATAAAGAATGTCACACAAAAATTATTATTCTGAATAGATAGATGAATAGATGATTTGCTCTTTCGCGCGGAGATTTTCTTTCAACGTAAAACATTTTTGAATTTAAATTACTTTAAATCTCTGCGTGGAATATTTTTACAAGGTCGTTAAAGCGAAAAGTTGAAAAGTTGGTTTTTATCTTTGTTTATCAAAACTTCATGTTTAAAATAAGGCTTAAAAACGTTAGAGCAGAAAAATTACTGACTTTTATTTGCATTTTTATACTGTTTAAAAAAAAAAACTAATAAAAAAGAATTAATATATAATTATTAATTAATATATTATTAGTTAATTCTTTTTTATTAGTTTTTTTTTTCAAACAGTATAAATATGCTAATAAAAACCAGCAATTTTTTTACTTTAACGTTTTTAAACATGAAGTATAATTCGATTTATTAAACCAAATTTTTTTGTTTTATCTTTTATTGGAAAACTTGAAATAGAAAAATTGAATAAAAACATCAACCATTTAAATGAAAAACTTAATTATATTTAAACTTTTATTAGTCCTTTATTCAAGAAACAATAAATTATAAAAAACGTGGTATCTAAGTTTTTGACGATGTTTTTTGATTTATTGACGATAGCTTTTTCCCCCCATTACCGCACATCGGCGCGAGCTATAAGAGAGAGGGGGGGAGGGGGAGAGAGCAAAAAAAAAAATTTTTTTTTGCTCTCTCCCCTCCCCTAATGATTCTTTTGCATTAATTCGAGCCTTGTCTTAGATTAATTTCTAATAAAATGTCTATTCAACCTTATCAATTTGAACCAAAAAAATATAGCAATTTAACATAAATGTTAATTCAACTAAAACATTTTACAATCATTATTTTTTGTATCAAGCAAAAATGAGAGTAACCGTCACTTTTGAAACCATAAAAATTACTGAAATAAATTTATTTTTTTACTAAGGAAATATTTTAAATAAACTTTCTTATGTCTAAGTCAATATTCATTTGTTTTTAACTGACTAAAAAGAGTTTAAAATTTGACTTCTATTCATTTTTAGCCGTGGAATTGCCCTTATAACACAAATATATAAATTAATATTAGAAAAAAAATTTTAATATACAAATATATTTTCACATAATGCTACAAAACTTATTCTTGTAAGTAATTATGTGTTAGTTGAAAAAAAACGACTTTACTTTTTAATTTAATTACTAACTAATAAGTTTGCAATAATGACATTTTGTCTACTTTGTTTAATTTGACGTACTAACGTTAGTTTTTTGAGGCAGTAGAGTCAATAAACTTTGGACAAGACGCATTTTTTTTTTAATCGAAGAAAAGCGTTTTTTTGAAAATTAAATTTGTTAGTGTGTGTTCATTATTGCGTTTTAGAAAAAATAATGTACATCAAACATTTTTTTTTTTTATGCTCTTTCATATGAGATCATATCTTTATAGCACTTAGGGATCCCTTTAATCAAAGTGAAGATCTAGGCTGCATTGAATTTGAAAATAGTTCACAAGAACCTGTTGTCAAAAATTATTTTTCAGTTTTATAAAAATTTCACACAATAATAAAATTGTTTAAATAATCACCTGTAAAAAATGATGATATGTTGCAGAAGCATGTAAAATCAGAATTCGGACATGAACTTAAACCTATTTTAGACTGCAAGACACGTTGGAACTCATTATTTGATATGGTTGATCGTTTTGTCAAGTTAAGCAAATGCTTTAAAATGGCTATTATCAAAGTGCAGTCTCTAATAACAATATCATATTCAGAGCTGCAAATTCTTAAAGATTTAGCTAAGGCTTTAAAACCTGTAAAATTAGGAGCCAAAGCACTTTGCCGTCGAGACTCAAATTTGCTTACAGCAGAAAAAATCTTTAGTTTTGTTTTAAATCAACTACAATCATATGATTCTGACATAAGCAAGGACTTTTATGAAGCATTAAAAACAAGAATTTTAAGCATAAGAAATCCTACTTTGATTCACCTTATAGAATATTTAAACAAACCTAGTTTTTTATTATCTGGTACTTTAGATGCTTTTGGAGTGAAGCCCAAAAAAAAAGCAGTTATATTGTTAGCTAAAGATCTTTTACTAAGACTTTTTGTTGGATCGTCGCGTCCATGAATTGAATAAAGAAAATGTATTATTTTATAGCTTTCTTTTAACCTCGATAACTCTATACAAAAATCGCCTCTATATATATAAAATAAAAAAAGTCCTATGAGAATACTTTTAATTACAATTGAAATAACGCGTGACTTTTAACACATATCTACGTGATTTTTAACAATTATAATTCACCAATATAAAAAGAGAACACGCCCTCTTGGTGAATTAACTCATAATTCTAATCTTTGTGGGGGTCTTACTGTTTGTCCGGAGCATGTTACTTGCAGCACGTGTTCTTGAAAATCATTTTGAACTTGAGTAGTATCATTGTGATATTTTCCTTTATCGTTATCGGTTTTATCTTTTAGTCTGTAAAAAACATCGTTGACTGATTCATTTGAACTCTGTAGGTCTGTATGGCGACGCAGGTGTGAAATATGACGCGGATATACCTGATTTACAGATTCGACGTCAAATGATAAAGTATTTTGCTTTCGCACTACACCTGGTATCCACGGTTGGTCACATTTTGTTTCTTGAGTTGGCTTTACCCACACCTTGTCTCCCTCTTTGAATTTCATTTTAACGCCTTTCTTGTCTGTTTTCCTCCGAGTATCGATACCTGGGATGAAACAAGTTGGTTTTTTCTTGAATTGCTCAGATGGACTCTGGTGGTCCAAATAAAGAGAATATTTCTTCAAGTTTACCAACAACTTCAGTAGCTGTTTTAGTTACTAGTTTATGCCATATTGTATATCGTGATGGACCACAATCAATCATCGATAAGTACAGTTTAGCACCTACATGCGTCATGTCAATGGCAACCCGATTCCAATTTTCTTCTATGCTCAGTTGACCATGCTTCCACTGTACGGAGTAAGGATCGATGGAGTTGCACTGGTTAAAATTTGCTATTTTTGCTGAAAAATAGCAAATTGTAACCAGTGCAAGTTTTGTTCAGGTAATCCAGCTGCACACACTGTTCTGCACCATTTTTGAGGGATTCGTGAAAGTCGATCAGCCAAATTTATTTCGGATGGAATTCATTGTACTACAATCTGGATACCTTTTGCCACTTCCTTAATAGTATTTAACCGTCTTTGTACTAACAATTGAGAAATTCTATGAGCTTTTACGCGATATTCTTCCTTCAAAACTGCGTTTAACCATCCGACGGTGCTCTTGCTATCACTGTATACTGTTAGCTCTTTTATGTCCCACTTACTAGCTAAGTTTAGTCCTCGAAGTATAGAATCCAGTTCACTTATATTGATATGGTGTGTGTCACTTTCTGGCCGTAGCCATGCTGCGTCTTCAACAACTACTCCACCAATGAGCAGAACTACCCCATTTCCTATGGATGATGCATCACAATAAAGCTCAGCTTTTCCATTCACTGGTACCAACCATTTTCCACCAACTGGATCCTCCTTTTCCACACGATGAAGTAAATCTTTCAGTTTTTCTCTACATTCTTCTGAAATAAAATTACACAAAGGTATATTTCCAGCTAAACGTTTGATATATGAAGCTTGTAAACGCAAACTTTCTTTTAAACTTTGCAATCGTTTGAAGCAGTCTTTAGCTTGATGATCGTGTGAACAAGTCTTGCATTTTGCTTCGCAGTCCCATGCAAAATGTCCAAGTTTCCCACAATTGAAACATGTAACTTTGTTTGTGTCGGACACACTAGATGTCTGTGGAAGTAAAGATGTTGCCGCAATCATTACATTATCGGAACCATCTACAAGCCTTCCCAGGAAAGGCCTGCGGTTTTTCGTCTCCTATGACCACACGCGATTATTATATTTTAGAAAACGTGAACACTGCCGTTTGCAAGTTTTATAATAATGCTGAAAAAGTTTCAAAAACAAAAAAACAAAACTAACAAAATAAAAAGAGATTGAAATAGAAAAAAATAAAAACAAATTAATAATTTAAATAATTTGTGTACTGTTTTTTATTTTTGTTTCTTTAGAGTTACATTTAGCAACAAAATTAGATAAGGCAAAGCAAAAAAAAAAAAGTTTGAAGTCTACAATAAAAAGAATGATTTTCCTTTTTTTAATTTTCTTTTAAGAGGATAGCAAAAATACAAATTGCAATGTGTTTGTAAAATTTATTTGTATAATTTTAATGTAACAACAAGGTTTGAATTAAGCGAATGCAAAACGCAAAATCTGGAAAAATATCTAGTATTCAAAATTTTAGTTTATACAAAACCGTGTTCCTTGTTTTCACGGGGAGAGTCAACTTAAATTTGTTAGCGAAAAAATAAAAAATAAAACAATAAACTTACGATTACAAAATTGATAACACTCTAGTCACTAACTGCATTACCAAAGTAATAACACTATAATAGTGTTATTAATTTTATAACGCACTTATAACTTTTAAAATTCATTCTTTGTTCAAGCAACATTAGTATTCCCAAATTTTAATTGAAGTAGATAAATATCTAGAAGAATAAAGTGGATGTTCAAATAATATTAAAACTAAAGTAACTTATAAAAACGTGACAAACAACTTTATGAAAGCGTATCGTATTAAAAGTTTAGCATTATGGAAAATGTTACTAATGGACCGTAAAAATGCGCGTTAATTTTAAAATTAACCAATAAACATTTTTTATTGGTTGATTTTTATAACGTTAAGTGATATGTGAAAGTTCCTGAAATTTTTTATAATATTTGAGTATCCTCTTTATTTTTTCTAGATGCTTTTCTACTTTAATAAATGTTTGGAATTAATGTTGTTTGAACAAAAAATGAACTTTAAAGCGTTATTACTTTTGTAGTCGTAAGTTTATTGTTTTTGTTTTGTTTTTTGTAACTTTCTCGCTAGCAAACTTTTAATAATTTGCTCCTTATAAACAAAGTACACAGCTTTGCATGAACTAAAATTTTAAAGACCTAATATTTTACCAGAGTTTGCAAACGCAATCGTATAATTTAACTCTTGATATAAACTTGTTACATTATAGTTATACAAATATATTTTACAAACAGATGACGGATACATATTTTCTCTTTCCTCTTTAAAAGAAAAAACACATAAAATATGGAAAAGTCATCCTTTTTAACACCTAAAACTGTTTTTTTCTTTTTTTTTTTTGCTTTGACTTAATGAATTTTGTTGCCGATAATAATAACCACTGAGAAAAAATGAAAATAAAAACAACACACAAATTATTTAAACTATTATTATTGTTTTCTATTTAAGTTTACTTAAATTTCTTATGTAGTTAAATTTAAAACAGTTTTTTATGTTATTAAATTTAAAACAGTTTTTCATTAACGCATATAATATAACTTGCGCGAATGGCCGTGATCACACTCTCTAACTTGAAAAACATTTTCGTGGTCGTTCGAGACCGCACGCCTTTCCTGGGAAGGCTTGATCAAATTACGAGCTTCCTGGGTTACTTGTTCAAGGGTAACAGCAATTTCCTCAGCCATTGCAAACGTTAGTTCTTCAGATTCCAGAAATAACCGTTTGATTGTAACACCAGCGTTAAAACCCGTGATGAATTGGTCGCGCATTCGATCATCTCTATCCGTGAATTTGCATCCTTCAGCAGCTCTTACAATTCGTTGTGAAAATTTCGTTACTTGCTTTTTTTATAGTTGCAAATTCAAAGCGTAGTATTAACAATGACTTCGTTTTAAAAAAGCTTCATGATGTTTTCCTCGATGTCTACGTAAGTAACTGAGTCATCTTCTGGGTATGCAAGCAAGGATAAATCTTCCAGTGCAGAATAAATCTGTGGTGGCAAACATGTTAATATTATTGTTTTCCTTTTGGATTCGGGTACATCCATTGCAGTTATGTATGTTTGTAGTTGGCGGACAAACCGCTGGTGGTTGCCATCAAATACCGGTGCCATAATTGCCGAAATAGCTTATTGGATTGTCGCGTCCATGAATTGAATAAAGAAAATGTATTATTTTATAGCTTTCTTTTAACCTCACTAACTCTATACAAAAATTGTCTCTCTATATATAAAATAAATAAAGTCCCATGAGAATACTTTTAATTACAATTGAAATAACGCGTGACTTTTAACACGTATCTACGTGATTTTTAACATGTATAATTCACCAACATAAAAAGAGAACACTTATATCTCAAACAGTTGAAGAAGAATGTACAGAAGATAGTGAAGTTGATTTTGAAAACACAGGAGAAGAAAATTTTGATATCAAAATACAGTTAGAAAAAGCTATACAAAGTGAGTTAAAACAAGATTTCATGAAGATATCAACATGAACTTTCTCAATGAAGAGTTTTCTCTCTTTGATTCAACAAAAAAACGTACTTCAAATTTAGAGACTCTATTTCAGTGTCTAAAAACTATTCAACCAACATCTGTTGAGAGTGAAAAAGGTTTTAGTGTGTGCGGATTGTTTGTAACCAAACTTAGGAGTAGCTTAAATGATAACACTATTGATACCTTATGCTTCTTAAAAAGTTACTATAAAAATAATAGAAGTGATAAAAATTGAAACTAAAATTGCTAATATGAAAAGCTACAAAGGATTTATTTTACACAATTCTTAAAATTAATAAAATCTCTTTGTGTAAAATAGTTTTTTGTTTTGTTTTTATGATAAAGTTGGATCTGGATTTGGATCCAGATCCAAATCCCCAATATCTAGGTAGGATCCAGAACCGGATCTTGATTATTTTACCAGATCCGATATGCCCTACCTGTGGAATTTTAACTAAAACAACCCCACACCTTAAAACTACATCCTGCATGTTTTACAATCTACTCCACATTATTTACACAGTATTTTATCATACATTCAACAAAAATTTTTCCTAGACAAACAGTCTTATCTTGAAACCTAAAATGTAAAACTTCAACATGTCGGTCCATGTTTACAGTCATTGATGGTCCATTTTTATGCAGTTTTGCTAACTTTTGCATTTTTATTATTGTCATGATTTTTATCAAAAGCATTTTAATCAAAATACTTTTTAATTATCGAATAATGCAAAAATAAACATAAACAATATTTAAATAAAAATTAGCATTTAAAAAAAAATTTAATGTCATTCAAATAATTATGAACAGTAGTGTATAAGACACTCTCTTCAAGTTTTCTTCTTCTACCACTACTGTTTTTTCCTGAAGCTGGTACCTCTTCATGCTGATATTTAAATCACTTTAATCTTCTCTAACAAACGTCTGAATCAAACGTTGTCAAAGATGTTTTTTTCTAATCTGTCTAAGACTATGCCTCCTTTTCTTGTTCTACCACACATCCATCTGATTATCTTCTCTTTTGGCAAATACTACACCATTTAAATACTAAAGTTTATATAAATATGAAAGGATATTGTTTGCCAGCATCTAAATAAATAGCAAGCATATACGGTTATACCCATAATACCTATGGATAAAGGGCATCTTGGAAGCTTTTATTCCTTCTGGAATAAAAGCTTGGAAGCTTCTATTCCTGCTCTTCAATATTAAGTCAAGCATCATTTTACTCCGCATTTTTTTCCATCTTGAGCAGTTGCTTTATTAAACAGTAATAATTTTTTTCATCTTTTTCACAAGAACATCTCTCTTAAAAACAAATGTCCTTTTATTATTCCAAGAAGCCAATGTAAAAAGGTCCTGTCTAATGTTAAGCTCTGTTATTCTAAGTTTACTAAATCTTGTTTCTTATCTCAGATGTTTGGTTCTAAAAATTTTCGGTGTGTCTTCAACAGTGTCATTAACTGAAGTAAGTCTAACATTTAATCTCTAAATTGCGCATCGCGCATTAGATAAGGGTGGAGAAGTTAAGGCCGTTGCTCTTGGCATTTCTAAAGCGTTTGATAAAGTTTGGCATGCTGGTTTTCTCCAAAAGCTTTTTTCTTATGTTGTATCTGGAAACATCTTTAAGATTATTGAATCTTTTCTTTCTAAATCGTAGTATAAAAGTTGTCCTTAATGGACAGCACTCTTCTTATTATTCTCTAACCTCAGGGGTTCCTCAAGGTTCAATCCTTGACCCTATACTTTTTTCAATTTACATTAAAGATCTTCCAGATATTCTCACATCTAAGGTGACATTGTTCGCTGACTACCATTTATTCTTGTCACGATAGAAGCCAACTCCCTCTGGTTGCTTGCAGGGGGCATTTGAGCTTGAAAAGGATCTCACTTCTGCTACAGCATGGGGCTTACAGTGGCTGGTGAACTTTAACTCAGATAAAACTCAATTTTTTTCAGCCAATCATTATCACAATAATTTAGACCTTCCTATAATTATGAATGGTAATGTACTCGATGAGTCATCTACCTTTCATCTTCTAGGATTAACTCTTACTTCTGATCTTTCTTGGAAACCTTATATCAAATCCGTTGCAAAATTAGCATCTGCTAAAGTTGCATCTCTTTATCGAGCTCGACACTTTCTTACTCTGGATTCTATTCTCTATCTCTATAAATCTCAAATCCGGCCTTGTATGGAATACTGTTGCCATATCTGGGGCGGATCTTCTAATGATGCCTTTTCTCGTTTAGACAAGGTACAAAAATGCATTGTAAACATAGTTGGACCTGCTCTTGCAGCCAACCATCAACCTTCGTCACATCGTCGTAATGTTGCTTCTCTTTCTTTTTTCTACAAATACTATAATGGGCACTGCTCCAAAGAGCTAGCGTCTCTTGTGCCATCTACTAAAATTCATTCTCGTGTTACTCGTCATTCAATTAAGTCTCATCCTTTTTCTGTTACTGTTCCTAAACTCTTATTTGTCTAGTTTTTCCCCTCGAACATCAGTCATTTGGAATTTGCTTCCTTCATCTCGCTTTCCTGATTCATATAATTTACAATCTTTTAAGTCCTCTGTCAATCGCTATCTTGCTCTACAATCTTCATCTTTTCTCTACCAGTAACTTCCAACACTAATTAGTGGTTGCTTGCAGCCTTGTTGGATGCTAAAATGTTTAAAAAAAAAAAAGTTCATGGATCTAATCTTTTTACTTCTCCCCAGAAGAAGGCAGAGTTTTTTGCAAGGAAATCTTACTCTAATTGAACTCAAGCCACACTCTTCCTTACTTACTCTTCACACTTCCTGCCAATTAAACAGATTAACCTATTGTTAAACTTCAAAATCACTATGGCTTCTAATGCTAAAGTTAATTTTCAATTAAATACTTCTACAGTTTGTGCTCTAGACAAGATTTTCATCATAGTCTTAAAAAAGTGTTCTCCAGAACTCTCTTCAATTTTTGCTAAACTTTTAAAAAGTGCTAAGTGGTTCCAATTTTTCAAAACTCTAGAAAACACATTGACCTCTCCAATTATCCTACGACTAGTTTTCACTAGTTATTTGTTTATATAAAGTTTTTAAGATTATTAAGTTATTTCTTTCTAACTGCAGTATTAAAGTTATTCTTAAAGGAAAATTCAAATTTAGAGACTTTATTTCAGTGTTTAAAAACTATTCAACCAACATCTGTTGAGAGTGAACAAGGTTTTAGTGTGTGCGGATTGTTTGTATGATTTAGATTGCTTTTAATTCTTAAACTTCTCTTTATTTCAAGTAACTTTAAGAGTACCACAAAGTTCTATTTTTACTCCTGTAATGTATCTTATCTACAATAACAATCTTCATGAAAATTTTACATCTAATGTGGCTCTATTTGCTTAATACTCTTGTCTTGAAAAAAAATCTTCACTTTTTGATTGCTTAGAACAAGCAGCCAATTTTTAATTTGATTTCTCTTCTGTATCAACTTAAGGCTTGCAGTGGCTTGTGGACTTAAAATCCACAATTTTCTTAGGCAACAAAACTCATTTATTTACTGCAAAAAAATATTGCAATATTGTTGGCATTCCTATATTGATGAATAACAACCCTATTACTATCTAAAAAAATAGCTAAAGTTTGTCCTTATTTTTTAATTTAATTTTATTTTGTAGAAGTATTTGTGTTTGCCTTTTCGTTTTGTAGTTTTTGTGTTTCATCTTGTAGTTTTTGTGTTTTGCCTTTTCGTTTGCGTAAGGTTTGTTTTTTATTTGTTCTGTTTTGCTAATTATTTTTATTTTTGTTTGCTGTTGTTATTGAATGTTTTCATATTTTTTGTCTAACTTATTTTATTTAACTTATTTTAGCTTTATCCTTGTTATTTTTATTTTATTTATTTTCTTAGCGATTTTTGGTTCATATTTGTTATTTTTATTATTATTTTACTATTATACCAATTGTTATAATTAATTGGTGTCACTCATTTCATCATATTATTTGTATTATTATAGATAATATTATTATTTTTAATTATTATTGCTATAGTTATTTGGTGTCACTCCTTTGATCAGGCTTCTGTTTGAGTGACACCTTCCTTTTCAAATAATTATTTATATTTATTCTTATTAGTATATATGATTATATGTAAATTTTGAAGAGGAAAATAAATATCTTGTTGTTGTTGTTGTTGTTGTTGTTACTGTTTACTCTCAGACAAAGTCTAAGAGCACATTGTAAATGTAGTTAGACCTGCTTTATCTGCCAAGTTTTAACCACTCTCCTATTGTTGTAAGGCTGCATTCCTTTCTTTTTTCTACAAATACTATAATGATCAATGCTCAAACGAGCTATCATCTCTAATATGATAAACCAAAAAACATTCTTACTTGGCTTCTTATTCAACAAGTTGCACCTTTTTACTGTCTGTCCCTTCATGCTATAAAAACTTTTAATAATCCAGTTTTTTTCCTTGCACATCAAATAAGCTTTACAACTCTTCCCCATCTTCATGTTTTTCTTTTTATAACATCCTACAATGTTTAAAGTCTTCAGTTAACCATTTTCTAGTATTTTAACCTATCCTCTATTTTGAAGTAACTCATAACTTAATAGTAGTTGCTTGCAATCTTGTTGGAATTAAATTAGAGTTTAAAAATAAATAAATATATGCCAGTATATAATAAATAGTAAATATAAGTATAAAATTATGATAAAAAAAGTTTTATAAGTTTTTTTCTAGCCTAGGCTATCAACTAAATTTTTTTCTAGCCTAGGCTATCTCGCTAAATCTTATAATTTTGCTTAGGCCGGGGCCAAGTTTGCAAAAAGTCTCATTTTTAGCTGAGGCCAGGGCCCCGGTCACTTACTAGCACCAATATTTTATATGTATATAAGGCCTTAAGTTTATTACGCTGTTCATAATTTTGGTTTTGTATTTAGTCATAAAAATGACATATACAAAGTTTTTTTGAAAATTCATCCATTTATTTGCTCATCCACAATTGAATGAGCAAATTTGAAATATGGAATTTAGCCCAAAAATCATTATTTTTCCCTTCGTTACATTCTAATACAATGGGGCTTAGAAAAAAGATTTTAATAAATAGATTACATATAGTGCCAAATGAAATTACTTGTTTTCCAGGACTAAAAATTATGTTTTCTCTTTTTATGCAGGGAATGGCTTTTGCTGATTAGGAATTCGTTGTCTATCAGATTCTACTACTCTGAGAACATCTTGAAAGTGTTTCTCATCCCTAATCACACCTAGAATGTCATAAAAGCAGGGTTAGGCTCAAGTACGTATTTGTATTTGTATTTGGCAAAAATAGGCTAATTTGTCGTATTTGTATTTATATTATATTTAATTAAAAACTTCATAAAAACTTGTATTTGTATTTGATTGTAATGTATTTGCAATTTCATAAACTAGGTTAACCAGTGTTTTTAGGAAATACCACAACATTTGTTATTTTTCTTCAAATTTAACACTAAAATAAATTAAATTTGTTTTTAAGAGATATTCGTTGTTTTCTTTATTCTATTTATCAGACCATTTTATCAGTTTTGTCTTAAAAAAATCTTTATATTTTTTCTTAGCCTAAAGTAGAAAAATTTGTATATGTATTTGGAAAATGTTGATGCATATATTTGTATTTGAATTTGTATATAGAAACCTAAAATTAACGTATTTGTATTTGATCAAATGTATTTGACCTCAACCCTGCATGACACACCTTCACACTACACTCTGCTGTCTCACTTACCACCTAAAATTTGCTCAAAATCATTTTCATGTTTTGAAGAATTCAAAACAAATTTTGCCAAGTTTTCCACTAAAATCAAGTCATTCACTGGTGCGCTAGCTGGTACAGGATAAACAAGCCATCACTCTACATAAACTGAAACTGCATAGACATGTTGTTCCAATTTTCTTATTTAGTTGCTTGTAAAATTTCAGCTTTTGGAAATTGTTCTTTGATATATCTAGACAAAAGCACAATTTTCAGAGTATTTTTTAAGTTTATTTTTCCAGTTTGATTTGTAAAGGGCACATGGTAGCACATCTTGAAGTTCTTTAGTTTAGATCCCTTAGTTATTATGAGCAGAAGAAGCTCAACCAGCACTTTTTATTCACCCTGTTTGAAAGATTGTTTTAGAGATTCATGAGAAAATTTAGCTATCCCTTGCTTCTTCTATAGGTACTATATAAGGGCAACCTCGGAATTAGGGTCAGCATTCAACAATGTCAACCTAACTGCCGACCTGAAAGTGTTTGAGGTCAGCAAAAAATTGCTGACCTCGTTTCTATGTTTTATGGTTAGACCGTTGTATCAAATAGTTTTACCAAACTCAAAAAGATTGAGGTCGGCAAATTATTGCCGACTTCATTTTTCCTAATTCCGAGGTTTGTGAGGGTAATAATATTTTGCTTGTCCATCTGATGACAGTCCAAGAAAATGTTTTCTGAACCTAGTGAAATGAAAAAAGTGAAAAAGATATATTAAATAAATTTAATGTAAGTTAAAACTAAAAGTATTTCATTACATCCCAATTGTAAAAAGTAGCTCATTATTATTTGTAAAGCAAATAGAATAGCCTATTGGACTCACCTTTGGAAGATCAAAATATTTAGACTAGCTGATGACTCCACTTTCAAACTTCCCAGCAATCATTCAGAGGTTTTTCACCCACATGCCTACAACAAGCAAACCAGAAAAGAGCACAATCTAATTCTTTCTGTAGAGACACACATTCAGCCCTGAAAATGTATGTAATTAGAGTGGTTTGAAATAATGATGTTCAAATTTACCATTTTTTAAAGAACAATTATTTAGTGAAAAAGCAATAATTTTGAACATTTATTTCATTTCTTAAACCACACCTGTGAACTTCCATATATTATATATATGTTCACAGATTGATATTTTACATCAATCGGAAGAATATTAAAAAAAATAATAATTAAATAAAATAATAAAAAATAATAAAACGTTATTATTAAAAACGCTTTCAGAGTTTAATGTAAAATATTTTATAAAATTACATTTAATGTCCTAAAAATGCAGAGAATGATAATTTTTTAGACTAGTAAATAATAGCATACTTGAATGTGACTTTAATTAAATTCTGTATGTTGCTGTAAAAATCTGAATATTTTATTCCAATTTAGGTTTTGATGCCGCCCGGACCCGCCCAAGAACAACTATTTTCAATTAAAAAATATTTCTACTTAAATTGATTTTTTTTTTTTACATAAAACATGACAGCCATTTTCAATCAAATTGCATATTGTCATAAAAAGATATATTTGTGGTAACTTTAAGACCTACTATTAGTATAACCTCAAAATACTTGCTTTAAATTAATATAACCTCAAAAGCTTCTGCAAGTTGAAAAAATTTACAAAAAATCTTTTTGTCGATTTAAAATTGTGTAAATAAATAATAAAGTACAAATCGTTATGAATGAAGTTAAAGAATTAAGATTTTATTTCTTTTGTGACTGGTGATGTTATTAAAATGTTGGAATGTTTAAAATTTTTGTAGAAGATAAATGTTATGAAAATTAAAGGTGCTCAAGAAAAAAAATTAGAAAAAAAGTTATTAACATCGCAAACCACCTACAAATAAAAAATGAAGGATGTTCAATACTCTAATTATAAATTTCATAGAAATTCAGTTTCCTGGTTAGAACATGAACTTAATTTTGAATTTAAAGAAGTTATCTGGAAACGCCAGAATTAAAGAAAGGACGGCCTACTTTCCAGAGTCTACATTAATCTATTTGAAAATAGAGTCTACATTAATCAATTGAAAAATCAATGTATTTCAATTGAACAAAAGTATAACAACTTTTGGCGAGTTGAAAAATTTGCGGAAAAATCTTTATCATTATTAAGAATAAATATAAATAATTGATTGAAAAAGAAGGAGTCACTCATGCAGATACCTAATCAAAAGAGTGGCACCAAATAATCATATTAATAATATTAGTTTAAAAGATAATAACAATAATAACAATAATAACCATTTCATTAATAGAGCAAACGTAACAGCAAAAATAATGGTATTTAAAATAGCAATAATAATAATAGTAATAATAGTAATAATAAAAATAGCAGTATTAAAAATAATAAATAATAATGACAAAAAAAATAAATTTTCTATAATTATATTTTGAATTTATATTTAAAAAACTTGGAATTTTTCAACAATATTTGATAAAAATTTATTAGAAACGCAAAATCAATCAAAAAGTTTTAAATTAAGCACAAAAAGTTTCTTTAATCAGTTATAAACTTTTTAAGTTATTTTTACGGCAACCAATATTGAATAACACATTGATGATAGTGGTTATAAGAAACAAAAATAAACTTTAAAAATGTGACCTAATTAAAAGTTACCTAAATGTGACTTGAAAATTACAACCACCTAAAAGTGACTAAATTAAAAATCACAAAATATAATTATTGCAACACTTGAACATTGCAAATAAATTTTAAAATTAAAATATGTATCTTATAACCTAATAGCTTTAATAAGCCTGTCTTTTCATAAGCAGTCTTGAAACTTGTTTTAAATTTTTCTTTTTTTAAATTTTTTAAATTAAAAAGTTTTAAATTTTTCTCATTCTTGATATTTATGGGTGCATCATGAAAACGAATTCTACCAAAATTTGTTTGCGTGAATAAAGTTATTCTACATTTCAGGTAAAAAGACGCGTATAAATAGTTATTCTATTTTAAAGAATTCTATTTTTAAGGGTATCATTTGGCAAATCTTGTGCAGTTGGCTAATGGCTGACATGTCAAAAACATCAGACGGATCAGATGGAATTTATTTTTAAATGACAAAGTCAAGTTAGAGTTTGTCAACATCTAGATAATATTTAGGCAATGTTATGTGTAAATTTTTTACTGTATTCATATTGATCTGCAACCATCTTTACATATTTCACAACTAACTTGAAATTTTATCACTTTAAACATGTATATCTTTGAATTATCTTTTTACAGAAAATTAATATTAATTATTCTTATGTTTTTCTTCTGTTTTAAAAGCCTCATAAAAGTGATTTCACTTAATGATAAACAGGAAGGTAACACATGAGATACAAACAAAAGGTTTTGAATAATTTTTATTGGTTTTTTTCTTTTTATTAGCAATTTTTTTTGGTAATTTTGCCAACTGGCCAATAAAATATTACAGAACCGATAACCAATGAGATGTTATTCGATGAGATAGCGAATGAGATGACTAATAAGATGTTAACCAATGAGATGTTAGTATAAAATTTGCAACCCTATAAGTTTTAAAAGTTAAAGTTAATTTCAAAAAAAAAAAATTATGATCAAAATGATCAAAATATGAGATCACATGATGTGAGATCACTTGATGTGAGATCACATGATGTGAGATCACATGATGTGAGATCACATGATGTGAGATCACTTGATGTGAGATCACATGATGTGAGATCACATGATGTGAGATCATATGATGTGAGATCACTTGATGTGAGATCACATGATGTGAGATCACATGATGTGAGATCATATGATGTGAGATCACATGATGTGAGATCACATGATGTGAGATCACATGATGTGAGATCACATGATGTGAGATCACATGATGTGAGATCACATGATGTGAGATCACATGATGTGAGATCACATAATGTGAGATCACATGATGTGAGATCACATCCTGATTGTTTTTTAGTTTTTTATGTGATCAATTTGTGAACATAACTTTTTAAAAGTTATTATTATTGTTCATTTGTGTTCAATACATTTTTGTAATCCCATGTTGTTATAAAATATGACAAGTTGGTGAACTTTTGTTTTAAAATAAAGAAAAAAAGCATAATCATTTTTTTAAGCTACATTTTCAAAACTATATTTATTTTTTAAATCTTTATGTAGTATTGTTTATCTTGAGAATTTAGATCATATATACTCCAGAAAGAAAAGTTCACATGCTCAGTTTATTGGTGTTTGAATGTTTATTTATTACATATATATATTACTTTTATGCACAATTTGTTTATATTCACCTAAATTAAATTAAGTTAACTATTATATTTTATTTAGTTTTAATAAAATTAAAATCTTTGAATTTTAGAATTAGAATTAAAGTTTTCAAAGTTTTATCATTACAGTGATAAAATGTCTAAATGATATGTTTCTTTTGTTATTGAAAATTTATTATTAAATGTAAATTTCAAGCTTTTTCAGCAAAAGTTAAATATTTTTTAAGTTTACTAATGTTTAAAAGTTAAATATTTTTTAAGTTCACAAATTTAATAATGAATATAAAATTAAACTGTCAATTAAAATTAAAATGTATTTTACCTATATAACTTAAAAATATATTAAATATATACAAACATATATTTGATTACTTTTACTAAAAATATATCAAATATATAAAAACACACACTTTATTAATTTTACTAAAGATGGAAATGTTCATACAAATTTTCTTCTAAGAATAAAGAAATTTTTTTTTGATAAAGTATGACATTTTAAATTAATTTGAATTTAGTTTCAAATGAATACTAAAAATATAGTATAAAACATTTTTTGTTTTTGATGATTGTCTCAAGAAACAATTGATTTAAAAAGTATTTTAAGCACTATCATATTTTAGGGTCGGAGATCGTGTGGCAGGTATTCTTTCAGGTAATTGAATCTTGGATGTTTTTTAAAATTATTAAAAAAAATTTTTTATATTTTTAAATTTCTTATAGATTTTTTTTTTTTAATGAAAATTACTTAGTGAAATAAATTTTAGATAAGTCTACATTTTTCGATGAATGAGTTTGAAAATTACAATAACATAAGCATACTAATAATTTAAAAGAATTATGTTATTAAAAAAGCGCAAACCTTTTTTTCATTAAACTTTAAACACCAAATTATCATTAAAAAATTGGACCAAACTTTTAATGACATAGGACAATTTCGCAAAGTCTGAGGTATTCAAATCAGTCTAACAAGAAGAGAAAAAAACACTTTGTTGGTCCACTTAAGAGTCCTCTTATCCAAAACACCTTACTAGTTACTAGTCCACTTTAGGGTGGTTTCTTATTCACAAGATACATGCAGAGCTTTTTGTTTTCTAAATCCATTCTACCCAAAGTTGTATATTTGAATGACAGGGTGTTATATGGCTTGGTTTTTACTATTGATAGTATCAATGATGGCAGCCTTGGCTGAATTTGAATGCCAAATGGGCTTTCTGCTGCTGTCTTGATAGACAAGGTTGATATTTCTGGCAGCTGATGTTTCTTTGTTTTCAAGTGTCTTATTTACACAGATTTCAGGAAGCTCTTGTATATTCACTCTGTTTCAGTAGCTGTGGCATTTTCTTTTAATTCAACAGAGATGAAATATTGTCAAAGTCCAAGTGTTAACAGTTTTTAATGTTGGGTTTGGTCATAAGTTGTATAACAAATTCATAGGTGAAAGTTCTTGCAGACTTTCGCCTGGCTTGTTTCTACACTATATTATATACATCCAGTTGGCACAGATAACAATTAGAGCTATCTGACACACATCTGATTTTAATGCCAAGTCTTGCATGTTTTTTATTGGGCATATGTTTTTTATTGGGTTGGGTGGTAGAGTTAAATCTTTTTTGCAGATTTTTACTTTATTACTATATTTTGATAACATGTTTAACATGCTGATTGTTTAAAGTCATGTGACTTGAATCTTTAAAGATTGTGACTTTAAACAATCAGTATGATTTAAAGGTCAGCTTAAGTATTTTAGATAATTTTATTTTAACACTATCTTGACTGCACCCTGCTGTAACAAGGGCGAATGAGTATTTTGTTGCTTTTGCTGATTGTCTATTAGATAATTATAATAAATTTTTACTAAAACGGAAGAGTCTAAATCTAAATATTATTTAGATTTTGGCTCTTCCATTTTATTAAAAATTTAAAACTGATTGTAGCATATTATTATAAAATGCAAAAATCAGTTTTTTGACATTGATTTAAATTTTAAAACACATTTTTATATAAATAATTAAAAACAACCTTAATAATAAATAGTCTTCTTTAAAGTGTAAAAACATGTTTGAAACTGATTTTCTTTTCTATTTTATGATAATTAAAATTATGATTAATGTCAATCATTTGCTTATATTGAGTATTTGTGTTGAAAATAACTGTTTTAAAATGAGATGAGGACTGGTGTAGGCAACAACAATAAGATATAATGCAATGTAACTTTGATATAAAAAAGTGTGACTGATATAAAATTATATTTATATCAAAAGAGCTTAAAACTAATGATAATTTTATGATCAGTTAAACTAATGATAATAAGAATATTTGTCAATATCAAAATAAGATGATAAATAGAAAAATGAAAATAAAATGAATCACACATCTTACTCATCTCACACATCTCACTCATCTCACACATCTCACTCATCTCACAAATCTCACACCTCTCACTCATCTCACAAATCTTACACATATCACTCATCTCACACATCTTACTCATCTCAGACATCTTACTCACCTCATTCATCTCATTCATCTCACACATCTCGCTTATCTCACTATATATAAAAATAAAACATAAAATGTGTATAAAAATAACTCATAAAAACTTAACAGATATAAATAGAAAGTAAAAGAATTAAAAAATAAGAATTTTTTTATATATATATATTTTAAAAATTTTTTAAAAAAAAAACTACAACAAAAAACTTCAATAAATGCAAAAACAGAAAAGCTTAAAACATTAATTTTTTTAAACAGACATAAATGATACTTTATCAAGATGAGGTTTGTTTTCATTAAATGTTTTATTAACTTCTGCTTTCATTACATTCTCTAAACCTGGAATTTTGGCTTGGAAGTAACTGCCTTTGAAGACATTGGCTTATACTGTCTTTTGTACATACTTTCCAAAAGTATTTAAGGCAACATAGCACTTTCTATCTATGTCATCATTGCAGAAATAACTTTTTTCTGCTTGTTGTCATTCTAAGACCATTGACTTTTGGTGAATACTCAGTTTGTTGGTATTTTGTTGCCGGCCATTTTCTCTTTCCTTAAACTCTTTCTGACTGATGGTTCAGCACCAGAAAAAAGTAGTCTAACTATAAGGTCATTATCAGAGTTAGAGTTTGCATCAACAATTACAGTTGTTGATCTTGCTTTTGCCCTAGCCTCCCTTGCTTCTATTGCTTTAAAGCTGATCATGTGCTTTTTCTAAGATGGCTTCTAATCTCTGTTGTGCTCTGACTAGACACCAATCCTCACTATTTTCAATGCAGATAGCCCTGTTGATCAACAAATTGACAAACAGATAATATATATATATATATATATATATATATATATATATATATATATATATATATATATATATATATATATATATATATATATATATATATATATATATATATATATATATATATATATATATAAAATATATGATATGTGAAGGTTTTCTATGCAAACTTGATATGTGAATGTTTTGCATGTAATTTTGGTTTGTGAAGGTTTTGCATACATACTTAATATGTAAGGGTCAATATAATATGTAAAAAATGAATTAAAGGTTTGTACCAATTCAGTTTAAGCAGTTTTTTTAGTAAATAGAATCTCTGTATAGTTTATTGTGCTTGTTTCTTGACTATAAAGCATTTTTTCAAAACTAGTATCTTATGTAAAATAATATCTTATGTACCCTAACAAGTAGGCAGTGATAATATATTGTTTAACAATGAGTTCTTCAATTATTGTCAATGCATCACACATCTCATCATGTTTAATATTAATAAATTAATTTAGTAAATATTTTATATAGCTGAATTAACTTTGATATTAATTTTTAATTTCCAGTTTATAAAAGTGCATTTTGATTATTTTTAGGCTGAAACTTTAGAAAATAATATAAAATACCAAAGAAATGTAATTTATTACTAGAAACATGTTCTTCAATTGTTGCTCTAGCAAATGATGATCATTCTACTACATATATTCAAAAATTGTTGAAAATACCGCAATCAACAGTGAATCATAGATACTATTTTTCGGTTTAAATGTACTGGTACAAATCAAGATAGGAAAAGAAATGGACATTTCTGCAAAACATCAAAGGCTGAAGACAAGTCAATCATACTCTTATGTAAATGAAATAAACAATTAACAACCCAAGAACTTCAATGCTTCATCGTCTTCAATGCTGCTCAAAACAGAACTGTAAGATTACTTAACTGAAAACTGTTAGAAGGGTAGAAAAAAAGAGGCTTCAATGGCTTGAATGGTAGAGTAGCTGTTAGAAAGCCTCTTTTAAAAACAATAAGTCAGAAAAAGACATTTGACAGATATACACTGGTGAAATGTATTGTGGGCAAACGAATCCAAATTTCTAGTTTTTGGAACAAAGCGACAGATCTATGTGCGACAAACAGCTACTGAAAAATTTCATTACAGTCTACTGTCAGACATGGAGGTTCAGTAATGGTGTGGGGCTGATTAGCTACTAATCAGATTGGTAATTTCGTAAAAATAAATAGAATTCTCGATAAGAACGGATATCATAAGGTATTATATAGACATGCCGTGCTTTGTGGAAAGGATCTAATTGGCCACGAGTTCACCATGCAACAGGATAATGACCCAACCCACACATCTAAATACTGTACAAACTATTTGCAAAAAAGAGAAGCTTGTGGAGAACTCAAAATTATGACATGGCCCTCACAATCCCCTGATCTCAACCCAATGGAGTTACTGTAGGAACAACTGAAATAAGAAAAGATTGTCATACATCAACAATTTGTGGACAATTTTGAGACAAAAGTGTGGAATAATATTTCTTCAATTTATTTAGATAATTTAATCAAACATATGCCAAAACTTGTTTGTGCAGTAAGGAAAGCAAAGGGTGGATTTTTCAATGAGAAAAAAATAAACTGTTGTTTGTGTTTTATTGCATACACTTGTTTATTTTTATCAAAGGTTTAAAAACGTTGATTAGTTTGTAATTATTTGTTATGATATTGGTCAATTGTAACTACTTAACTTGTTTTTTTTTTTAATTTTTGTACAAAAAACAGTGACTGGAAACTTTTGCTGGGCAGTATTTATATATATATATATATATATATATATATATATATATATATATATATATATATATATATATATATATATATATATATATATATATATATATATATATATATATATATATATATATATATATATATATATATGTATATGTATATATATATATATATATGTATATATATATATATATATATATATATAAATAAATGTAATAACATTTAGGACAGTAATTAGCAGGGTAAAAATTTAAGAACTGTATTAATAAAGCATTGTTTTAATTAATTAATTTAGTTTTTATAATATTTATTTAAATTAATAAAAAAAAAGTAGATTTTAGGTTATTATAGTTATTATTTGAATTATTATTAATTATTATGAAATAAATATTATTTTTTATTTAGGTGGAGGATATGCAGAATATGTTTGCTCTGATGAAAGAAACTTTTTTAAAGTACCAAATACAATGAACTTAATTTCTGCTGCTGCAGTTCCTGAAGTTTGGATCACTGCATATCAACTCATTCATACAATATCCAACTGTCAAGCTTGCGATACTATTCTCGTTCATGCAGCAGGTAGTGGAGTTGGCACAGCTGCAGTTCAGTTAGCTAAACATGCTAAACTAACAGTTTATGCAACTGCAGGCTCAGAAAATAAGCTTGAAAAAATTAAGCAACTTGGTGGTGATGTCATGATAAATTACAAAGACCAGAAGTTTGATGAAATAATCTTGGAAAGAACACAAGGTTTTTTACTTTAAGCTTATTAAACTTTAATCTTAGGTTTTTTTTAATCCACCACAAAATCATGAAAAATTATCAATTTTTTATGTTTAGTTTTTGTGGTGACATGATTTTTTTAGGAATAATGATAATTGTTGAAATTTGTTTAAGATTCTTATATATATATAAAAATTTATAATGAGCAATAGTTTTACTCATGGCACACGTGCCTGAAATTTATTTACATTGAATATTTTTGAGATTTTTCTTAATTATACTTTTAATTTATTTATTCAACCGTAAATTTATAATGAGCATTTTTGATTTAAAAAAATAAAATCTGGAAAATAATACTATTAAATACATATGTTTGTTATGAATTTTCTGTCTTAAACTTAGCAGTGTTGTTAATGAACATAACACATCAATGTATAAGTTTATAAACATGAACAGAACACATGTTGTATGGCAGAATATTTTCTGTCCAGCAACATTTTTACATAAAACTTTAACATAGTTTACGAAATGTTTCCAAATGTTTAAAATTAAAAATAATGTTATATATACTGTTATTCAATTGGTTTTTTAATAAGATTATAAAAAAATAGTATTGTTATTGACTTCAAGTTGACTAAAAGTCAACTAGTCGAAAGTCAAAAATACTTGACCAAAAAATCGAATAGTCAATCTAATCGACTAAGAACTTTCTACTAATCAACTAAAAGTTGATTTAGTCGAGTTAAAATCTTAAAATCCTTATATCTTTTCATTCGATTGAACTTTACAATCTTTATTTTTTTTTTGTTCATTTAAAAACAATATCATGTACTATTACAACTATTTTTTTGTTTAGGGGTTGTCCGCAAATTACATTGCGCATTTTTCAACCATTTTAGACTTTAACAAGTTCCATATCAATCGTCATAGAACCACTACCCCCTTCCCCCTAAAGCGTCTTTTGGATGACCCTTTAACTAGTTTTTTGTTTACTCTCTTAAAGTTTTATCTAATTCATAGCATGTTAGCATTATTTATACCTAATTAAACTTTCAATTATGTATTTCATTAATTTTTTTTCTTTTGTTTACTTGATGCTTGTGATTTTCATAAATACTTTCATACAAGGAGCTCCAAGCTGGCTCTGGGCCCTGGGCCAAGCTTGCTTGGAATCCAAAAGGCCAAAATTAAGTTGTGAAGTTCCAAAATATAAATGTCATTAATTTATACAATCGTTTTGTAAATATGATTGAAATGACTTTTTTGATATATAGCAAGTATTTAAGTATAAAGGTACCTAAATCATTAGGGTCTATATTGTCTAGATATCGGAGCAGCCTTTCTCTCCTCCATTATTATTTAAATGATTTGATATTAAAAATAGAAAGCAAATATAAATTACTTTATTATTTTTATACAATTTATTTCAAAAAAATAAATTTATTTATTTCCATACTTTAACTAAATCAACTTTTAGTCGGTTTCAAAAATGTATTAATCAATTTTAGTCGACTTTAGAAAATACATTTGTTTATTTCATCAACAGTCAAAATATTTAATAATTGTAACAATACTATAAAAAAAGTTAAATGATCTATTCTAGATAAAAGAATTAACTATATGATATTTTTTATATCATATATATCTTATTTATTTTATTGTATTTATTCTGATGAGTTATTTTAATTTTGATAAGTTATCTAATACCAGACAATTTTCTTCATTTAAGTAAACTGCAAGTTTCACATGAAATGAAAGATTACTTATCAGCAAGATCTTGATTTTTACTACATTGATGCAGTAAAATCAGCACAAACGCCATTAATGTCTAATCAAGATAAACACCATAACGTCTAATCAAGACAAACACCATTACTATTTAATCAAGACAATCACTATTATCGTCTAATTAAAAAAGTAGTTTTACCTTACATTACCAATTTTGAAAATGTTCTTTAGTAATAAGATAATGTACCACTTGATGTTGAGTTTTACAAACTTTTTAGCAACTTTTTAGTTGTAAATAATCCGAAAAAAAAATATTTATGACAAAAAGAGCTTTAATTACTTCATAAGTACAACTTATCTCCATAACATCTTATCTCCATATCATCTTAAGTCCAGTACATCTATGATAAAAAGTTTTCAAAATTCCAAGCAGGGATAATATCAGGTTGATATGATCACGCATAAATCTGCGTAAGAGCTATGAACAGTTAAAAAAGTTAAAAAAGATTATTTATTATTATTGTTAAAAAAGGAAAATAGTATTGTCAACATCTTTTAACTTTTGGTGGTCTTATAACATGACACTATTTCTTTACAAAATATTTTCAGACAAGTTGAATCTTTTTGCTTTTCATCGGGTTTGGGGTTCACAGACAACGTCAGTTAAGACATTTTAATAAAATGATTTTAATGTAGTTCTGCTATGTGAGATTATTTGGCAATTTTTTTCTTATTTACAAAAAAGTCAAGTACCTGAGTCTTTTAAGTTGTGAATATTTTTTAAAAAGTGAGCAAAGTTATATAAAAGACTTGAAAAATGTCTGATTTACCCTTTTGTTACCCTGTTACTATTGCAAATTTTACAACATAACCATGTTTTCAAAGTATTAAAAAAATAATAATACAAAAATTTTTATTAATATTTAATAAACATAAAAGTTATATGTATTTTTAAGAAGTAAAGTTGAAAACTATATTAATAAGTATTTGATAAGTTATTAACGTTATTATAGGTTATTATTTTACATTTACGTTGTATTTATTCCTATATACCTACTATAAAGAATATATAGTAGAAATCAATATGTCAGAAGTTGATGACGATAACAAGACACTTCTTTTAGTCGCGAGTTTCCTTACAACAAAGTACGTCATTATTTTATTCTTTCTATGACTTATTACATCATGACTTATTACGTCATTAAATGAAATTGTAATTTTATGAAATATGCAACTGTAAAAAATTATTGAGAAAAAACAAATGACAATATATATATGGATACATAATACAAAACGATGCATTTATTATCTTAAAAATTTTTATTTTCTTTTCTAATTTCTCACACGTTGTTTTTCATAGGAAATGGTGTTAATGTTATCTTGGACTGTGTAGGTGGTTCATATATAACTCAAAATTTAAACAGTCTTGCTATGGATGGAAAGTGGATATTATATGGATTTTTAGGTGGTCATAATGTTGAAAGTAAATTTTTATTAAAACTATTTGCAAAACGTGCGCAGTTGACTGCAACCACATTAAGAACACGATCAATTGAGGTAAATTTTAATTTAAATTTTTTTTAGTTTAAACGGATTTATATAAGCTTTTTTTTTAAATTTATCTAAAAATTCTTTGACATATTTTAGTACAAGGGCGAACTGATTAAATCACTGGAGAATGATGTATTCCCGTACTTTGGAACTGGAAAGTTAAATCCAATTATTGACAAAGTACTTGACTGGACAAACGTGAATGAAGCGCATGCGTACATGGAATCGAACCAGAGTTTTGGGAAAATTATACTTAAAATAAGCTAATTTGTTTTTATAGTGAAAAATTTTCGTTTCCAGTTTGTGGAAGAAAATAAGAAGACGATACGAAGTTGTGATTGTAAAATCAAATATGATAAATAAAATGTTTTCAAAAAATTATAAATTTATATTAACTACTTTATTTTTGAGTGTTTAAAAAAATTTAATGTTTGGTAAACCCTAACGTCTAAATATCATCTTTTGAGTGGTAACTATGGTAAAAAATGACCCCCTCCCCAGCTACCTATTTCAGTATGACCTAGTTTGATTCTACTGATGCATTCATATATGTATGTACTTATATATCAAATATGTTAGTGTAATTTACAAAATAAGTGCTCAATAATCTTAAAGAACAGAGCAGTATTAAATTAGTAAGAAAATACTTATCAAAGTTGAGCTTCTACTGTCAGTTTCTCCTTTTTTTATTTAAGTGATCAAAGAAGTCTATGCGGTCTTATCACAGAGTTATCAGAAGTATATACGGTCTTATCACACTGCGCTTAACAGCATTTAATGACGAAGTTCATGCTTTCTTTCTTACCAATAATGCATATATACCATAATGCCAGAGCCAGCTTTGAATCACGGACCTCCGGCTCTGAAGCCAAAACTCAAAACAACTAAACCACGGCTGCTCTCAACAAGATCATCTGAAAGCACACACACATATTTTAACAAGTTTATTTTTCCTAAAATAAATACTTATTATTATTATTATTATTTTTTTTTTCAAAATTTGAATATGAAAGAGAAAATGTCCACAACCACAAAGAAAAAAAAATGATTCTCTTCGTTGTGAAAATGAAAAAGAAGCAGAAACTGCATAGCCAGAAAGTTTAGTAATCAGCAGTTTTATTGCAACTGATAAAACTGTGTGGGCAGAAACTCAACCAAACCAATATCAGGTTATAGCTCACAATTTTTTATAATAGCGAAGTGGTCCTCGTCTCAGCACAGGGGTTTTACCAACAATCAAAACCTTTAAGCAACATTTCACTGAAAATATAGCAAAAAATATTGTCCAACACACAAATAAGAAAACTTCATTATCTATGCAAACTACAATACACACCATCCAAATTTACATTTACAATTGAAGCCAGTTGCCATACTAGAAATTTATTCACTCTTTGGTTTTTTAGATTTGCGCTAGTTTTAATTCCGATACTGATCATACCTTTGACGCGTGGAATTTTTTTTTTTTTTTTACATTTTAAGTTTACATTTGTCGTAATACAATACTTTAACAAATACAAACAAGGTTTCTGAAAGAAGATCGTACTGATCTTATCATCAGAACCTTTTACAAGCATTTAGCATGATTATTTACAATGTATATAATCTATTTATAAAATAAACAGTAAAAGTAAAAAGTAAAACAAAAAGATAAAAAGTAAAACAAAAAGACTCGTTACATATAAAAAGTAAAACAAAAAGAATCGTTACATATAACGTATTTTACAATTAACATAAAACGTATTTTACAATTAAAAAGTTCTAAATAAAGGTACATAATTACAATTAGAAGAACCTTATTATGTCATCGGAAAATAAAATTAAATTTTTGAGTTTATGTTTGAAAATTGGAAAAGTGAAAAATATATCAAAATTTGGCAAAACAACTTTATTCCAAAGATATGGCGCACGATAAGCAATACCATACTGGTTAAACTTTGTTCGACAAAAAGGTTTATGCAAAAATTTATTATTTCTAAGAGTATTTTTATTTATTGGTTTTTCACAAAAGAGAACTTTAAAGATAGGTAGGGATAAGTCATTTTTCCACAAATACATAAAGCATAAAACATTAAACACATTAAGTTCGTAAATATTAAGAATTTTCATTTCAATAAAAAAAGGTTTGGAATGAGTGTATCGATCCGCAAAATTAATTAAACGGATCGCATGCTTCTGACGGCGGTAAAGACATTGTAATTTGCTTTTTTCTGTGTTTCCCCAAGCAATATTTGCATAATTTAAATAGGTATGAATAAATGTGTAGTATAGTTGGGTTAAATCTTTTTTACATAAATATGTTCTCGATTTATATAAAATTCCAATGCTTTTAGAAATTTTTGTGCTAATATAGTCAATATGCGCTTTCCATGTGATGTTTTCATCAAGAAAAATACCCAAAAACCTTGTGACATAGTGTCTTTTTATCACAGTATTATCAATAAAGATTTCTGGTAAAAATTGGGGTAAGTAAGGTTTTTTTGCGATTGGATGGAAGAGAATCCATTTTGTTTTGTTACTGTTAAGAGTTAGCTCTATTGCATATAAACCATTTTGATATGATTTTAAGTTCATCGTTCATACTAGAAAAGAGTTTGTAAATATCATTATTGGAAAGAAATAAGTTGGTGTCATCAGCAAACATTATACTCATTAAATTAGAGGCTTTATTAAGGTCGTTTATATAAATCAAGAACAACAGTGGTCCCAAAATGGAACCTTGGGGAACGCGACATGAAACATTTAGGAACTCATTTGGATAACAACTATTACTAAAAACAAATTGTTTACAGTTAGATAAATAACTTCGGAACTATTTTATAACTTTGTAATTTATTCCATAGTATTTCAGTTTTTGTATCAAAATTTCATGATCTACAGTATCGAACGCCTTCGATAGGTCGATAAAAACACCTAATATAAATTTAGATTTTTCAAAAGAATTTGAAATTTCACGTACAAGTTGGATAATTGCATGTTCCGTCGAATTATTTTTTTTTTAAACCAAACTGGTTGGCGTATAACAAATTATTAGAAAGGAGATAATTGTATAATCTATTATACATAATGCGTTCTAGTATTTTTGAGAATGTACAGAGGACGGAGATAGGACGATAACTACTGATATTTGTTTGATCTCCCTCTTTTAAAATTGGGGTAATTTTAGCAATCTTTAATTGATCCGGAAAAACTCCTTGGTAAAAAGATGCTCCATAAACCTTAAAAAGTATATCTTTTAAATGTTCAAAACATTCTATAACTATATTACCGTTTATGTAATCTGCTCCGTTTGCTTTGTTTTTTTTAGGGGATTTGAATGCTTTTTCGAATTCATGAAAAGTTAGTTCAGAATATAATTCGTTGGAACTAATGCAATTATCCATCTGTACTAGAAAATCGTTAAATGTTGCTTTGGTATAAGGAATTTTATTTGCTTGTTTAGGACCAATGTCAGTGAAGAATTAATTAAACTCATTAGCTATAGCTTTTGGTTCGCATATGCGTTTGTTATCCACTATAACCATCTGGGGAAGAGAACCTGAGCATTTTTTTTGTCTGCCAGTAGTTTCGTTCATTATTTGCCAATTGCGTTTTGTTTTATTTTTGAATTTATCTAGGAGTCTTGTGTAATAATTTTTTTTCAAGTTTTTACGAACTTTTTCAAAGAGATATTTGTAATTTTTATATATTTTCTCATTATCTAATGATTTTGTTTTAAGATATTTTATATACAGCTTCTGTTTAATCTTGGATGATTTTTTAAATCTTTTTGTTATCCAGGGGTTATTTTTGTATTTTGGAGTTATTGTCTTTTCAATAATAGGAAAGTTTGCGTCATAAACGGAGTAAAAGGTTTCATAAAAGTTATCATAAATTTTGTCTGCATTGTCATTGAAGTTAAATTAGATGGCTAAAATGACAAATCTTGTGAAGCTTCTTTTTCTTATATAATATAGATTAGGTGTGAGCAAAACCGGATATCCGATCCGATTTTTTGAAATCGGATTCGGATTTAATCGAACCGGTTCAAAAATGGGAATGTAAACTTCTTAGAGCTTATTGTTAAGCAAGGCTACGACAATGGCGCTAATATGGTAGGTATTTACAATGGAGTTGAAGCTTTGATTAGGCAGAATAATCTACAAGCAGTTTTCATTCCTTGCTCTGCTCAAAGTTTGAACTTATGTGCAGTACACGCTACTGAATTATTGGCTTCTGCAAAATCTTATATGGTATTTACTGGGTGATTTTAATTTGAATTTTCTGAATAATAAAACAGATAACCACGTTGCGCGTTTTATAAATACACTCTTGCAATACAGCGTTTTTCCCATAATCAACAAGCCAACACGCGTGACTAAAACAACTGCATCCATTATCGATAATATCATTACTAATAATTACACAATGTACAATAATATAAAAAAGTACAATTGGCTGGAGCAAAAAGAAAGCATAAATTAGCCTTATCACCAAGCCCCAACCAAATAAGGTCTCAACTTTTCAATGCTATGACGTTGCTAAGGCAAATAAATAAACTAGCTAATAAAATATATTATTTTAAACCCTTTTAATTTGATCAAACCTAAACTAGTCATATATCAGCAGATAGAGGATAAATTTTTACAAAATATATAATATATAATTCTTACATAAATACACACACACACACACACACACACAATATTATCTATTTTTTCAATTTTTGATCAAAAAACTCTTTTTTTCATAGGTCTACCACCCAGAGGCGTAGACTCTACTACCGCCTTAAGGTGCTCATTTTACCATAGTTTACTCTAACTATTAAAATATCTTTATTATCGTATTAACCTATTAACATATCTTTATAACTTTAAGGTGGTACACGAGAAAAATATAAACTGTGAAATATTATAAAGGTGTATAGATTAAAAGTTGACACAATGATAAAACACCTTATTATACACCAATTGACCCATGGATTTTTAAAAATTTTGAAAATTACTCTTTTTATTACAAATTTACTGAAATTTTTGAAAACTTTAGTTTCTTTCCGTAGATTTTTAGTAATAACTTTTTATTTAACCAAATGAAAGAAAAACCCATGGGTCAACCAGAGCATCAATAATAAATAAACAGGCGAAAATTTAAAGGTTTTTTTGTTCCCAATCATTGCAATTTTTGCAAAAAATCCTTATTTGACATAAGTATAAACAGGCCCGTCAAGAGCTCTTGTAATGACCGGGTCCAAAAGTTTGATGGATGCCCTATCATACTTTAGGTCTTAAAAATAAAAAATACCAAATAAATTAGTATAGCTATTTTTTGTTTACTTTCATAAAAAACTTAAACTCACGTTTAATTAATTTTGGTTTTTAAATGCAAATTATGGTACCATCAAGTCTTTATACAACACATCTTAGCGGCAAAAATAACATCTTCATAAGAAACGTTATTGGCTAAGTCTAATTCAATTGAAAGGATCATCAAGTAGCAATATTGCTCCTGATCCAATGTGGAACCAAGATAATCTTTGATGAAAGCTAACTTGCTGAAAGATTTTTCTTGTGGAAACACTTGTGGAAATATTGAGCTCAACCCCTTTACATAAACTTTATTTAGAAGTTCGACAGGCTTTTTGCTGGCTAGAATATTTCTTCTTACGGAAAAAACCAAACTTCATTAGAAAACTCTTTTTCACATAAGTCTTCTGGGTAACGTTTTTCCAGATTCTCAGTTTTTAAACCTAGTTCTTTGTCTGTTTGAGATTTCTGTGAAGACCAAAGGAAGGAAAACTTGTTACATTCCTCTTTCATTACTTTAAATCTTGATCTCATTTGACTAGTCAGATTGTTCGGCGAAAAATTGAAGACATTACACTCAAAGTTTTTGATGCCTCTTCGTTGTTGTAACTAGCAGTTTCATCAGGGATGAACCTTCTTTTTTTGAGTTCTCTTCACATAAAGCAAATTTCATTAAATTTCAAGCACTTTGCAAATTCTGTTGCCTATATCAGGTATAATAAGGTCCCAAGACAAACGGATTTAATCCAGATCTGTCAATTGGCCATTTATAATCTTTACTTCATCATCAAGAGTGAGTTGATTGAATTGAAGCTAAAGACTGACGTTGTTACCTACCATCAAACATTTATACCAAGAAGTAGTGAAAATAAAAATTTTCAAAAAAATTCATCCATTAAATTAGATAATACACTTTATTACTACTTTCGTCTGGAAGGTCTAACTCTTTTGGACTATGTAATGATTTCAAGATCTTTCTTGGCTTTTTTACTAGTAGCTTGACTGCTTCAATCCTTGAGCTCCATCCGAACTGTATAGCTTATGAATAATTCCATTTAAGATTTTGCAGAAGCCAATAATTCAGTAGCGTGTACTGCACATAAGTTCAAACTTTGAGCTGAGCAAGGAATGAAAATTGCTTGTAGATTATTCTGCTTAATCAAAGTTTCAACTCCATTGTAAATAGTAAATATTAGCGCCATTGTCGTAGCCTTGCTTAGCAATAAGCTCCAAGAAATTTACATTCCCATTTTTGAACCATTATCAAAATAAATCCGTACTTATATCCAATTATAATTTTTAGTTTTGATTTTTAAATTATAAATAAAATAATTCAGAATATAAATTAAAATTTAAAAACAATATTCTTACTCCTAAAATCTAAATTTCTTGAAGCCAGAAAAATTATGACAAAGAATACATTATAAAATTTCCATCACTTTGTTTCATCTCCAATTTTGTTTCATGTCCTAAAGCACTTTTTCATGCCGTTAAACAAGAAGATAACCTTTACTTTATTATTCAAACAAAAGGGCAATAAAAACGCGTGCGTTCATATGGAAAATGAAAACCTTGTGAAGTAATAATTACCCTATTTTAAATGTAAACAAAGTTTAAAAGGAGAACGAAATTAATACACAAAATTAGCTTAAGCTTTAAATAAGTTATCAGCTAAATTTTGTATCATTAAAATAATTTTTTTTTAAGGCATATGTGATGCCCCATAGACTGTGATGCCCGGGGCAAACTACTTCAATTGCCCTTCTTCTTGGCGGCCCTGAGTATAAACATATAAATGTTTGGAGTTTGCTCCATGTCTGGAAATCAGCCATCTCAAAGATCGAAAAAATACTAGATCCACCCCTATCCCTGACATGTTCCCCAGTGTTGCAGATCTGTCGCCACGCTACTGTCTTCAACATGAATTGATATTATGATGTGTTAAGTGTACTTGTTTAGTTTGTAACTCTGTGTAATATAGTTCGATGTTGTTATATTAACTGTAAAAAAAAAAAAAAAAAAAAAAAAAATTAAGATATTTGTCTCTCGCACGCGTGCGTTGCAACTAAGTTGGTTAAATATGGCGGTTGATGTGCGTTATACCAATGGAGACACCGTAGAAAATAAACTAACTCAAGCTGACAGGTAATATTTTCAATTAGTTTTAAGAAATTCATTGTCCAAATATACGTTTTAGAGGTAATGGTAATGATAATATTACCTTGTAAATGTTGACATAACAAGAAATTCCTCAGAAATGTAGGATAAGAATTCTTGACATCCACACTCTAGTAGAGTGTGGATGATGTCAGTAGAGTCTCTACTGACATATGTAGAATATAGATGTTGAATTATTATTTATAGAACAATATAGTTAAAGAATCAATATCTATACTTAATATCTATAATAACAACATTTGGTTCATGTCCATAATTTTTGGTAAGTACCAAAAAAGTTTTTGGTAACATTTTTAAATCGATTAAAAACTAGATTGTTATTATCATTAAAAAGGGCAGTAAGGCAGTAATCAAAATTAAGAAATTTAGAAATAAATTATGGTGTTTTAAGAAAAAAAATTTCATATGAATTTGCTAATGAGTTTTTCTTAAATTGTCCAACTCTTATCAAAATGCATACCGATGTGACATACAAATGTTGGTATCAAAAGAAAGATCTTTTAATACCAACATTTATACTTCAACATTTCAAAAATAAAAAACAAAACAAATACCATAAGTTAGAGCTAAATAGTAACATTTAAAAAATACTAAACTTATTTTTATATTATTATTAGTTAAAAACTTATGCAACTTTTAAAGTACAAAATTTAAGATTTTTTTTTTTTTTTTTGTATGACTGGACGTTTTTAGTGATTTAACATTTTTAAGAAACACCAATGTTTCCATCACATCTCTTCTTTTACAAAAGTAACAATAAACAAAATCATTATTCAAAATAAGGAAAATAATAAAAACTATAGTAATTGGAAGTTTAATGGCTAGGAAATGGCCCTCCTTTGACATAATAAATCTGCAATAGTACTTTTTATTTATTTAGTACAAATAATTTATTTAGTGGTAATGCAAGAAAAGTTTTACAAAAAAATAAACTAATTTTAAAGAATAAATTTCTTGAAAATTGATGAGGTAAGTCTTGAAAATGACAAGTGCTATATAAAAAAAAAAAAAGTTATTTTTTTGGTGGCTGGCATATTTTTTGTGCGATTAATGCTTATCATTAAAAATTATGCACACTATTAGGCTAATTTAATGCTATAATTGATTTTATTATTTAATTCTAAAAACACTAAATACCTTCAAAAATATTTAGGTTATAAAATGACATTAATTTTTGGATCAAGTTATCTCTAAAAATAAAATTTCAAAAATATATTATAGCTACTATTGTTAAACTGTGTTTCTACTTTTTTCAATAAACAAACAAAAAGTTATTGTATTATAAGTGATTAAATGATGGAAGAGCATATATTTCAAACTATTTTGTAGGCATATAATTTCAGATCTTCTTTCTTTAGCTGTGTTTTATCCATTATCGATATTGCGCTCTCAGATATACCAACTGTGTTGGTCACCACAGTTTGGAGACTCTTTCAAATTTTTTGAAATTGTTGTTACAACTCTTTATTTAGTTATGCTTGTTGCAATAAACAACAAGCATAACTAAATAAAGAGTTGTAACAACAATTTTCAAAAAATAATTACTGAAACATACGTAAATGTGTGAGTTTTATAAAAGCAGACAAAATTATTTTATTTGCATCATCCGCATAATAAAAAGTAAGAAGTACTGAAACCAATAAAATAAGGAGATTTTTTTCAGAATATAACAGAGACCAAATAGCATACTTTTCACGCTGAGCTATACTTTGTATGTCAGGAGCTAAGTATTGACGACATACTTGAGTGTTTGGCAAGCATTAATCGAACTATATGTCAGAGAAAACTACTCAAGTCAAACTACTTCTACTAAATACTTTAATAGTAAATCGCGAGTTGTTAGGTTTTTGCCCCAAGAAAAATTTGTTATTGGTAGTTGCACAATTAACAGTGCAAATTTAGCAACATTAAATTAAGATGTTGTTAAATGGTGCTGTATTCTATGCTTACCTCAATCTGCTAATTACCCCAATCAATTTAATTTATGTCCTGCCTTCTTTTTTAACTCAGCGTTGACAGGACAAAAACCTTGAAAGTTGGATTTATAAAAAATTCTGTCTATGTAAATAAACAAAAACAGTTGATTCTTTTAGGTCTCCACATTGATAACTCTTAATTGCTGATACTCTTAATGACACAGTTGAAATCATCGGCTCTCGGAATGAAGATATGAACTCAAAGTATGATATGCTCATAAGATACATGGTACCACAGTAGTATACAACTGGGGTTGATATTTGACCTGGGCCAGGACCAAGTTTAATATAAAATAGCCGGGGCTAGGTTTGTGACTAGGGCTGCATAAACATTTATACATCACAGGGCTCGAATTAAGCATATCACGATTGCAAATCACGATTGCTTTTTATACTTTCGTGATTAGTTTTTTCTTAAAACATATTTTTGCAATAGGTTTACTTTTTTTGTTGTTTATTTACTTTTTTTTCTAATTAGCTTTTTCTTTTGGCAATTCTTAAAAAGTGATGTTTTCATAGTAAAGTACGTCATGCAAAGTTTGTCTTTTGAATAGAAGCATGATCATTTGCTCTTTCGTGCGGAGATTTTTATTCAATGTAAAGCACTTTAATTTAAATTTAAATCTCTGCGTAGTTGCATATTAAAAAGACAAAAGTTAAAAAGAATTTTTTCTTCATTCTATTTTTTTTAACAAAACAGCATTTTTATCTTTTTTTTCAAAAAAAACGTTGCTCCAAATTAACTTATTAATAATGAATTAAATTATTTTATAAACAATTTTATATAATTATTTTTACTACTTTAAGTATAATAAAATATATATTAATTCGTTTTTTTTAAATAAAATTTCTATTAGTAAAATTGTGCTAACTGAAACCAGCAACTTTTTTGCTTTCACGTTTTTCGCTTTTAATGATCTTGAAACTATTGAAGTTATATTTAGTTAACTTTACTGAATGGATAGAGTCTATCACAGTAAATTAACTTATAACCTAAATCAAAACAACCAGTTAAGTTAAGATAGTAACTCAAGTATTAATTTAACAATTATATTAATTTATTTAATATACTCGCAAAGGTTAGTCATAGACATGTTTCAATTTAGATCTTACATGTTGTTAAAACATAATATAAGCTTTTAACTAATAATTATTTTAACGAAATTGTCGAATAGAAAATAAAAATTGCGACACCATTTTTTTATATTTTCATTTTATTTATAGCGACATCTAGACTAAACGTTTTCTATGAATACGCAAGTTGTTTTTATGAAATTTTATTTTAAAGGAAATCTTTTTGAACAAGAGAACTTTAGCCTTAAAATTCACTTATTCAAATAATTTTGTGATTGAAATTTGAAATTGAAAAAAAAAATTTTAAATTGAAAAAAAGTTTGATGAAACAAGGGAGAATGAAGATAAAAGTTTTTTTTTCGTAAATCGTAAATTTTTTTAACGTTTTGAATTATATATTTTTTCTTGAAAATAGTTTTAAAAGTAGAAACATTCTATTGCAAACATCAAAGCTGTGATTGAAAATTGCAAGTTAAAATCAAAATTATAAAAATTTTAAATTAAATTTAATAAATTATTTTACTTCTGTACGAAAAAAAAAATTTTCTCAAAAAATAATTTAAGCATATTCGTATACTTAATATAATTTGATTTATTAAACAAAATTTTTTGTTTCACTTTTTTTTGGAAAACAATTAGAATAAAAAAAAATTGAATGAAAACAGTTTAAAAACCTTTTGAATTAAAAACTTAATTATACTTAAATTTTTAATAGTACGCTCGATCAGGAAATGATAATTTATAAAAGACGTGGTATCTAATGTTTTTTTGCTTTGATCTTACTCGTTTGGTCTATAAATTATAAACTCGTTTAGGTCTATAGGCGCAAATATGAAGTTTTTGTTTTAGTTTATTAACTAGCTCAATTTTATTTATTTGCTTCCTTTTATTTTAAACGCGTTTTATTTTATAAACTGTATAAATCAAAGTGAAACAGCATCACGAATTTGTTTTACATTATTTCAAGCTCTTTATATTTTTAAATCGACTTTGCAATTTGTTTTAAAGTTGCTTTATAGCTTTTAACAATTAAATACTTTTTTAAATTAACACGTGTTTTAACGTCAGCATGAACGTATTAAATAGTTTTCTTTGACTAATTAAAGTGGTTTAGATATTGTAATGTTTTTTCTCTTTTACTTTTACTTTTTTAAGTATCATGTTAAGTAAAAATATACTTAAAGAAATATCTTAATAGTATTAAAAACGTTATTGCTTATTACAACTGCAACTTAAACTTCAAGTTATAACTTAAGTTGTAAATAATAACAGTAACTTATGCTATTTTAAACTCTGCCAAACAAGAAAATTATAAGATTATATTTAAATATGAGAGATAATATGTTAAAAATAGAACAATTACGTACAAAACTTACAATTATATACTAATGCAGCTTTCCTTCCCCCCCCCCCCCCCCCATTATCGCAATCATCTTCTCTTTCGGCAAATACTTCACCTTATAAATATTAAAGTTTACATAAAAATGAAAGGATATTATATACCAGCATCTAAGTAAATAGCAAAATGTATATATTTATATTCATAATATATATGCATTAAGCACATCTCGGAAACTTTTATCCTTCTGGACTAAAAGTTTGGAAGCTTTTATACTTTACATTCCTATTCTTCAATTTTAATAACTAAAGTAGGTCTAACATTTAATCTTTAATTCATGTGTCTGATCTTTTTACTTCTTCCCAGAATAAAGCAGAGTTATTTGCAAAGAAATCTTACTCTAACTTGACTCTTGAATCTATTAACCCAGAACAGATTAACCCATTGTTAAACATCCAAATCACTCTGCAGAATATTTGGCAGAAAAAAAAAGTTAACATTTTTTTATTTTTAAAATTAAAAAATTGAAAATACATTTGAATTGTATTTTTTCTTTGAGTTAAAAACAATGATTTTTTTTGTTTCTAGACTTTTACTCAGAATGATAGTGTTCTATTGGTAGCTTGCTCAACCAAAGTTTCAATAACATCTACAACATTATAAAACATTTGATAATAAGTTTTTGAAAAAGTCTTGAAAGAATGGCATTAGTTGCCATTCAAAATTTGTATTCTGAATATAAAAATCACATCACTTTTAACAAAATACCAATCACTTTTGATTAACTTTATATATATATATATATATATATATATATATATATATATATATATATATATATATATATATATATATATATATATATATATATATATATATATATATATATATATATATATATATATATATATATATATATATATATATATATATACAGGGCTTAAATTAACGCAAAAAAAATTTTTTTTTTCCACATGATACTTAAAAAAGTAAGAGTAAAATCACAAACATTACAAATTTTTAACCACTTTAATTAGTTATAGACATGACTTAAAATAGCCGCCAGACATTGTCCGGTAAAAAACGATATCTATCAGTCAATCTGTCTGGCCCATATTAATGTGTATTTATTTTATATTCATTTTAGTTGTTTTAAAACTAGTAATAAGTTCAGTAGTGTATATAAACTTTGTTTTTTCAACTTTTTTTTTATACAAAACAAAAAATGAAGTTGAACACACAGCTACGTTAACAAAATATATCATTTTTTCGAGCTAAGTCATTTTTTAAAAGACACTAAGCATTAAGTTTTTTTTATTTGAGCAGCCAGGTTTTTATCATTTATATCAAAACATTGAAATTAATTATTAATTTAAATTTATATTTCAGTATTTGTTTTATTTTTTGTCCGATGATTTCTATAAATTTCAAAAAAATATTTTAGCTTTTAAAACCCCTTTTTAAATGAATTTTATGAAAACTTTAACATAATAGTTTCTTTAAAAGGATCCACAACTGCCGAAACAAGTTATGTTCATATGAAAATGTTTAAAAAAAACATTTAGACTAAAATTTTTTGATTAAAACTATATAATGAATGCACACCATTAAATTTAAAATTCACGTTTTAGTCGAAGTTCACCATCTCCATTTTTTTTGGTTCTCAGAGTCTATATAATATTAGCCGCAATCTGCAGACTTGATAATTTATTCCATGTGTGTTTATTCATAACAGTTTCGGTATATGACTTCAGCGTATAAATTTTTAATGGGTCCCTAATGTTGTCGAAAAAAAAGTTTTTCAAAAATATGTCAACCTGGTACTCAAATAAAGCGAAATTATATAAATATTTCAAAAATATTATTTATTTTGAAATATTTTTAACGTATTTATCAAAATTATTATAAAAAAACATTAGAAATGCATTTTTTTCATTTTTTCTTAGAAAACGCAATTTTTCATGTAATAAAACTAAATATAACAATTTTGTTTCGAAATGAATATTATTTTCAAAATTTTTATATAATTTCGCTTTATTTGAGTACCAGGTTGACATATTTTTGAAAAGTTTTTTTTTCAAAAATATTAGGGACCCATTAAATATTCAAGGGTCTTTAAATATTCAAGGGACCCTTTTAAAATATTTTTTATTCAAAAAAAATTTAAACCTAGTGTTTTTGCATTAGATAGAACACATTTAGGGGGTGAGAGCAGATTATTTTCAAAAATGTTGTTTTTTGGGACACCCTAATATAGCTCTTTTTTTTTCTTGATTATGTAGAGAATTAATTAAACCTTCAGAACCAACAAATTCTATGTGACTAGAATGGAAATTTATGTACAAAACAAGATAAATTGTAAGGCATACTCGAAAGCCGCTACCAGTGGCTTGCAGTAGTGAAAGAGTTAAACCATAACTAAATGTAAATTAAACATAAAACAAACAACTCTATTGAACCATATGAACTAAATATAAAACGAAAAACCGCATCATACTGCCTTTTTTTTTTATCTGCCTACGAACTCTAATAATCACAAAATACGTATAATTGTGTCATGGTTTTGGCTGACTTCTACAACAAAGTAAGAATAAAAAAATTTATAAATATATGTATATGTATATATATATATATATATATATATATATATATATATATATATATATATATATATATATATATATATATATATATATATATATATATATATATATATATTTGTATAATTTTTTACTGTCACAAATATTTTTTGTGATTTAGTAAATAGTTATACAAATATTTGATTTTCTGATTGTAGTAGAAAAAATACTTATATCTTAAAAAAAAACACTATCTTAAAAAGATATTGCGATGATGTCATATACCAAAACTGTTATGAATTAGTTAAGTCTGCAGATTGCGGCTAACATTATACAGACTCTGAGAACCACAAAAAAATGGAGACGACGAGCTTCAACTAAAACAATAATTTTAATTTTGTTGGTATGCATTTATTATTTAGTTTCAATCAAAAAAATTCAGCCCAAATGTTTTTTTTAAACATTTTCTTTAATATGAACACAAGTTGTCTCGGCAGTTGGGGATCTCTTTAATGTTTATAGAAATCAGTGCTTTTATCATTATTTTATTGAAATTAATACTTTTGATTACATTATTAAATTTGAGTTATGCTATGTAACATTTGTTTGCGCTAAATTTTTTCGTTAATAAAAGTTTTTATGAAAGTGATCATAGAAAAAAGTTGAAAAGATTTATAAAAAAATATATACTATATAATGAAAAGATTTATAAAAAAATATATATTATATAATGTAATTACATAAAATATTCTTTGATAATTTAGATAAAATGGGTTTATTGTAAACAACCATAAGAATTAATTTGTTACTTAATTTAATGAATAAGTTAGTAAAGATAATAATTTATGTATTTAATATATTTATAATAATACACAAAGCCTTTCGCATAGCATAGCATTTTTTTAAAAATGTAATATAAATATATTTTCCTTTTTAAGTTTTAGTTTTTTGAACTTAGATTTTTTTTTTCTTTATAATTTACTTTTTTTTAGATAAGTTATCTTTTAAATTTTTTTTTTTTTTCAGCACATTTTTGAAATGCCTTAATTTGTCAAATCAAACTGTTGTGGTTAAGTTGAAAAAATAAATATTTTATGTGTGGTCAGAAATGGCGTTTAATTGCATTTTTTTAGGTTTTATCGGACATGTCTGCTAAACTTGAATGTTTATCAGACAAATTGTTCGGGCAAAAAAAGTTCATTATTTCAAGCCCTGAGTTAAAAAGTTTTTTCAAAAAATGTTGATAGTTTTTTTTTTGTTTTTTTTTTTTTTTACAATTTAGAAATTCACCCTTAAAAATTGATATGTTAAGTACAAATTGTTACTCTTCGTTTTGATATCTAATTCAATAAAAAAAATAAATAAGCAAAAACATCTATTGCTTTTTCAAAATCTATGCTACATCTTATGTTTATCATGTATCTTGTTAAAATATGAAATTCATTGAGATAAATGCTCTCTGAATGGTTTAATCTCCTATAAGTGTGTAGACATTAGTATTATTAGATATTATACTTTAATTATTTGTAGCTGTGTAGATTTTAGTAAATATTGATGCAAAAATGGGTTAGAATGTAAATGTAATGATCATATTAATAATGGATATTTTTTTATATTATTAGCGATATGGAAGACGATGACAAAGAAGATAAAAGCAAAACGGAATCATTTCATAAAAAGAAAAAGAAAAAGGAAAAAAAAAAGCGCAAACATAAAAAAAAGAAAGAGAAATCTGATAATGATGTTTTATCTGTTCTTATTGATATGGCTGATTTAGATCAATTGGAAAATCGCAAAAGGCTGTTACAGCAGCAACTAGAAGAAACAACTAATTTCAGTAGTGTAATTGCTGTTTCAGATGCTAACAGTGAATATTCAGAAATAATGAAAGATCTAACAGCAAATGATTCTGAAGTTGCTCGTTTAGTTGAGGACTGTAAAAAGGAAGCTTTAAAGCCAGATAATGAAAGTAAAAATGAAAAAAAAAGTCATTCTGTTTATAGTTCATCGAGTAAAAATGATAAAAAAGATGATAAGAAAAGTTATGACAGTCGTTCAGATGGATCAAGAAAAGACCGATATCATAGCAATGATTCTAGAGATATGGTTGACTCCAAAATTCATTCAAGGACTGATACTAGACGAGATTCTGAAAGAAGAGAAGACACATATCGCCGTGAAAAAACACACAGAAAGGAAGAAAGTGAAAAACGTGATTCAGACAGAAGACGAGATGATTCTAGATTTGATAAATCAGATAATCGAAAAGAAGAGCCTGTGCGCAATCGTAGCAATGAGAGATCAGATTTCAGAGTAAAAAGTAATCAAGTTCGGTCTAATGATGATTTTGATAGATTAGATGAAAGAAAGGTTTCTGATCGTTCTTCTGTTGATAAAAGGTATAGAGATGATGGGAGAGGTAGAGATGTTAGAGATAGAGATGTTAGAGATAGAGATGGAAAAGATAGAAACAGAGATAGAGAAGGTAGAGATAGAGAGGGAAGAGATAGAGATGGAAGAGATAGAGAGGGAAGAGATAGAGACGGAAGAGATAGAGACGGAAGAGATAGAGATGGAAGAGATAGAGATGGAAAAGATAGAGATGGTAGAGATAGAGATGGTAGAGATGGAAGAGATAGAGATGGAAGAGATAGAGATACTGGTCGTGACATATATGGTAGAGACAAACCAAGAAGTTTTGAAAGATATAGAACCAATGATGAAGCACATAAGCAGTTTTCTTCAAGAGAAAATCGTTTACGGAATGAAGAGCATGAAAAAAAGCAAGAATCATCTGAGGATGAGTAATTTTATTTTTATTACCTTTTTATTACTTTTTAATATATAATTTTAAAAATGATATTAACATATTTAGAAGAGTAAAAAAAGAAAAAGGTGGGGGGGGGAGGTTATATCTAATTTTAACCTTTTATTGCATGATTTATTCCACAAATGATTAAAAAATTTGAAAATCCTTTTAAAATGTTATTTGAGGACTAAGTAAACAAAAAATAATCAAAATTTTTTTTTTACCTTTTTACTTTGGTTTTTTTGGCTTTGTTGCTTTAAGGCAACAATATGCAGTTATGACAGTTTTTTAATCTAAGTTAACATGTCAAAGAATAGTTTGTCTGAAGAAGATAATATTATAAATTGACCACAAAGTCTAAACAAAAATTCTAAAATACAAATAACTACAGAATAATTGTAATTAAAAATCAAATTTACTTAACATTTAGTTACAGCTCTTGGTTAAAACAAGAAAATCTTTCGAAAAAATTTCAAAGTAAGAATTAGTTTACAAGCTTAACCATTATTTTAATTTCAAAAAACTGTAAATAAAAAACAAGAAGTATTTCAAGAATTATTCATGAAACTTTTGAAAATAATTTGAATTAGATGTAAAGCATAAATGAACTTTACACTTCTCACAAAAAACTTTCGTTGTTCTACAGTAGAGTATCCATGCTGTACTACAATCAAGTCAAAAAAATACCAAATGAGTTTGTGATAACACTTTTTAGATCGAATATGGATCCTGTAAAGACTCAACATGCCATCAAGAAGGTCCATCCCACCCATATATGTGTTGTATGTGGTAACAACAGATGGCCGTTTGACTTGAACAATTCTCTTGGTTTTTCTATCCCAACGGTTTACAATGGTTATTGGATTTCGCCGCCTCATAACTTGTTAACAATGCAATACCCCTGTTATCAAACCATTTAACAGCGCGAAGTTCAACATAATCAACTGTAGTAACCCTAATGGCTGTTGATCCTCTACCTTCTTTTTTTAATTCACCATCAGAAGGCATTTTAATATTTGGAAGCCTGTTTGTATGAACTGTTCCAGTGCATGCTATGCCTTGGTGGTAAAGTGTTTTCACCAGGTCGAACCCAGTGTACCAATTGTCAAAAAATAACTTGTGCCATTTATGCCTTGGTACATTAAATAACAGGTGCATCACAATATTTCCAGATGCTTTTAAATCAGGCTGTCCTACACAAACATCAATTAAACCGGAATGTATTTCAAAATTATTAACTAGTCCATCAACACTAGCTAAGATATAAAACTTGAAACCCTACTTTTTCGGCTTATTAGTATTATACTGTTTTAACGAAGATCTTGATGAACAGGTTGTTCCTTTGAAAGGAACAACCTGTTCATCAATATACAGGAATTTGTCATGTTTCAGAGGAATAAAAGATTCTTTCAGCATATTAATGATGGGACGTATCTTGTAAAGCTTGTCAGTACAGTTTTCTGGAGGCTGTCTGTCGTCATCACAATGAAAAAATAACTTTATTTTTTCAAATCGGTTTAATTTCATCACTGCAGCAATTTTTTCAAAATACAACTTATTGCTCCAATACATGCATGTTGATGGGAACTTCACAATACTCATCAAATACAAAATGCCAATAAAATGCTCAAGTTCATCTTTTTCCAAACGTAATATACTCTCTATATTTATTTGTGATGCATATTTATTAGACTCATCAACAATCTTTTGAAGAAGTTCATAGATTAAAAATCTTCTTACATATGATATTGGCTCATCTGAGATTCCATTATTATAATCTTTATCTTCACTGTTTTGAAATGGAAAGTTTATTAGCTGAACATCGTCATCTTTTTTAATTTTCCAAATAAGATTTCTTTTTTTTTTCTTGTGGTTGGTATGTTGGTTGTGGTTGTTGCAGGAAATGTTGATGTGTTTTAGCTGATGATAACTGTTGAGCTTGCTGTTGTTCATTACCATCTGAAGTCTCACTATCCCATTCTGAAGTACCATATTCTGATTCTGACTCTGATGTAATAAAGTCTTCATCAGATTCTCTTGAAAGATCACTGACTTCAGATAGTTTAGGTTGATTTACAGGTTTTTCGTAATAAGATTCTTAACCTCTTTGTAGATCCATAAAAGTTTTTAGGATTCATCTAAAAAAAATGTAGTAATATTTTTGTAATATATAAGGAAATATTTTTATCTTTCTAGTAGACTGAATTGAAAGATAGAAATGCTTAAACAGTGTTTTAAAAAGTTTAAGATAATTAAATTAATGCTTAAATTAAATTTGTACTTAATATTCTGCTTAAAGTTTAAGTTCTTATTGCATTTTTATTCTTCATCAAAATCTGTAAACAAATCACTATCATCTGACATTTCTGGATTTTGGACCGGAAATAGTACAGGAGGATGATTAAGTTTTGACTTAGATAAGCTTCCATAAAAGCATTTAACACTCATCTAGTAACACAATTAAAACTTTTTACAAAACCTTGACAAAACATTTAAAAATAAAAAATTCATAAATATGTTATTTTTAGGTTTTTATATATCTAGTTGCATGGTGTTGCTTTAAAGCAACAAACACATTTTTCAGGTTTATACCTTTATAATAAATATAAATTAAATCTAAATGCTTCTAAAACATAGTTGTAACTTTAAAAAATAATTAAGTATTTTTTAATTGATATAAACTTGCTCAGAAATATCAAAATAAATTCTTCAAAGTTTAACCCTATATTGCATAGTGTGTCTTTAAATTAACATACCACATATTAGATTTTTACAAAGTTTAACTAAAGGTAGTAACTTTAAGTATCTTTTGAGTAGTTTAGAGTTATGATACAGAGTATTTTAAGTGTGACCACTTTGCAATAAAACTATATATTACCTTAGTGAAAACATTTGAAATTACTAATTTAGAGATGACAGCCTCACTTCATATTGTTAATTGAATTATCTTTTTAATAAATAAATAAAAAAGATAATTATTAGATTTCTTAAATTTTTCCTAAAATTATATAACCCATCTTCTAATATGAAATTATATAACCCATCTTCTAATATGAAATTAATGTTTGTATATATTTTTGTATATAGGATTTAAACAAGCTTTTTATTAGTTTTTGAACTAAATTTAACCAGAACCCTATATTTGTATCATAAAAATTAGTAAGGTTTTACATTTTGTTCTGATCTTGAGTAAAACATTTAGGTTTTGCTTAAGTACAAAACAGGTCAGGTCATTTTAAGGTTACCCCACCAAAATTCAAACTTTTGGTTGTGTAACCTTTGTAACGTTTGCTCTTAAAGAGAGTAAAACATATAACTTGAAGCTATTTTCTATGATTATTACAAGTAGGCATCTTTATTTAGCAAACACTTGTGCATGCTAGCACTCACACAAATACTATTGTCACTTGTTTTCAAAAAAATGCTCATGTGTTTTTAAAAAAATATCAGTATTTTTTTAAATGAACTAACTCTTTTTTTTTCCATCAAATAGATGAAAAATTACAATAAGTTGAAGCTCTTGCATTAATAATCAACATTAAAAGAATAACGTTTTGATCTCATTGCAAAGCATTGGCTATAAAATGGCTGCAAAAGAAAATAAAATATTTGAATTTAGTATATTTGATAAAAGGTGTTTTAAAGATTTTTTTGATTGCAAAATTACTAAGAATAAAATAATTGTAGATGTATTCGCCACAGGTTGTTAACATAGATTAATATTGTTCAAAAATTTAATTTTTTTTAAAAAAAAAAAAAAGCTCATTAAAAGATTTTTAAAAAAAAAACTCATTAAAGACAATCATTTTTGTTTTTATTTGAAATCCTGTAAACTTGTATAATTTTTTTACAATAAAAAGATTTGTAAAGAAAATGAATGAAAAATAAAGATTGAAATAGGTACAAAAGTTTGAAGCCATTTGCTATGAAAGCATTTAGAAAAACATTTTTATGCTTTGTTCAAACTTATTAAAAAATACTATGCTGATAAATCTTAATTTTTTTTTTAGTATATAAGATGTTAACAAATTTTGTAATTAACCAGAATCAGAGAATCAGGAAAGTATTTTTTGATTTTTTGAGTATACAAACTGCATTAAATAGAACTCTTTGAACACTATGCAAGTCATTCTTTTTTAACAATATGGTGTTTTCAATGAAGGGATTAGTGGAATGAAATAACTTCTGACATTTTCTGATATTTAAATCATCCAAGTATTAAAATTATAAATAAATAAATTAAAGTTATTATCCCAGAGTTTTAAGATTCATAAAATCGCACTTTCAGCCAATATATATCCTTCCAGCCTACTCAAAAGATTTTGAGCTTTTTTTATCTAACCAATTTTGTTGTTATTAATTAGGACATACTGTTGTGTGGCTCTTGTAGAGGTTATGGCTTTTTTTAATTAATAATTTACTGAATAGTGGCAAGAATGTTTGCATTAAAGAAATATTATTCGGTCCATGCTTATAAATCCTTATAAAGCTCTTGACCTTATTATTCATCAGGGCTTGATAAATTGTCGAATGTGCAAATGTTTAGCATAAAAATTGACAACAATAACAACAAAAAAAGAATGTCAAGTTTGCTAACTTTTATTCAAACATCAATACTCACTTGAAAATTTTAAAAAATAAACACTGCATTTGAACATTTTTGTTTTTAAAGGGATATGCAAGTGTCAAGACAAATTGTGTTCATATCATTAATAATCCTTAATAAAAGTTTTTTGTTAAACTTTTTTAAAACAAACTTTTTATTAAGATATTAGCAAAAAACTTTATAATTTTTAGCGCTATTTTTTTTCTCTTGATGTTCTAGTTCTTTGATTATTATTTTTTAAAATACTGGTCTGATTATTTTACTTTTGTAGTTAAATGATGTCAATAAAAAAAAGTCTTGTCATTGGTTGTTAGATCTGTTATTGTTTTATTGAACTAAAATACATAATGATTCAAAACATTTTTATCAAACTTTTACTTTTTGTTTTTTTGGTTTACTTTTACTGGTTTTTTCAAATTATCCCTTAATACTCTTAAAGAAATAAAAACTTTATTTATTATTTGATTTAATATTCTTAAAGAAATAAAAACTCTATTAATTGATTTAATACTCTTAAAAAATAAAACTTTATTATTTGATTAAATTATTACAACAAAGAAAGGTTTTTTAGTGTAAAGCATGGTCAAGATATAATTGTGAAACGTTTAAAATTGTTAAAAAAAAGTTATTTGTTTATCTTTTTCAAATTTTTTTGAGAGCGAGAGCAGCTAGTTTCTCTTGGCTTTTACTCTAATTTTGGTTCCAGAAAAACTAGTGGCAAAGCAAAAACAAATTTTGTGTTTAATTAAAGAAATTTTAAAAATCTTTTTCTTTAATTGTATAAATTGTATCAGATTTCTTATCATTACATAATGCAATGACAATGTTTATTTGGTTTATGGAAAGGTACAGAGATTTTTCTTTATAGTTTGCTTTTGATTTAGTTAACTCGCATTTGTGCATGTATATCTTTACAAAGTTAATAGCATTTTATCAGCTTATGCACTTATATATGTTTATTATTGTTCATGCATGGGATTAAATATATTGTGAAAATTGAAATAAATTTGCTTGAAAATCATTCTGTGATGTGATAATGTAAAAACCAAATCTTGAACATCCAATTCTGTCATACCTGATAATCAGCTTAGAACTTCATCTTTTTCTTTGTTATAGCTTTAATGTCTAATACTGAACAGCTAATCAGGTCAGCTATTAATTTCTTGGTGTCTTGAGTTTTTTTACCACCAAATGCAACAGTATGTCTTTATCTTTCACATGTTTTGGACTATATCTTTTCTATATTTTATTCAATTTACATTCTGTTAAATATTCACTGGTGAATTGGTGTAAGTAATGATTTTTGATCTTGCATTTTATTAAAACAGATATTAGTAAATTCTTTAAACATTCCACTATATTAACTTGTTGAATTTTTGTTATTTTGTTTCATGTTTTGTTGACTTCTGATGGCAACTCATACAAAAATTTTATTTCACCATGTTTTTTTTATTTTAGTAATTTTAGACTTTGTATTTATTTTAATTCTTTTTTATCTTAGTTGTTTATTAAAAGTTTAATTTTTGCTCTAAAGTTTAAAAAAAAATAAAAAAACGAATCTTTTTATAACAAAAACATTCTAAACATTGCACAAGTTTTAGCTCAACTTTTTTAATTTTGAGATTTTTGTTGTTAAAATTTACTTTCGTATAAATAGTGAATCAAAGGAACCACAAAATTTTGCTTTCAGTTATAAATTGCAAAAATTATTAAAAAAGTATTTTATTGCATATATATATTACAAAAAGTTTAATATTATTGTTTATTATTATATTCCTAATTTTAAATCTTTTAAAAAAATTTTAAATTTTAATAAAGAAAAAAAAGTTAAAAAATGTTTTTTGATGTTTAGTTTTTTATTAAAACAAACTGGTAGAATACATGGTATGAGTTTTTTCTTTATAAAAAAAATCTTGAAAAACAGTGAAAATTGAAAATTTATTTAAAGTACAGTTGTTTCTAATTATTAAATTACATATTTTAAAATAAGCAATTTTATGATGCAGAATCAACCTTGATGACTTTGCTGAAAAAATGGAAGTTGACGAAGAAGAACTAATAGCAAAACGTCGAGAAGAGCGTAAAGCTTTAATTGCAAAGCTAAAACCACCTACTCCTGAGCCACCCACTCCTGAGCCAGTTAAGGAACCTATAAAAATACCATCACCTACAATTGATGTAATTAAAAAAGAATTAACCGATAATAGTGATAGTGATTCAAGCGCCTCAAGTAACAACTCTGACTCTGATTCATCTTCTTCCGATTCTAAAAGTGAAAAAGAGCAGCAAAAGTCTCACGTTTTGAAAAGAAAGCAAGAAATTGAAAAAGAAAAGTTTGAAAAACGTAAACATAAAAAACTTATGCAACATTTGCAAAAGGAAAGAATAAAATTGAGTGAAAAGTACAAAACATTAAGTAAAAATAGTAAAGATCGTGAAAAATTAAAGGGGAAAATAAAAGAATTAGATAAACAATTGCAAAAAGAAAAAATTAAAGAAGATAATAGAGTTAGAAAAAGAGAGATTGAAAAGCTCAAAGATCGAGAAAAAGAATTAAGAGAAAGATTAAGACTCAGAGAGAAAAAACGTGAACAAGAAAAAGTCTCGGAACAAAAAAATAAATTAGAACCAGGAAAAAAAAATTCTGAATATAAAACAAACAAATATACTTCTGAAAATTCGGACAAAACAAATAAATATAGTTCAGAAAACCCTGACAAAACAAGCAAATATAATTCAGAAAATAAACATGAAATTAATATAAAAAGAAATAAAGAAATTAATTCTGATGAAGTACCTGATCCTAAAAAAGCTAAAAATGAAATAGCAGAAAGATTAGTTAGTAAACCAGAAGATGCGACTAATGATAACAATGAAAGCTCTGACGAAGATAAAACAATGGGTATGGATATGTTTGCTGAAGAAGCTAATAATATGTTTTCAGAGAAATTTGAGGTAATTTACATGGGTTTGTGTGTGTGTGTGTGTGTGTGTGTGTGTGTGTGTGTGTGTGTGTGTGTGTGTGTGTGTGTGTGTGTGTGTGTATTATGTATAAATTTTTTATTTTTTTTAAAGTTAAGAGTCTGTAAAATATGCAAAAAGTTTTTTCTTCACGTACTGATTTAAGAAAGTATAAACTTTCATAGATTTAACTATGTATTCCTCCCCAAACGTTTGGGGTAGAATACATAGAAAAATTACTGGGACCCTAACATTACCAAAAAAGTTCAGAAAAAGATTTATTTTTGTAAAAAATGGATCTAAAATAAATCAATTGTTAAAGAATTTCAAAGTAATTTATATTTGTTATTTTTGCTCATGAAAGGAATTAAATCTAAATTTAAAGATTTTTTTTTTTTGTTAATTTATATTTTTTATGAATAGTCATGCTTCCTTTGAAAATCTTTTTCTTTATGGTAATATCCAGGTTTCCAAATAAAAGTTAGAGAAATAAAATCTTTTTTATTCATTCATAAAATCTTTTTTATTTATTTTATCTAAAAAGTTTGCACTTTTTAGAAAAATAAATGCTCCTTAATGTAGCAACATCAAAGAGCATCTTTTTAATCATGTCAGAAAAAAAAAGTTTTTTGATCCACTCTAATATATTTATAGTTTTTATTGATATGATATATTAACATATTATTTATTGATATGATATATTAACATATTATTTATTGATATGATATATTAACATTTTTTATTAATATGATATTTTAACATATTTTATCAATATGATATATTAACATATTTTTTATTGATATAATATATTATCATATTTATCAATGCAATATATTAACATATTTTTTATCAATATTATATATATATTAACATATTGTTTATTGATATAATATATTAACATATTTTTTATCCATATGATATATAAACATATTTTTTATTGATATGATAAATTAACATACTATTTATATAAAGTAGCAAAGAGTATTAGTATTATTTACTTTTTAATTATTGTAACTTTTAAGTTTTATTCTTTTGTTAGTTATTTTGAGATATTTCTTCAAAAGGTTTAATTAGAAGTGAACAGGCACACAAACGCACACACAAAATATTTTTTTTAAAAAAACTTGTCTTAAGAGATATAGTTTTGTACTGGGCTCAGGTAAAATGTGGAATTTTAAAAGTTTTAATGCCTAAAGTGTGGAAATTTTCGTACTTAATCCGCACATAAATGTAATAATAAAAGTAATATTTTTATATACTTTTAAATAGAAGCACTGCATTTTCATCCATATTTAATTTTAGAATAAAAATTAAAATAACTATTTATATGTGTCTGAATCTTTAAATTTGAATATAAAAATAGAGGATATAAAAATTACAAAGATTGTAATGGTTCAGTAAATCAGACATAATTTCCTGTATAAGGTGTCCAAAAAAGTTAGTAATTAATTGTTCAAACTGTTTATACAAGGGCATATAAGAAAATAAATTAATGTTGTGATCTCACACTGTAGATGATTCTAAAGGTGTTGATTTTCCTTGTAGTAATGCAAAAAACAAACTCAGCATAACTATATATATACAAAATCTTATGTTCTTTATACTATTGAAATGTCTTCTGAATTAGAGATTGTAATACCAGTTATCGATTTACCGGTAAATACCTAAATTTGGTTCACATTTTTTACCGGTAAATTTTTGTAATTTACCGGTAAATCAAGCCTTTTGCTATGTAAGGATTGTTTTAATTCCTAATTGCTGAATATTTTTATCTAATATAGAACGTACTATAAATATTAAATAAATTATTCATTTTCTTATCAATATATTAAAATTAAGAATATAAAAGTGTAAAGCATTCTTTTGTTTGAACTTAACGCTTGAATAAATTTAACGACTCTAATTAAACAATGTTTGAAATAGATGTTGGGTTGTTTTGCAAATTTTTTATCACTAAAGAAAATTATTTTTGTTAATTTCGCTTTAAAAATTGTTTTAAAGACCTTTTAATGGATAAAAGTTCAATTTGGAATTACTTGCCCATCAAAAGAGTCATCATAAAATTAATGTGTAAAGAAATATACAGGGGTGGGACCGCAAAATGTGAACGTTTTTGTTTTATTATAACTATTTTCTCGTTAGATGTAGTTGTACTCTCTCACTCATCAGAAAGTGTCTAAAGAGTTGGTCTAAACGTTGTAAAATGATCTACGAGAATCTAGGAGGTCAAATTGAACATTTAAAATAGTTCATATTTAACAGAAAATTATTATCAGAAAAGTGTTCACATTTTGCGGTCCCACCCCTGTAGAAAAGCGCGCAAATGAACTAGCAGTTACAATTGCATCGAAAATTACTTCTTTTATCAAAAATAGAGACGAATCTCCTGAAGCTGTACTTTCAAGAATGATTGCTGGTATATAAATATTATTATTCATGGAAATGACGGTAATTTTTGGAATATTGCATTGACTTGGATTCATGGATCCGCACCTGTTGAGGTATGCGCTGAACTAATTGAAAAAAAGCTTAAAGAGTTTAATATAGCTTTGTCAAATATTGTGTGCATAACATCACACGGAGCTGCCGTTAACAAGAGAACGGTAAAGTTAAATGTAAATATTGTAAAAATGTAAATAACAATAATTGTTTTAAATGTAAATAAAATGTAAAGTATATTATGAAAAGTTAGTTACGTTTTCAATTGTTATTCTAATATTAATTTTAGTTCAATACTATTTTGTAAAAAAAATTATATATATATACAACCCTTGGAATCAGGAAAAATGCGGTCGGCAATAATTTGCTAACCTCAATCTTCTAGAGGTTGGCATCAGATCGGCAAAAATTATTTGATACAAAGGTGTGACTATAAAACATAAAAACCAGGTCGGCAATTTTTTGCCGGCCTAAAACACTTTCAGGTTGACAGTTAGGTTGGCATTGCCAAATACCGACACTAATTCTGAGGGTTATATATATTTTAATTATTTCTGAAATTTGTTTTTTAATAATTATTGTTTTTAAATCGTTATAATGATTTTTTATTTTTAAACATTTTGGGAGTAAACAAAAAAAATTAACTTAATGATAAACAAAAACCCTTGTTAATTATTTAAACAGCAATTTTTTTTGACTAGCAAAGAATAATTTAGGTTTTTAAGTATTTTTTAAATTTATATTGCTTAGCGTTTTAACTTGCAATATATAATATAAAAAAGTATTGTGTCTGCTTTAAGCATATTTTTGATACTTAATTTGTGTCTGCTTTAAGCATATTTTTGATACTTAATTTAGAACGTGTTGGCCAAGTATTTAATTCATAAATGTTTTACGTTATCGTAAAAATGTTTTACATTGTAAACAAATCACAAAGAAACACAGAGCTATAGAGAAAAATTGTTTTTAACGAATAAATTTTTTTTGAATTTTATGAAATTAAAAAAAAATTAAATTGAATGTAAAAGTCTTGATTATGCAAACTCATACATTAACTATTTTTAAAACAAAAAAAAAATTTAATACTTAAAAACTTTTTTAACACTTCGTGCAAACTTAAAAAAATGCTCAAATAAAACAAAAAAGTATATTTAATAATTTGAATCGTATCTGTTTATAATAAACGTTCGTTAAAATTTGTTAATTAAAAATTAAGTTCCTTAACTTATAAACAAACGCAAAAGTATTTTCATTCTATGTATAATTACAAAATTCTTTTTTATTTTTGTAAGCACTTTAGTTTAGAATAATAAAATAAAAAAAATAAATATGAGGTAATCTTTGTTAAGAACAAATTTAACTTATTTATTGAACAATATTTTTATTTATATACCAAGTTAAATAAAATATACCAACATGTTAAAATATTTTAATATGACTTGTATCATTTATAAACCATAGGGCAGCTGCCCATACCGCACCATTGGTTTTGGATAATATTTTATTTTGATAAAGATCATATAACTTACATTTGATTTTAATAACGTAAGTCTTCTCTTTTTCTGTGATGGTTTCAATTAGAAAAGCATCGGCAAAGATTTAAAAGTTTTCAAAGTAAATCTTTTTTACTTTTTTACTAAACGAAATGCTGATTTTTCTATAAAGGAAAGATTTCATCCTTTTCTTAAAAAACAAACGGGCAAGAGCAAAGGAATAACTGTTTTAGAAGGAAGTAACACAAAAGGTCTAAAAGAAGTTATAAAAAAAGAGTACTTTTGACAAGAAATATATATGAGGGAAGTACATTCAAATAGTTTTTGACTATTTGATGACCATTTGTCCATTAAGTGTTGAACCTAAAAGAG
>NC_061156.1:26413043-26423043 GCF_022113875.1 Hydra vulgaris | reverse complement strand
AAAAAACTTTCATCACAGGGATCCAGCAACATAGCCTAAACTAACAAACAACATAAGATGCTTTTTGATTCAACATGGGCCAGAGCAAGAAAGAAGACAATTTTTCCCATACACGCTGTGTGATTTTGACAACAGAAAGCGACACTTCAGCACAAAATAGTATGAAAAAATTCATCCTAATGGTGAAAAATTTGTTTGCCATTGGTTGCTGTACAGCACTAAAAAAGATTCATTGTTTTTGCTGTTATTTTCAACATCAAAAACCAACAATTTCTCAGAAATTTCAAAAGGATTTTGTGACTAAAAAAAATTAAACCAAGAGTTCCTGAACATGAAAACAGCAATGAAGACCAAAGATGCTATTCTGATGGGAAAACTCTCAAAAAAAACCTCGAAGAAGGAAAGATCATGGATTCTGATCTACAGAGAGTTATCAATGGAGAAATGAAAAAGTGGAGAGACATCTTGAAAGTGATTGTTGATGTAATTTTGTTCTGTGCCAGAAACAATCTTGCCCTTCGAGGAACAACAGAAGTCATCAGTCAACAAAACAGCGGGATTTTTCTAAACTTGATTGAGCTAATAAGCAATTATTATCCTTTAGTGGAGCCATCTTAAACTTTTTTTCAAGTTCTACATTAAGATGGGAAGTACTAATGAAAACATCGACCATCTCATTAAAGAAAAAACAGTGACACAAGTTTGTCTCCCAAAAAAGAAGCAATCACTCCATTGCACAAATAAATAAAAGAAGATCTTCTAGTATTGAAATCTATTATCCACAATCCCATGAGAAATAATGTCACAATATGCAGTGCAAAAAATTTTATCATTCAAATTAATTTATTTTTTTTTAAACATCTTCGATTCCAACAAAGCTGCAAGCAAAGACTGATTAGAGTTAGAAGTTACTGGAGGAGAAAAGATTAAGATTGTAGAGCAAGATAACGATTGACAGATGACTTAAAAGATTGCAAATTATATGAATCAGGAAAGCAAGATAAAGGAACCAAATTCCAAAGAACTGATGTTCGAGGAAAAAACTAGATAAATAAGAGTTTTTGGTGCACTTAGAAACAGTCATAGAAAAAGGATGAGACTATTAAATGACGAGTAACACGAGAATGAATTTTAGTAGATGGCACAAGAGGCGCTAGCTCTTTAGAGCAGTGCCCATATAGTATTTATAGAAAAGAGAAAGAGAAGCAACATTACGACGATCTGATAATGGTTGGATTTTTCAAATTTTTTCAGCCAATCGATAAGGATTGGCTGAAAAAATTGAGTTTCATCTGAATTAAAGTTCACCAGCCACTGTGAGCCCCATGCTGTAGCAGAAGTGAGATCCTTTTCAAGCTCAAATGCCCTCCCCCCCCCCAAGCAATCAGAGAGTTTTCGCTTCTTATCATAACAAGAATAAATGACAGTATCATCAGTGAACAATGCTACCTTAGATGTGAGAATATCAGGAAGATCGTTAATGTATATTAAAAAGAGTATAGGGCCAAGGATTGAACCTTGAGGAACCCCTGAGATTACAGAATAAGAATAAGAGTGCTGTCCATCGAAACATATTTTATACTACAGTTGGAAAGGAAAGATTCAATAATCTTAAAGATGTTGCCTGATACACCATAAGAAGAAAGCTTATGGAGAAGACCAGCATGCCAAACTTTATTAAAAGCTTTAGAAATGTCAAGAGCGGTGTCCTAAACCTCTCCACCTTTATCTAATCCACGATAAAACCTATCGGTTATTACTGTTAGCAAATTAGCTGTAAAACTAAAATATCGAAATCTGTATTGATGATCAGAAAGTAAGTTATTAGATTCAAGATGAAAGATTAAGTGTTTGTTAATTAAAGATTCAAAAACCTTGCTCATGATTGAAAGAAGACTAATGGGACAGTAGTTAAATGAATCAGATTGCTCTCCAGAATTTTTCAAAATAGAGATAACATGCTGCTTTCCATCAGGCTGGAAAACAAGACTCTAATAAGCACTTGTTGAATAGTTTTGGAAGTATAGACAACAGCTCTGGAAAACACCACTTAAAGGCTATAACAGGTCTGTTGTCCGGGCCACAAGCTGTAGAAGAGTCTAAGCAGGAAATCACTTTAGATACAGAAGCTGGGGTGATACAAATGTCAAGCAATAGATCAACTTGTTTGACGGCCATATCAGATAGAACGCAACTAGTGGAATCAAGAGATGCTATTGATGAAAAGTTCTTAGCAAACAATTCAGCTTTGTCTTTTAGGTGACAAATTCTGAACCATACAAGAGAGGTGGAATTAAAGATTTGCCCTTATTATTGATACTATTAAAGATTCTCCAGAAGTCACGAGAGTCTAGGTTTTGTGATAAAATATGAGATTTCATGACCTGAGAATAGTGGGCTTTGGTGTTAGACAAAACCTTTTTACAATGGTTCCTAGCAATTATAAACAGACACCTGTTTTCTGGAGAATTGTTTTACTGATAGATATGGAAGTAACAAAATCAATTGACAATTGCAGCAGCACAATGTGAGGAAAACATTAATTTGATCAGAGATAACATCAAAAAGAAAACAGTCTTGAGATGAATGAGAGCAATATAGAACAATGAAAAAGGCGATAGAGTGAAGTGGTGCTAAACGAAAGCACATATAAGAATAGTCTGTGGATTCAAACCTAGTTTCCTGAAAAATGGATGAATTCTTACAAATGTAAATGCCCAGGCCAAGCATGTGACTATTGGAGTCTTTATGAGTTAAAGGAAAATAACCATCAACACTGAAATCGCAAGATGAGACAGCTGAACTCAAATTAGTCTCACAAAGAGCAATTAGGTCTGATGAACTTTGCAAGAGATAAGACTCAGCAGAAGAAAAGTTACTTCAAAGACCACAAATATTAGTGAATGGTAGGTTTAAAAAACTTGGTGATGACCTGAGTTTTAGAGCTGTACCCTCATTAAGAGATAATAGAATGAGTTGCCTAGTCATAAAAACAGAGACATGCTAAACAAGCTAAACCCATGCATTGAGTCATGAAGATCCCGCATTCAACATCCTAAACTGAAAACAATGTATTAAAAATACATCTGCACCAGCCTAATTGATTGAGAAGGGGTGCGAGGCTGGTCAACAGATAGAATTTTTTTACCCCTTAAGTCTTTGCCTAGGAGACCTTCTACAAGACAGTATTTAACATCTGCCTAAAATGAGTATTTTTATCGAGGCATCATCTTTAGCCTTTACTCAACCAAGAGCCCCAAGGCAGGGGGTGTTTTGAGTTGGAGTTGGCATCTCCTAGCCTTTACCTAAAAAAGCGTATCCTACAAGAGAGCAGGACATGAAACAGATTGTACTGGGTTACATGTTACCAGTAGCTGGATAACCTGACCTGACATTATCAATAATAAATATTGTTTTGAAATATGAATTTATGCATATTTTTTTAAATAAATTTTAGGCAGATAAAATAGAATTAAGTTCATTTTTAAATTTCAGTTTTTTGTGTTTTATGGATTTTTGGTGTCAAATTCTTTCATTAAGGTGGTACACCCCCATTCTAAAAAGTTTCTTTAAAATAATCTATTCAAAATTAAAACTACAATACACAAGTTTAAAAAAGTATGCTGATTATTTTTTTTTTAATGAAATCTCGATTGCCCAACTTTTGCCTCATTTATTCCATAAAAATTGTCAAAATGTGGGTGTAATTTAAAACAAGATATCTCCAGTTCTATATATCTTTTCACTCTGAAATTTTCACATTATGTTCCTAAAAGGTACGAAGAGGTTATGAACCAAAATCATGCATTAAAGATGCATAGAACATTTTAAATGTAATTTTCTATAAATTAAAGAAAATTTTTTAACAAAAAAACAAAGAAAAAAAGATTTTAAACATACTTATACATGATATTTGTAATTTTGGTTCATTACCTAAAGTCAATTTATAACAAAAGCACCCTGAAAATTTCAAGTCAGCATATGGTCCCAAACTGAAAATATTGCGTTTTAAAATTTAGGTATTTGGTAAAAATGACATTTTGAGAAAAACACAAAAAACAAAATAAAAGTTTGTTATATTAGGAAAAGAAGCACATGCTCAGTTAAAAATCTCCACTGTTATATTGGGGGTCCTTTTCCAGTTCTTTTTCAATATCTATGTAATCTTTTTTGATGACTCTAAGCTTTTTTCTCCTCAATTTACCTTTAGCACTTGATTTGTGATTCATTTTTTTAATTCGGATGAGGTCCAATTTACGAAGTCCGTCTTGCATAAACATACTTGATTCAATACCTTCAGCACTAATTACTTTTTCAACTGCTGTGCTTCCATCATTAGTTGCTATAATAGCTGAGTTACTTATACTTATCTCAAGAACCTTTTTCCCAATAAAAAAATCTTTAGGACATCTTTTCCATATTAAGGCATTCAGACTTTCATTGTTATTTTAAGTTTGTCCGTGCAAACATTTTGATAACAATGTTTTATTTGTCAAATCTGTAAATATAGGCATAAGTACTGCTTTAATTGCTAATGGTAAGCTTAATTTAGTTTTGTATGTTGTTTCACCAGTTACTTTATTACTTTGCCACAAACACCAACTAGTTCTAGTTCGTGGGCAAAATTTGTGTCTCTCTGACTCTTCACTTATGTCACTGTTGTGAAATAAAACAGCCCAAGCAGCAGAAACAGCACCAGAAGCTTGCATGGATCCTGATGATTTATTGTGATTAGCTTCACAAACATGATTTATTTTCCAGTTTTGATAACCTAGTAGTGACTTTTTTTTGTTCCAATAACTACAAGCTTTGCAGAACTTAGTTAACAAAATTGAATCAAGACATTTTCCAATCTCTCTTGATATTGCAGTGACAATACCATTTAAAGGTTGATGGCCTCTTTTTTGCCAGGTACCATCAACAGAAACTTGGCAAGCAGAAACATCATTAACATTGCTAGAATTAGAAATAATATCTTTGGTTTCATTGGCAGCACTTGACATACTTGCAGAAGCAACTTCATTATAAATATTTAACAAGTTGTTATTAATTGCACTATAATTTTTAAAATTCATAGGAGATGGCATGTTCATTACTGTAGCAAATTTGAATATAGATTGATAACCTTTACCAATTTCACGAAAAGCAGTAACAACTTGAAAATTAACTGATACAGTAGGAACACCAGGAGTACTTTTAGATTTTTTAGTTAAAAACTGAGACGTGTGCCATCCTTTGCTAAATGGGCAACAAAGGCAATGTAAAGTTAAATAAAAACAAAAACCTTTTTTGCTTTTTAAGTCATTTTCAAACAAACTTCATTTCCACATTTAGGGCATTTAAACTCACTAACCATTAGTTTTAAAATATTAAAGTTTATAATGATATTGTAATTTTTTTGACTTCCAGATATTTCAGTGTTTACTAGTTTTCTGGAGCTTGCTGATAAACTTGGATCAGAAATTGATGAATCAAGCTGAATAAACTTTGAAGATTTTAGGTGTTGATTACAAGAAAACTTTCTTTTTTTAGATCGAGCAATAGAACGTCCCATATCTTATTTAGCTATTTATCTATAAGAACATTAACAAACTAAAACAGCATGCAAGCACAATATTTTGATACATGATCGCATTAGAAGTTCAAGTTATAGCTTTTAAAATAAACATGAAGCAAAAAACAAACAAGAAGCTGCAGTAGAAAAGAGTTTTTGATGTTAATAAGCTTGAGCAAGTTTAAATTTTTTTGTTTTAAAATGCGTTGCTATGGCGTTGCTACGGACTTCTCAACCTACTATGGCCACAAAACACATAATTGTACACACTTCCTTATTTATTTTTTCAAAAAAATAATTAATAATATTATTCTAGAAAAAATTTTGAATTTAAAAAACCAGTTTTCAAAAAGTTGATTTTTTCTAAAAAATTTCGAAATTAATGGGGATGTACCACCTTAATTGACCGGCAAAACAAATTGTTTCACTATAAAATAGTTTTAATTGAGATCGCAGCAAAAATAATGAAAGAATTGAAGGCTTCCATTCAGAATTTGAGAGATATTGCTGTGGACAAAATCATCAAAGATGTCGCAGAAACATCCAAACAGAATGGAATTAAAGTGATTTTCCATCCAAGTGGAAGCACAAAGTGTGAAGAAGATGGTACTTTATGAAGCTGAAGAAAACTTTCACCTCCTCACAGCAGAAACAGAATTAGGATCACAGTGCAATCTTGTGTTTGACAGCATTATTACACAAATTGAATGGTGGGTTGAGTCTATGTCTGCTATATCCTCTGATTTTGACTTCCTCTGTGGGCGTTCACTATCTAAAAGTTCAGTGAATGAACTTAAGACGAAAGCCAAAAACTTATCTCAGATTTACATGACAGATTTAGATTCTTTTGATTTTCAGTCAGAAATGGCAAGTTTTAAATATCAAGCTGCTGCAATGGTGGACAACTTTGAAAAATCTAGCCCAATTGACATTTTGTAGCTCATTTATAAATATTTATTGACCAATGCATATCCTAACATGGCAATTGCTATTCGCATTTTTCTCACCATACCAGTCATAGTTGCTATGTGTGAAAGAAGTTTCAGTTAACTTAGGCTTATAAAAAACTACATGAAATCAACTATGGGCCAATAACGTTTGTCTAGTCTTTCTATAGTTTCACTTGAACATAAAGTGGTCGACAACATTGATTTTGATGATATCGTTAGTGAATTTGCATCCAAAAAAACTAGAAAAGTGAACCTGAACTGAAGTTTGTGCAGTATTTATGACAAATTGCATAGATATGCATAGATATAACGCAAATACATTTTTGTAACTGTAAACAACATATTTGATTTTAATGGTTTTTAAAAAGCATAAAAACCTTAAAGGAATCTTCTAATTAATAAATTAGAAATTGTCTTATAATTTTTTGTTTTTATATTTTTGTTTTATTTGTATATTTTAGTTTTGTGCCATTTAAAGGTTTACTGCTTCAGAATTTTCACCATGCAATTAATTATTACGTTTTATTTTTAGAAACTCGTATTGGAGAGATTTTAGATAAGCGTTACAGTGTGTATGGATATACAGGGCAAGGTGTATTTAGCAATGTAGTCCGCGCACGTGATTCTATGAAAAATAATCAAGAAGTTGCAATCAAGATTATTAGGAGTAATGAAGTGATGTAATTAATTTTAATATTTTATTTTTATTTTTTAATCTCTTTCATCTTTAAGTGTTTTTCAATGTTTTAAATTCATGTATTATGCATTAAGTATGCAATTAATTATTTAAGCATTCATATTTAATGAGAAATGTTTTTAATAATTTATTTCTTTACATTTTTTTAATAATTTATTTCTTTACATTTTTAGCATTATTTCTGACATTTCAACAAAATAAATTATTAAAATTTTAGCAATACTATTACAGGCCTTGTTTTAAAGTGTAAACTGGCGTGCCATTTACTTACGCCATAAGCCATTTTACATAAGCCGTAAGCAATTTTTAATTTATCATCTTGCAAGAGCAAGAATATTTATATAAGCAACAATAACAAAAATAATTACCAAATTTTAAAAAAATTAAAAACAAAACAAAAAAATATATGCTAAAAAATAGTACATGTTAATTTTTTTTTTTATATTAGCATACACTTTTGATATTGTAAATTATGTTTGTTTGTTTTATAATTATTTTATAACAAAATGTTTTTTCATTTTATCAAAAAAACAAAAAAGCATTATTACAAACTTTTAACGAAATCTTATATAGAGTTTATTTTTTTATAATGAAAAAAAACTCCTTTTTGGATATAACTTATTATTAATTTTTTTTTGCTTGAATTTTTACGCTTGAAGCAATATAGCTCCTGCAATGTCTTTGTTTATATTTATAAGTTTTATTTATTGTTTTATTTTGAAAAAAATAATAGTTTAGAAAAATAATATTTTATAAATAGTTACTGCTTTATATAAATAACAGATTGTGCGATATCAAAAAAGTAAAAACATAAATTTTCTTATACTTAAAAAAGAATTACTTAAATTAAATTTTTTTTTCCCTCTGTTTTTCTTCCTTCTTTTATATTTTTTACAAAAAATTAAATTCCTTGTAAACATGTTATAACACTACTTCAAAAATATTGATAAAGTGTATGTTTAACTTTTTTGTGTGGCAAGTGAAAATGCAACGGTATATATTTTTTAATAAATAATAATTGGAAATCTTTGTTTAAAAAAAAGGCGCTAGTAAAGTAATTATTTCGAGTTTTTTTCTTTGCAACAAGTAATATTTTTTGTTTGTTAATAACTATAATATTTTTATAACTAAACTAAGGTTATATATTGAGTAATATTTTTTGAGTAAGAATGTAAAAGTTTATTTTTTTATAATTTTGAGTAATATTTTTTGTTTGTTAATAACTTTTTAAAGGTAAAAAATCATTCTTTGTGAAGCCGCAAAGAATGAGTAATTTTTAAGAAATAATGGGAAAAGATATATATTTTAATTCATTTTTACAAATTTTGACAAAAGAAAGAAATTAATTTATGTTAAATGATAATAAAAATAGTAAATTTAATTATTTAATATTTAAAAAAAAATATATAAATGATTACTATGGTAAATGATAAAAGAATGGTGAATATAAAAAAGTATAAATTTATTTGAAACAATAATATTTTTTGATTCCCCTTCCTTAAGAATGAATTTTAATAAATCAAAGTCTAAAAACTATTGTTTTATTTGCTTTTTTTAACTAAAAAGGTCTTTTAGGAAGCGCAGAGAGCCGAATAGGTCATCAATCATTCTTGATAGAATTTGTATAATTAATAGTCCAGCAGCTAAAAATACTTGTTCTGATTCAACACTATAGAATACTCTGATTCAATTTGGTCAAAAACCTTAAAAAACCTTAGCTGCAGAGAGAAAATTTTATAAAAAATATTTCAAGAGCATCAATAATGTCCAAATGTCCAACTCTTCTGTTTTAAAAATGTCCAGCTCTTCTGTTTTAAAAATATCCAACTCTTCTGTTTTAAAAAGATCTAAAAGTTTTTTTATTTTAAATGTTACAGTTTTAAAAATTTGAATTATTTTAGGAACAAACAAGGCCGCCAGGAGATGAAAATTTTAGAACGTCTCAATTCAGCTGATCCAGAAGACAAATACCATTGCTTACAGATGTTCAGACATTTTTATCACAAGCAACATTTGTGTTTAGTTTTAGAGAGTCTAAGGTTATTTCATGTTTGTTTGTTTGTTTGATATTTCATGTTTGTTTGTTTGTTTGATATTTCAATGAATTTGTTTCTTTGTAATTTTTTTTATTTAAATATATCAAAGGATTTTTTTTATAACTTGTTTTATTATTTAATACATTCAACAAAACCATGAGAAATTTTTAAATTTTGTTATTTTTTATAAATAAACATATTTTTTTATAAATGTAATAACTATTGTGAAAAAGCTTCTTAGATATTGTTATGAACACAACCATTAATTCTTGTTACCTTTTAAAATTGCAGCATGAATCTCAGAGAAGTACTGAAGAAATATGGTAATAATGTCGGTCTACACATTAAAGCTGTACGCTCATATGCTCAACAACTTTTACTTGCATTGCGATTGCAAAGAAAATGTGGGATCATACATGCTGATATTAAACCTGATAATATATTGGTAGTTTTTTATATGATGATTTTATATTTAAAAAATTTGTTTAAACATTTGTTTTTATGAAATTTTAAGTTATTCTCATTTTATTAACTTAAATTTATTTATTTTTCTTATTTTATCTATAAATTAGCTATTATTATTATTATTAAATTTTTTTATTACTTATTTAATTTGTACTTTTTTTTAAATTTATCTATTTTATTTATATAATAATAACTGTTATTATTTATGACAATTAACTCCTGGTTTGTGTCAAGTATGTATCCTACTAAGACTTGAATTTTATAAGTGTCTCTAATTACACAATACTTTGACTTAAAT
>NC_061156.1:26363043-26408043 GCF_022113875.1 Hydra vulgaris | reverse complement strand
CTTTCAATGAAGAACTGTTTAAAGAATATATTCTTTGTTTAATAGCTGTGTTCACTGAAAGAACTCCAAAGAGTTTGATGGAATTTTTATGATGGTAGGTTTTATTCAAGAAAGTGAACATATATATTTGTTTATTCAACAAAGACAACATATATTTGTTAAGAGGTTGTAATATATTTGGTAAGAGGTTGTAATTTATTTGGTAAGAGGTTGTAAAAAATAGCTTCAATGATGTCATGTTTAAATAATTTAGTGATATTATGTAAGCCCGTTCATACTACATAAGTGTGGAAGCATGTGCGTTAAATTTATGTAAGCCCGTTCATGCTACATAAGTGTGGAAGCATGTGCGTTCATACTGCATAAGTGTGGAAGCATGTGCGTTCATACTACATAAGTGTGGAAGTATGTGCGTTCATACTACATAAGTGTGGAAGCATGTGCGTTCGTTCTACATAAGTGTGGAAGTATGTGCGTTCATACTACATAAGTGTGGAAGTATGTGCGTTAAATTAAAAAAAAAAAAAAGTTGACTATAAAATTTCAAATTATGAAGAAAACACAAAATATTTTAATATGATTTAATAATACTTTATTTTTGTCAGAAGGAAAATAGTAAAAATAATAAATAAAGAGAAATAGTTAATAGATTCATTTTACTGAATGCGTCAGTTAAAATGTTTTATTATGATTTTTGTATTATGATTTATTAAAAAATTTGTAATTTTCGACAGTATAAAATATAAATGTAGTTAAAATAATAATCAAGGTATGTATTTCTTTATAGTAACGTTTTGTTTTGTATATGGTTTTTAAAATTTAATCATAATCATGTGTCGCAATTCAAAGTTCAATTTGTTGTAATGATTAGTTTACTCAAGAATAATGACGTAAAGTTCGAGTTTTCTTTGAATGATATGACATACCATTAGCAGGATATTTTTAATTGTTTTTTTTTTAAATCTTTTCTTCCCACTTTTATACTTATAGGTTATGGCTTCAAACATGAAGAATCCTAATGAAGAATCTTTGGAGATCAGCATTCTAGTTTGTAAGCATTAAAAAGCTATAATAATATAATTTACGAAGACCTTCAAAATAATTTCAAGTTAAAGAATTCATCAGATACCTAAGTAATGAAAAATGATTGAAATCAAAAAAAAAATTGTGTTAAATATTTTTCAAAATGTATTTTGAAAATACTGAGTAAGAGTTCATAACATTGTTTAAAGAAAACTGTTACAAACAGTTTTTAACTGTTAAAATACTCTAGAAATAGTTTATATGTTATCAGGTAAAATTTTGTTAAATATGGATTATTCAGAGTGTGTCATAAATTACCTTAACTTATAGTTTTCCTTAAGTTTAACGAATAAATTGCAAATTATAGATAAGTTTGTATACTTATGGAGAATTAATATAGATATAGAGTTGACATAAAAAAATACTTGAAAAATTAAGATAAAAGATTCATTCATACTGTATTTATACTGGAGGCTTTTGTATTTTGGATAACTTGACGGTTAACTATTCAATGTTTATTATTCCTTAATAGCCTCATTTACTACAAATAGATCTAGTAATTTGAATAGATATTTAAATACGCAAGTGTGTAAGGCAAAAAATAATGCTTAAATTTGTTGTTGTTTTTTTTTTTTTTTTTTTTTTTTTTTTGTTTGTTTTTTAGTATTTCCTTTTTTTAAAATTTAGATTCGGCACTCAAAATTGTCAAAAGTTCACCAAAATGACGATCTTATTCCGCTTTTGAAATAAAATTATATATACACACACTACTGAGATATGTCTCATAAGAAAAGTAGCAGAATCTAAAATTGTTAATCCTTCTGCAAGATAATGTGTAAAAAGAAAAAAAAGCGACCGTTAAAACAGATCATTATTGATTGTGGTATCACGAAATGTTTAATAGCTTAGTGAATAAGGTAAAGAGGTTTTACCATTAATGATACGCAACAACCCCCAACACGTACATATTCGTACTACATACGAATAATTTTTTAAATAGACAAGGTTTATTTTACCAGGTGTCATAGAAATAGTATAACACCCTCGTTTATATGAGAATGTTCAACACTATATAATATTAAATCATATTACACTATATCATAATAAAAGTTATAAGTAGAATCAGTTTACTTTTAATTAAATTGTTAAAATTGTATATTTCTTAACCAATTAAAGATTAAAAAAAATAAAAACTTGTTAAGTACCATGGCCTACTTAAATTACACGGCCTGATTTGTTGCATTTTCCGTAAAAAATTAAGAGGCCAGTTTTTTTACGGCTCAAGTATTAAAACTTCATTTTTGTTATGGTTAAGAGTCTTGTTTGCACTATAATTGTTTTATTTTTATTTTATTAAAATGGTTTAATAATAGTTAGATTTTCATTTGAGTACTTACATTATTTTGTGCTGGATTTTCTGTTAACTGATTCCCTGCTTCAGTTTATTCCAACAACACAGAATACTGAGATAGGCTTTCAGATAACTATATCAACGCATACCAACATGCTACTAAAAATAATCTTTCTTGTTGTTAAGATTGCCTAAAACTTTCTATTGAACAAAAAAAAAGGTTTGTACTTTTGTATTTTTTATAATTAAAATTAAAAGAAGAAATTTTTGTTAGAAATGTTTATTTTGTCTTTGACTTTTTTGGAATTCTTTTACTTGATCTTTTCTCAATGAATATGTAATTTTTTATTATAAAAAATATTGTTAACAATACGAAATTTATATTTGATTCCCCATTTTTGGTGATTTTTATTTGTTAAACTATTACTGCTAGATCAAATCTTTAAAATTTGTTTCACAAATTTTTAATTGAAAAAGAACGACTGCAATGTTTTATTAGAGAAATAACATAAAAGACTAAAAAGATGACAAATAAAATTAGACAGGTTGAATTGAATATATAGGTTCTTCTCTTTATAAAGTAACATTTATTGATCATAAGTTTTACATTAAAATCTTTTTGTTAATTTTTACCATGATTACTTGCTTTAGTATATATATCTGTGCTATCTACAAATTTTTCTTAACTGTCTACATAAATACAGTAGTATTTATGTAGACAACTAAGAAATATTTTGCATAATATTTTTTAAGGATTATCAAAATTCTGATAAATATTTTCTGGGAAAATCTGCCTAAATCTTTTTACTAATGTATATTTCTAAAAGACTCACAAAAAGTCTACTACTGGTCATTTAATTATTTATTTATTTGAAAACAACAGAAGGACTCAAAGGCCACTAACACTGAGTGTACATTTTTTTTTTACTGAAATATTAAATTGTATCAAGTGCTGGACAAGTTACAACAAAATTGTATTAACTTGAACAAAGCAGTACAGCAAGACGTTTCTTAAACATCAAGACAGATGATGCAGACACCACATCCTCTGATAAACTATTCACACATTAACAATTCGATTAGAAAAGAAACACTTTGTGCTGTTTAAACTACAATGGTGTTTGTACAGTTTAAAGTTATGACCTCGATTATTCAAGTAAAAATTGAGAATAAGAATGTTTGATAGGTCAGTGTCCAGTTTACCGTTAAGAATTTTGTAGCACAAAACTAAATCTTTAAACACTCGTCGATATTCTAACGTGTTAAGCTTTAGTATGGCTAGATGCTTATCATAGTAAACTGACCACAGACCAGCAATTCTTTTAGTGAAGAAACGCTGCACTTTCTAAACTTTATTAATCAGGCATATAGTGTAAGGTGACCATACTGAAGAGCAATATTCAAGCATAGGTCATACATAAGTACAGTAGGCTTTAACCATCAGCAATCTATCTCGTGAAGAAAAAGATTTTAAAATAAGAAAAGCTCTTGACATAGCTTTATGTACGATAAGATTGATATGTTGATTGAATTTGAGATTTCTATCAATGGTAACTCCAAGATCTCTTATACAGTTAACATGGGCAAGTTCATGGTTATTTATGGTGTAAACACGCTGGGCTATGTTTTGACTCTGGTTAGCAATAGTACAGACAAAGGATTTTTCAGTTGCTATTTGGAGTTGCCAAGTATACTTTTTACTGTAATTATACTTACTAAATGTAATTATACTTACTAAAACCTAGCTTTAAAGGATCACTTTGTAAATTGGAACTATAAACAAATGTAAAGCCTTCTTCAAAAAAAATCACGCATAAGAAATACGATTGCTTGTAGTGTTGTAATTAGAGGACAAGAAGTTTGTTTGGTTAAATCATTTATCAAATTTTATTTTGATGAAATTTCAGTACAATTTGCAATTTCTCTATAAAGTGTGGGTTTGTTATCACCTTTCAAAGCAACACTGCTGAGTTTGATTGGATGAATTAAGTTTCTGCTTTAAATTAAGTATGATAAATAACTTATAAAACAATGATAAAAATTGTGCTGCGTTATTTCTTTCAGAAAAATAAGTCTAAATAACAGCTGCAGTTGTTTCGTCAAATATTGTCAATGTTGACAACTTGTTTGTTGTTTCCAAAATATGTGACTTGATATTATATTTTTATTGCTTTTTCTTGCCTGTTTAATAACTGATCTTTTTATAAACTTTAAGAAATATATTCCCTGTAATGTAATTAGCAGTAACTTCAACAAGAAGAAAAAAACAAAACCCGAGAATAACAAGTATGTTTTAAACACCCCTTTTCTAAACTAAATGTTAAATTTTCCATCTCCAGTATATGCTTTATTAAACAATAAAAATGCATTAACATTTGTAGAATGGTTATCGGTAACAACAGCTCTTATCTTAAATTCAGATTGGTGCATTGAGGTAATATACTCATCAATTTCTTTTTTCAAACATAAACCAGTTATGTAAACTTTAGATGAGGATTTCAAAACATAAGAATAAATTTTTGAAGCCCTACAATCATAAAAACAAAAAACTTCTTTAAAAACTTCTTTAAAAAGATTTTCTCAATCTTTATCAAATCACTTACCACTTTGATAATGGGCTGCTTTTTGGAAGTACATCTTACCCACAAGAAGCAAATAATCTCTTGATACCAAAATTTTGTCAATGATTTTTCTAATATATTATAGTTTTTCAATTTGTAATTTTCACCACTGCGAAACCATTTAAGTAAAGAAATATGATAAGCATTTATTTGGCAATGAAAAAAGTTAGAAATTTATTAACAGCTATTGACTCCAAAACAGTTGGTATGCCTGATATTTCTTGCCTACTGTAAATAAATGGCCTAATTTGTTGCATTTTAATTACTGTATGTTTGAGACATGCAGCATAATAAAGTATTTACATTAGAAAACCTTGTTTTGCAGTGTAAATATTTTAAAGAAAAGTTTATGTTTTCTACTTGATAATTGCAATTATATTAAATACAAAATTACAAACCTTTAAAATTATTTCCAATGGAGAATTTTGAGTAGTTTTAGCAATATGTAAGATTATTTTTAGTAGCATGTTGGTATGTGTGATATAGCTATCTGAAAGCCTATTTCAATATTCTTTGTTATTGGAATAAACTGAAGCAGGCAATCAGTTAACAAAAAAACTAGCACAAAATAATGTAAGTTCTCAAAGAAAATCTAACTATCATTAAACCATTTGAATAAAATAAAGATAAAACAACTATAGTGCAAACAAGACTCTTATCCATAACAAAAATGAAGTTTTTATACTTGAGCCGTAAAAATTTTTTTACGAAAAATGCAACAAATCAGACCGTGTAATTTAAGTAGGCCATGTAAGTACATATGAACATTACAATATTGTAAAATTAATCTAAACTGATCCATATTTTGGGTGGTTAACTTTACTAAATATATATATTTTTACTTAGTTTTTGTTTCCTTGAAGTAATAAAAAAAAAGTAAAACCTCCCAAGATCTAAAAGTTTTTATTTTGTAATACTATTTTTAACTAAAATATTAAAGTTGCGTAAACTTGCGTAAGTTATTTAATCTGATATAATATATAACGTAATATTTTTATGTTAAAACGTAAAGCTTAATCATCGTCATAATTGTCAAACATAAAAATAAACGAATAAATTTATTGAATTAAATCTTTTTATAATAATATACTTATTTTATATAGATTACAGTTTATATCTAGCTAAATATTAATGAACAAATAGAAAACCAAGTTAAGATAAAAACAGCAAATTCTATATCACAAAATGACTTCTCAACAAGTCAGCAACTAATACTACCGTGAAATGGCAAAGGAAGTATGCTACAGTTTTACCATGAGATGGGTTATGTTATATTTCATTACAAGAAGCATGCCCCTACATTATAAACTAAAACGCTATACCATATCTTTATGCTAAAATTATAAATTGGATGTTCTTATATAGAAAGATGTTACGCATTTATTGTTTTCAAAACTTTTATTATTACTTTTCCTAGCATTGTATGGTTTAGTTAACATGCTACTTTTTGTCTAATTACGGCAGAATGAAAATTTATTTTGAAAATTTTGAAACTTAACACAAATATATATATATGTGTGTGTGTGTGTGTGTGTGTGTGTGTGTGTGTGTGTGTGTGTGTGTGTGCGTGTGTCTATATACATATATATATATATATATATATATATATATATATATATATATATATATATATATATATATATATATATATATATATATATATATATGTGTGTGTGTGTGTGTATTTATATATATATATTTATATTTATATATATAAGGGTGTCTCAGCCGCCCCTTATATTCTCAAAAAGATCTGTTCATATTTCTTAAAATTGCTATTGGTTCTCACAAGCAATTCGGTTAAATTTTTTCAAAATTTTATTCGATTCAGGGGAGCACAAGACCCTTGAACACTTACCGGGTCCCTAATATACAGGAAAAAGTTTTTCAAAAGTATGTCACGTTGGGTCTCAAAAGAAGCGAAATTACATAAAAATTTCAAAAATAACAATCATTTTATAAAAAAAAATTTAATTTTTTTATAAAATGATTGTTATTTTTGAATTTTTAATGTAATTTCTTTCATTTTTAGTTATAAAAAGTCTTTTTTCTGTAATAAACTCTAAAAAAATAATTTTTTAATAAAGTGATTATTTTTGAAATTTTTATATAAATTCGTACACACACACAAACATACATGTTTGTGTAAAAATATACTTTTAATATAACTTTTTATGCAAATAAAAAGTTATTTTAAATGCAAATTTCACAAATTATTAGTGATCAATAGGGTATGGATATTACTAAATTACAGGTTGTGGATATTACTACTTTACTTCTTTGCTTTTTGCAGTACTTTTGCATGTAACTAGTTCCATTTATAACGTAGTACTTTTACTTTCGTTACTTTTCAGGCTTATTTTTTACTTAGTAACGAGTTACTTTCATTAAAAATTATAAAAGTATTTGAACTTCATTGGTTTGAATGAATCATATAATACACGCAATTTTACGATACTGACACCGGTACCGCTTGACGTTAGATTCAAGTTGCAAAACTGGCTTGAATCTAACTGACGTTAGATTCAAGCTGCAAAACATCAAGATGCAAAACTGCATATACAACATGCAAGATACGCAACCTAAACACGCATTCCAATAAACGATCAAAGACAATGAATAAAAAAGAATTGGTCTGGAATTCCTAGAGAACAGCAGCAGCTAGCTAAAAACCATGACAGCACAAGAGTAAATTCATCAATTAAAGCAGTCATTGCTGAAATTAAAGTTGGCTTTTTTCAGTTTAGTCAGTTGATACTAGTACTGCTGCAGCATGCTGCTGATAACATTATTTAAACATACATTAGTAGTATCAACTCATCACTTGATGACCTTTATAACTCCACGGTTGAAAATTGTTTTTCTTGTACTAAAGACTGCCTTGCCAGCGATTGCAACCTGCAAACGTTAATTTAGTGTAGCAAGCCAAGTGGTTATACCAAATCGAATTAATATAGTAAATAAACATTTTCATCAATTAAAAACTATTGTGAACCTGTATGTTGTAATAAACATTAACATGTTGATTGAATCAATATCAAGTTTTAATCCGAGATGATTTAAAAACCTGTTTCTTGTTGTATTTATCAGTCTTTTTACTTTGTTACTTTTGAAGCCGTTACTTTTACTTTTTACTTAAGTATTTTTAAAATGTAGGATCCCAATCCTGGTGATCAAATATGATTCAAAATGGGCTTTTGAAAAATGACATTTATATTTAATGGGCGATGGTTGCCAATAGGCATGAAGCTTACAATTCCTAACAAAAAGTTTTTATTCGTTTTATTGGTTTAAGTATATATTGTTTTAAATATACTGATCTATTAAATATAATTATGTATATATTATAAAAATATATATTGGTTTAAATATAATGTTCTATCTGATAATATTAATACGCTAATTTAGTATTATTAGTCGAATTACGTCATTTTCTAGGCTTTTCTATTTCAAAGTAGTTTCTAGGCTTTTCTATACGCGGTTTTTTTTTTTAATTTTATTTACTACCAACGCGTATTACGGTTTGCTTACAGCTAGTTAAATATAATTATAGCATAGTACAATAACTTTGTATGCGTGTAATATATACACACGAGTATGTGTGTGTGTGTGTTTATATATATTAATGTGTGTGTGTCTATGTATATATATATAGATAGATAGATATAGATATATATAGATATAGATATAGATAGATAAATATATATATATAGATAGATATATATATATATATTTATATTTGTATATAGATATATAGACATACAGACATATAAGCCCATTAAAGCACAAGTGGTGTAAGTCACATTCTTGTTTTCGAGATATTAAAGGGTTTGCTACAAATGTTATGAAAGTAGCGTAGAAGTAGTAAGTGCTGTTTTGTTTTGTTTTTGTTCGTTTTTTTTTTGTTACAAAATGAGTATTTTTTATGAAAAATTTTAGTTTTAAATCCAAACTAATATTTTTTATCAAATACGCATTTTTTAACAGCTGTTTTACCATAACTTCAATAGGATTTAATATGCTGGTATAAATTTTATACTTTGGTGAGAAATAAACCAAGAGCTCATTTTTGACAAATTGAGATTTACCAGTCGGCGACTTTTAAAGCCTGTTTACACAGAAAGTTTTTGTTTTTATCAGTAACTGATAAAAACAAAAACTGACCCCCCCCCCTCACTTTCATTAAGGGCTCAAGAATACTCAGTAGCATGCCTAACTCAGAAAATCATAAAATTGGAGTTAGACTGCTTGTGTTTTAATGGGCTCGTATATAGATAGATAGGTATAGATATGAGTCAATTGGCTTAAAGTTAGTATTTTTACATTAGAAGGCATGACATTGTTAACCTCAATGAAAATTTGCAACTTTATATTTGTTCCAATGGTAATTTTAGTTCAAAATAGTCCATTATTTCAACAAAATATGTAAGACTCGTGTGCTGAACGCACATGAGCGCCCGCATGATTTTTTGATGTTTTAACTATACACTTTCAGCCATTGTGCGGACTCCAAATTCAAGTCTGTTTATGCTTACTCTAAAAGAGTATGCTTTGCAAAAAATCGTGGTGACAGAACAAAAAAATCTAAAACGTTTGGCTCTTTAATACACTCTTAAATTTGGAATCAGCACTGTGGGAAATATTTTAGTGGAAATTTGCTTGAATAATCGATGATGATTAAGAAGTGTACAAATAAAAAAGCTCGTTTTATGATAATAAAATGTACAATTCGTGATAAAATCATCGTGTGTGTGTTAGTTTATAAAACTATAATAAATATACAGGGCTTTCGTATATTGTACAATAGGGTGGATCGATTTTAAAAATTTTTGAAATTTGATTTGCCTGAGCTGCGGATCGATGTCTTTTTGTGAAAAAAGAACCTTACTTTTTTTTATTTATTTATTTAAATGAGTTTTAGAGGTTTCTCTTTGGATGACGGATCCTAATATTGTTGAAATTTTTTTTCTACTAAACTATATCAAACTATACCCAAAAGAAGCAGAGTAATATGCTTATTTTGAATATAATATTTGTTTTAATTCAAAACTAAAGAGAAAAAAATGTCGTTTTTTTTCATTAAAAAACCCCCTCTTCATTAAAACGGGGGTTTTAAGGTATATTTTTGCAAATATTTTTTTCACTAAAAATTTTTTTTTTAATAAAATTATTATTGATAAAACAAGCATTTTTTCTGCTTTTTTTGAGTCCAAGGTTGATATAGTTTAGAAAAAAAAAAATTCAAAAATATTAGGATCCGTCAAGGATTTAGAATCCAAAGAGGAACCTCAAGATCTCATCAAAATCAAAAAATATTTTTTTACTTTCATCTTATAATTAATAGACATCGATTCGTGTCTCAGGAATATTGATTTTTAAAGTTTTTTTTTTTTTTTTTGCTATAAAAATCGATCAACCCTATTGTATAAGTATATTGAAATAAGCCATAAATGCAATAAAACTCTAGATAATTACTGAGTGTTCAAAAGAACATTTTTTAATATTGTTGATGTGTTTTTGTTTTATTCATATCTTGATTTACAAGAATTAAATATATATTAAAAAGTTGTATAATTAGTAAAATAATTTTTTTTTGTGTATTATGTATTATTATAGTATTTAGACATCTATTTAATTAAGATTTAAAATTGTTTTTAAAAATATTTTTTTATTGCACTTGAATCGATATTTTATATTGTTACATATAATGATTTTTTTTATAGTGGCATCTTGTACTTGTGTATATTTATTAATCTTGTGTTATTTATATACTTTGTTAGAGTTGTCAGAGTTCAGTACACCGAGGCCACTAGGATCCGTTCATAAACTAAAGATAGATCTGGTCAAAAAAGTTATTACACCTAATTGATGCTGCAAAACCTTGAGATTTTTGCCAACCTTTTACTATTGTTTAAAAAAAGTTGTTCAAAAGATGAAGGACTGAGTTTTTGATTGCGATATTACCATAACAACACAGTACTACTGCTAGGAAATAATACTATACTAATACTAGGAAACTAAAATAAAACATTTATGAGCTCCTTTTTCCTTCTGAAACTTTGAAACTTGACGATTTATTATTCCTTGAAAATTTAAAGAAATGAAAATTATTAAATTACATCTTTAATTTGAACTTTTTTTTTTTCGAATAAATTCGTTCAAAATGTATAACAGTATAAATAATTATGCGGGGGGCATAATTTGTCTTACCGCTAAGCTCCTTAAACTGTATTTTATACTAAGACTATGAAGAAAAAAAAATTTCCTACTTAGTATGAATTTAGTTATGAACTACTTAAATGATTTTTAAAACTTTTTTGCTTTTAAGTATTAATTTTTAAAATAACAAAAATCCATATTACTAAAATGAATGCGGACAGTTATGCATTATCCTGAAGCTTTTCTTTTAAACTAATATATAACTTAAAGTCAAATCTAGATCAAGTTTGTCAGTAGCGACCAATGAAAGATCAAAAAACCTGATGCGCTACGTCGTTTATTTGGTCGGTATTTCGTCTATTTGGTCTAAATATCATTAAACGTCGCAATCGTTTTAAGATCATCAGTACTTTATTCCAAACCTTTGGTCTTCTAGTAGAGAATGCAAATTCAGTAGCCGCAAAATAACTTTTTTCCTGAATGTTGCATTCAGGAAAAACTGTTATATAATAATCTAGTTGAGATAAAACGCCCAGTGTTCGCCATGCGACTCTATGCAAAAAAAAAATAGTACTTGCGCTGGCCAAACAGAAACTCATAAAAAAGACGCAACGAAACGCTGGTGACGTATTTAGTTTTTTTTAAAAAACGGATTTTTTTTTTAATTATGTATTTTTTGACTTGTGCGCCCAAGTAATAAATATTAGAAAAAAGTGAACTATTTGAAAAGATAATTTAGCCATAATAATTTTTTCCTTGATATATTTAAATTCTGTTCCACTTGTAAACATACCTCTCAATGAAAGAAAAAAATGATGAAAATTTCAGTTAAAAAGTTCAAGTGGTTTTCTTGTAATTGCAGCCGGCATATTAAGAAACTTCAAACTGAGAGAACGCGCAAAATGTGAAAAATATATTTAAAAACCTGCAAAATTTAACGTAATATAAAAATATGCAAAATATTACATATAAGACTCTAATTAAAATTTTGCTTTACCTTCATTTTCAAAGCTATTGTCATTTTTTTAACACTTTTCGCGACGTTAGAATTATCTTGTCCTATCTCCACGTTATGAAAAAATTAAGTTATCGAGTGTGTTGAGTACCTCAGAATAATATTTTTCTACTGTATTGGAACCTTAGTTGTAAGTAAAAAAGTTGCGGAAAAAGCATAGGTTATAAAAAAAACTTTTACATGCCATGGTCTGAAGTTTTTATTCTTTAAATCTTTTTAACTCAAAAATGTGGAGATAGATCAAAGTAAATCTAACGTCGCGTTTTGATGACACATTTTTTTACGCAAGTTTCCTAGATAAATCGTCCATTTTGTTTAGATTTTGCTTATGTCGTTTAAACCATTATAAATTAGGATTGACGATTTTATCCCTTTGTTAAAATTAGCAGTATACCGGAAACAATAAGTGACAAATTTTGTTTTCGGTACACGATCAAATTTCTCCATTCAAGGATTCATTTGCATTTGCAAATTTTTCCATTAAAGGATTTATTCAAACCAACAAGTCTTTTTACTTTTTTTTTTTTTTTCATTTTCGAAGTCGGTTTATAACGCACTTCTGAATATGCCCAACACGTTCCAATTTAGTCACTTTAGTGTTATGATAAACATCCTTAACACTGTTGTAGCTTTTGCAACCTCTGTCACCAAAACTGTTTACGTACTTTAATTTATGTTCCTTAATCGATTGATGGAAAATGCGATTGGCTCCTTTGCATTCCATACCTGCAGAACAAATAATATTCGTTTTATAAGTATGGGAATTTTTCATTAGGGCATAAATAGTATGATTTCTTTTAGTAGGGTTCTGATTTAAGGAGCACGCACTAGATACTAGATTTATCACCTACAACTTTCGAACTGTCTATTGAGAGTGCTGAAAACACACCATTTAATGATAGTATGGTGGAATTGGAGAAATATATAAAAAAAAAAAAAAACATATAAAGTTAAACTGCGCATAGGATGATTAGGATGATAGCAATGACCGAAATAAAGCCCCGTGTTTTTGAGAACAGGTAATACCATTTTGGGCAAATTTTATTAATACAAATTTGGGCAAATTGACTAATTTTTTTGTATCATCAAAGTTATTAGTTATATATATTATCAAAACGTTCTTTGAAGTACAAAGCTTCGTTATCTTCTTTGATTGATAATGTTCTTTGAAGATCCACTAGCTGTTGTCCTTAATATTTTCATTCAATTTTATTGTGTTCGGGGACTTATATCCGTCAAATACAATTATGCATTATATCCTTCTGGCTCAACCTAAAGTTGAGCCAGAAGGAGTTGAACACATTTTTCAGCGGCTAATGAAAATAGAGCATCGCATAATAGGACTCCATAAAAGCTTTGTGTCTTAGAAACAAGTTTGGCAAAGTCTGAGATTTTAGCCCTTGCATCAACACGTACCGACCTGTTGCCTGCTAGCTGAGACAATGTTTCATAAGCTTCTCCATAAGCTGTCATAATTTTACTTATGGCTTTTGCCCTAATGCACCATCGAGTTGGACGTAAACTGACCAAGTTCAGAACAACATCATCTGAAACAAACAAAGATTCATACAATGCCTTTCTCTTTGAAGATTACCTTATGATTGTTGCATTATCACGCACAAATTGAATTGTGTCAACAACCATTTTTACTTCAGAGCAGACCTCTTGTAAAACAAGATCCAACGAATGATTTGCGCAGTGAACATACACAGCCTGTGGGTAAGTTTCTCCGAGACGAGTTCTTACTCCAGATTAGTGTCCACTCATGTTACTGGCTCCATCAAATGCATAGCCAACTAGTTTATTCATGGGTATTGTGCAGGGGGTAAACATATCAATTATGGCATTAAACAATGTTTCAGCAGTGCTGTTCTGGCATTTGTAGAAACCCATAAAGCATTCCTGTACTTTTAAATTAGAGCCTACATACCGTATGCTGACAGAAAATTGCTCATGACCCGCCACATCTGTAGTTCCATCAGTTGTAAGACCAAAATATGAGCACTGTAATATATTAGTGACAATACTTTGTTGAACTGAATGAGCAAACATTTGAATAATTTAATTTTTTCTGTGTCTGACATCCTTGTGTCGCGTTTGTTTAACCACTCTTTCACAGAGGGTACATCTTGTACCCGTTCTAGTACAAGTTGCAATAGATTTCCATCATGATGTTCTCCTCCTCTCAATGTTAGACCCTGTCGTCCTAAAACTTAATGCTTGAAAATATTACTTTTAAAACAGTTTGAGCGATATCCTGAGATGATTACACTTGTTTTTGGAATACAGTATTTTCTCTGTGGCTTTTTTGTGGGCGGATGACTTTTGATGAATTGAAAATTTTTTGGTTCCTTTTTTCCAAAGTGGAAAAGCCAGAATCAACAAAAACATTAGGTTGTCAATTGCTTAAAGTTACTAGTTTCTTTTTCACAGCTTCTAAGCAGTTGAAACACCAAACAGAATCTGTCTGAGGAACATAGTGTAACCATGGCCATTTCGCAAATAAAATACTCTTACAGAACCTTTCATACTGATCTGATACAAATTTCTAAGTTAGAAATTTGTACGTAGAAGCAGGCGCGGATACAGTGGGGAGTAATGTGGGTAGCCAGATTTTCAATTTTTTTTTTTTTTTTTTTTTTTTTTTTTTTTTTTTTTTACTTGAACGAGTGCGTTGTGGTGGTTTTAATCAAAACGTTTAAAAACTTGGTTGCCAAATTGGCTGCCGTTTTTCACCTGAGCTAAGTTCCGGTATTTGTGCCTTGTTTTAAAATCAAGAATACAATCTTTTATGGTTGATGATCGCTTAAATGGTCTTGCCCTTATGTACATTCACCCAGAAATTATTATTGACCCATGGTTATCAATGATTTTGACAAGAGCACACGTAAATTGGATTTTGTGTTATAATAAAGTGCCCTTTGTTTATGAATCTGCAGTCAACTGGTGTTTATAAGCTTGTTTTTGAACAAAATGTAGTCTACTGTAGTCTACTGTGTTTATAAACTTGTAGACTGGCGTTTATTAATTTGTAATTTTTTTGAGGAGATACCCCATCCTAAACCTTCCCCTCAACAAACCTCCAAGCATTACCCCCACCACTGAATCCTGGATCCGCTGCTGCGTGAAAGTGGATGTGGTAGAAACAGATGGGTGTGTTGATAGATCAGAATCATACTGTGATGATGTAGCGGTTTCACAAGCACAACCGCCAGTTTCGGTTTGGCCCGTGTCTAACCTAAAGGATTTGGATATGGATATTACATACATTTCACCATTTAGTATTTGTTAAAAAAAATTTTTTTCAGTAGTCTTGCAATTATGGAATGCTGCCGTAAAATGATCACACTGCGTATGCTAGCTAACATAGGTAACTATTTAGTACGATTGCCTGTTCCATGATTTAACTTTAACATATTAAATGCTTATTAACCTCGCTCTTGAAAAGAAGACGTCTATAGTCTTTAAATGGGGCTTCTTTGCTTCTGACATTGATTGATTTGTTAAAGAATTGTGCGATTAAACATTAAAACAAATTTTTCTTTTTTTAATTTTTTTTCATTTTCATGGAGTCCGTACTCTATACTCTGTACACTGAAATTTTATTACTAATCGAATTTTATTTAAAAAATCTTAATTTTTTTATTTTTTTTGTCATGGATAATGACTTCGAAACAATAGACTTTCAAAAGTTGCGTTTTGACGTTTTCAAAACTGAAAATATTTTTTTTGCGACTGATTTATCAGGAACCTAAATACAAATATCGATAAGCTAAAATACTTTCTTATCAAATGCAAAAGTTCTTTCAAAAAAAAAAGAACTTTTGCATTCTTTTGAATCCAAAAGTTTTTTTCTTGGAGTGCATAATATTAAGTTATTGCGGATGGTGACATTTTGGTGACATGTCGGTTTCGGTTTCGGCATCGAACTAGCGTACCCGAAATTTTTGTTTATTTTGGTTTCGGTCGATCACTAGTCCTAATGCAATTTTGTTGTATTGCTAATAAATACATTACAACGTCTTCTTTTTAACCTAATTAATTCAAAAAGTGTCGCAGCAGAACAAAAACTATTTATTCAAACAGTACATAACTTTAATAAAAAAAGTCATAAAGATAAACACAATTACTACTGCCATCCTAAAACAATTAATATTCTATATTCATCACTAAAAGTTTTTAAAAATAATCTAAGACAATATTTTAATGCGCATTACATTATATTTTTAACGGTAAATCATGCTTACGATTTCAAAGAAAAAATATTTTTTAAACTATGACGTCATTATCCCATTTTGAGCAGCTATAACTATCCGAGCTACTCATTTTTTAGACTTAGCGTAAGAATTTAACTCGGCATTAAATTATCTTTTAAATGATAACTTTAGCGATATGTAAAGTGTAATTATATTTAACTGTAACTGTAAATGGACAACAACAACAGTGCGAAGGCGTTAGCCGAACTCGAATCGTCACGCCAAATGGGAATGAAGTTTTTATTGAAGCACTTGTAGTTGACTTCAAACCACTTGGTTATTGTTTTTTGATGGGTATGGATGGAATAGTAGCTTTTGGTGGAGTATCAATATCTGCAACTCGTGATGTTTGTTTTATGGGAAGAAACGAATCTTGTTTACTTGGAATAAGAAGTGATATGCCAAAAGATGTCAGTAATTTGAATATGAAAGCTCGAAATTTCACAGCTTTGTTTGAAAAACAAAATCAAGAATGCATAATTGCGTGGAAATGGAATAATAATTCTCAACCTGAAACTTTAGTAAACAAGATTGCTGAATACACTATCCCTGTTGGCATAAAACACGATTAAAAAAAAGAAATCGAATGATGGATAGAGAAAAAATGACTGCAAAAGTATGATTTGAAGAAACACGGTCCAATAAAAGGTTTGGTTCCTCTTATGGCAGTCATGCAGCGAAATAAAGGAAAAGTACGACCAGTATTGGACTTCAGGGAGCTGAACACGTTTATTGAAGCATTCACTGCGAACACAGATGCGTGTACTGACAAACTTCGAGATTGGAGACGGTTTGAAGAAAATGTTTCAATAATTGATTTATCTTCAGCCTACATGCAACTAAAAATTGATGAGAAACTTTAGGCTTACCAAACTGTTGTGTTCCGTGGAAAAAGATTTTGTTTACACGTTTGGGATTCGGACTAAACAAAAAGATAATGATTTTGGTGAAATTCCAAAATCACTAACAAGACGTAACTTCTTTTCTTTGTGCGGAAAATTGACGGGAAATCTTCCAGTTTGTGGTTGGTTGCGTGTAGCCTCGTCATATGTTAAAAGAATAGCAAACGCCTCGAAAAAAACGTGGGATGAAAAAATAAAATGCAATTATCTGGAGAAATTGTTGAATGATATGATAAAAAGAACACGAAACGACAAACCTGCTAAAGAAATTTGGAGTGTTTACAGTAACGAGGCAACAATTTGGGCAGATGCTAGTTCAATAGCACTAGGCGTGGTTGTCGAAGTTGATGGCAATATAATCGAAGACGCTTGTTGGTTAAGAAAAGGCAACACATATAAACATGACAACACATATAAACATGGTTAAGAAAAGACAACACATATAAACACATATAAACAAGACACAACACATATAAACATGTCTGAACTTGACGCAGTAATTAAAGGACTAAACATGGGCCTTAATTGGAAAATGGAAATTCTACACATCTGCACTGATTCGAAAGCGGTATTCCATTGGGTTACCGACGCACTCACGGGAAAATCTAGACTGAGAACAAAAGCTTCAAATGAAATGCTGATAAGAAGAAGACTTCATAACATTGTGAATATAGTGGAAGAATACCAACTCAAAGTAGATATTAAACTTGTTGCTTTGGAGTTCAACTTGGCTATCTCCCAAAGACATCAAGCAAGTTCATAGATCTACAGGACATTATATGGTGAAGAAAACATTGTACTTCGCTCGTAAAATCGACCCGTCAGTAAGCAAGGAAGACGTAAAACAAGTGGTTGAGAAATGCATAGTCAATCAATCGATCCAAGTCCAGTGAAATGACCGAAAGGGGAAATAGAAGTAAAGAGAACGTGGCAACGACCTTGCATGGACATAACTCGTTATGAGGGGCAGCACTATCTTACTTAAATCGACTGTGGACCTCCACGGTATGCAATATGGCGATATCTTAAAGATCAAACCAGTGCATGTGTTATTCAAGAACTAAACGCAATATTTCTCGAACGAAATGTCAAAAGAACGGCGAAGAGAGTTCCGTGCAGCATACTGGAGGCAGTTTATTGGTATAACGTTAGTCCAAAAGATAGTTGTAAGTCTTCTACTGCACCTGCAAATAAGTTATATCAATACGAAATTAGAGTAATAGGAATTGAGAACAACAAGAATGCACATGATCCTCGTAAGGTGGTAACCAATAAATTCAAACTTAACGATAAAGTATGGGTTAAAACCCCGGACAGCCGATGCGACTCTCAATATAAGATTGGAATAATCACAGGGATAATCTCGGAGCAAACGGTAGAAGTGGACAAAATGTGTCGACATGTACGAGATTTAAGACAAGTAAAAGTTGACAACAATTCGAATGAAGATCTTGAACAAGGAAGAGGTGATAATGATTTAAGTGAGAATTCAGAAGATGAGTTATACATTGTGCTGCTTGGAGAAAACACAAGCAAGACGTCAGTGTTATGTAAAAGCACACGAGAAAGGAGGGCCCTTGAACGTTATAGTCCTTTAGACGAGATGGTCTTGTGATCAAGGGGAAGTGTAAAGTGTAATTATATTTTATGATTGTTAACGATGAATTTGCGTTAATTGTAAATAGTTGTATATAATATAAAGTCATAGTTGTAAATACCAAGAGAATATGATTGTATATATGACTGAATATGACTGTATTTTGCGTCATAGTTGTAAATACCAAGAGAATATGATTGTATATAAATTATGTTGAGTTGCATTAGAATATATGAGGCGTTTAACGCTAAACTTATAAATTCGATTTTGATATGAAACAACACGATACAAAAAAATTAACTAATAATTAATAACTCTGGCTATATAAAAAAATTAGCCATTTCGCCCAAATTTTTATTTGAAAATAGACACAAAATGGAATTTCCTGTTCTCAAAAACACGAAGTTTTTTATTTTGGTGTCCTAACTAATCTATGCGCAGAAGCCTAACTTTATATAATTTTTTTCTAGGCCTGGGGTTTCACCTAATACTAAATAATACGATATGGGGTTTCAACTAATACTATAAAGAAAATCCTAATATATTTCATACTATAAGTAAAATCACCATACTATACGGAAAATCCTCTATGTTGCCATGGTCCCTCAAAGTCTAATACCCAAAATCTTATTATCATTTCGACAATGCTATCTTAAATCAGCTACAACATCAGCCATTGTTTCTTGTTTTCTTATACTTAACTTCCTCTATAATATTAACTATTTTAAAAACAATGTTCTTATAGTTTATTTGCGTCATTGGTTTTGACCACGTTCAAAAAGTTAAACAAAATTAAATTTCTGGTAGAGGGTTGTGCTAAAAAAAGACTTTAGAATTTAATCTGAATATTTTTCTTTTAATCAAAATCGTTTGATACAGTAAATCATAATATCTTACTTAAAAAAATGGAAAGCTATGGGATAAAAAACATAACTCTTAACTGGTTCAAAAACTATTTAAGCAACAGACAACCATTCTCAGATAATTATAAACACTTAAATTTACTAAGAGTTGAGTGCGATGTCCCCAAAGGTTCCATTCTTGGACCTCTTCTGTTTCTTTTATATATTAACAACCTTACAAAAGCCTTGGAAAAACTTGATGTAATTATGTTTGTCGATGACACTTATTCTATTCCTCAAACTCAATCAAAGACCTTTATAAATAAATGAAGAGCTTAAAAGATTAAATATATGGTTGAAATTAAGTAAGTTATCACTAAATACAAAAAATACACATTTTTTGTGGAATGAAACAATTTTCATTCCAAAAAATAAAAAAATAATATACCAGCTATCTTTCCCTCACTAAAATTAGATAAGGTAAACATTTAAAAAACAGAAACAACTCATATATTACTCAAAAAACAGACCATAACTCATATATTCTTTGAAAAATGTTTATTTATGCACATATTATTCAATTTTTTTTGAGCAGTTGCTGTGCAAATGAATAAGTGCCTTGAAGAATATGTTGAAATTATTGAAGATGTTAAACTCAAACTAAATTTAAGTTTTATATTTTTTAGCTCTAGAGGCCTTTCAAAATCTTCAGTAGTGATTTCTTTGAATGGCCTCTAGTGCTAAAAACTAAATTTAAGTATAATATTTTTAATACTTAAACTAAATTTAAGTTTAATATTTTTTAGCACTAGAAGCTTTTCAAAAAATCATCAGTTACATTAAATTAAATACTATATATATAAAAATACAAAATTTAACGATACAAACGTTAAATTTTGTATATTTTTATATATATAGTATTTAATTTTTCTTCAAAGTAAGGATTTACTTAAATATTTAATAACTGTTTAGTTATCTGTTTGTAGTTAATAATTACATCTTTGAAGCATTATTCTCAAACATTTTCATGCGAAATAACAAAATTATTTGGTTAAATTTGTAAGCTATTATCTATTAAAGTTATGCAAAGAAGTTGTGAAGATATCATTTTATAACATAAGCTTCATCTTAAGATTCGGAATGGTTTAATCTTAAGATAAAGTCGTAATAAAAGGATCAAAAAAGATTAAATCAAGAGGCGAGATGGTTGTAAAAAGAAATCACACTAATTGTTGTTTAGAGAGCACAGGTGTGAGATATTTACATATTTATATTTACTCTATTTGCATTTTTGTGCTTATTTGGAACTAGTATTTATACTCTAACTATCACTATTTTTAGGTTTTTGATAAGAATTTTATTCAATAAATTATTTCTCTGAGATTTTTAAATCAAATTTTACCAGTCACAGGGTTCTTACATAAAATGGAACCATAAGTAAAATAATTTTTAATGTACAAAATACAACAAAAATGTATATTTTAGGTGTTTAAGTAACTTTTAAATAAGTTTATCTACATTATTTTAGAGAGTATAATTTATCAAGAACTTAAAGGTACCACAATTTGCATAAGGGTCTGGGGTAAAATTGTGTAGTTGCATAATTTTACATATCCCCTCAAGGAGCAACATTGGTTGCAGGAGAATCTACAAAAAGCCTTATAGCACAAAAGTTGTCCTATAAGGCTTTTTATAAAGCTACCATATCTTGCATCAAGACTACCTTTTATGCTCTAATACTTTTATCTTATTTCAAAATCATTATACTTTATTATTTTTTAATATCATTTTTGTTGAATAGATTTATTTATTTATATTATTATTATTTTTTATTATCATTTTTATTGAACTGAGTTTTATTGAACTGATATTTAAGCTGGTTGAAGCATCTGATTTAAATTTAAGATATCTTTAAAGAACTTTAAATAATTTACAGTCTAATGATTGGATGGTTTTAAGTCGTTTTTTTTAATATTAATAATATCGTAATATAATTAAATAAAAGTTAAATATATAGAATTAAATAGTATTAATATCGAAAAATAATGTTAGGCTACTAAAAATAATATAAAAAAAAAATTAAAATATAACGTTCCCAGCAAACATTCTATAGCGGAATTTCATTGGACCTATATAGTCATTTTGAGCGGACCACTGTAGTTTTGCTCAACAGTTACTCAGTGGACAATTAGTGGAAGCCAACAAAAGTGGTAGGCCGATGACAAACAACTATTAACATATCGCAAAGTTATTGGCGGATCTTTAATTTATTTAATGCTTACAAATCAAAATCTACCAAAGTGTTACTACCAAATTTTTTATGCTTAAAATCACACTTGGACTAGTCCCATCGCATTTTTTAGATTCTTTCAAGTTTTCTATTAGAGTTTCTTTCAAGTTTTCTATTAGAGTTTCTTTCAAGTTTTCTATTAGAGTTTCTTTCAAGTTTTCTATTAGAGTTTCTTTCAAGTTTTCTATTAGAGTTTCTTTCAAGTTTTCTATTAGAGTTTCTTTCAAGTTTTCTATTAGAGTTTCTTTCAAGTTTTCTATTAGAGTTTCTTTCAAGTTTTCTATTAGAGTTTCTTTCAAGTTTTCTATTAGAGTTTCTTTCAAGTTTTCTATTAGAGTTTCTTTCAAGTTTTCTATTAGAGTTTCTTTCAAGTTTTCTATTAGAGTTTCTTTCAAGTTTTCTATTAGAGTTTCTTTCAAGTTTTCTATTAGAGTTTCTTTCAAGTTTTCTATTAGAGTTTCTTTCAAGTTTTCTATTAGAGTTTCTTTCAAGTTTTCTATTAGAGTTTCTTTCAAGTTTTCTATTAGAGTTTCTTTCAAGTTTTCTATTAGAGTTTCTTTCAAGTTTTCTATTAGAGTTTCTTTCAAGTTTTCTATTAGAGTTTCTTTCAAACTCTAATAGAAATATAACAAGAGCAACAATAGTAGAAAAGTAAAAAAGCTGATAAAGGTATGAAAGATATTTATGTTGAAAGTTGTGATCAGAAAATTAATTTGTATTCCTGTAATGTTTCTAATGATTGTTAAAGTATTTGTTATGACGACAATGTATATGAAAGTGATAATGACAATGCAAGATAAAATTTTCCTGTTTGAGGTAGTAATAGTTAATATGACAATGATCTTAATGAACATTATTTCACAACCGACTGAAAAAGAAAGTTGTGAAAAGAATTATCCTGAATTTGCTAAAAATACTCTGACAATCTTATATGAAATTTCCCCGACTCGGCGCCTACTTTCTTAAGTTGTGAAAAGAAAGTTGCGAATACATAATAACACAAAAAACTAAATTCATATTTATATTATATATATATCACGGCTGTTTCACTCAATATAAAAGCGAGCTTGACGTCACAAGAATTTTTGTGTTTAAAAAAAAAAATTTCCGCATAAAAAGTATAAAAATTTACTAACTTTGAAATGATATTATTTTTTTTTCTATTAACACTTTCATCTTTCATTAAGTTAGGACATGGTAAACCTTATTCTAAGTTAGGTAGGCATGCTGCAGACATTGGATCTTCAGAATTGTTCTGTGGATTTAAATTAAGTAATTCACAGACTATATCTGTAAAAAGGCCAATTGTTGGGAAAAAATATACTTACATTAAGTTAGGACATGGTAAACCTTATTCTTAGTTAGGTAGGCATGCTGCAGCTAGACAATCTAAACTTGCTTTTATATTGCTTTGATTATTAGCTTGCTCAGATTTAGAATGTGATTTTTGTTGTTTTGTGATTTTATGTCTTGTGAAAAGTCAGTATTTCGTTGTGTTGCCAATAAGTTATGCCTAAGATAAGACAAGAAGAAGAAATGCGGACAATGCATGTCAATAAAGAACATGTCACTGTGAAGCCCATGTTACTTTATCCATCTGCAAATGAAGCACCTTGTTTAGTATCTGTACTGATGGTCAAGAAATTGACAACTTATATTGAAGAGGTTTTTAATAGTCTTCATGTACGCGACCACCTTAGTTCGGATGTTGGTTTTGGCGAAGAGGAATGGCTCCTTTTTGCTGGGGATAAAGATGGAAAGTATATGAAATTCCATTTTGAAGTTGTCAATTCTAAATCGTCAGGGTCTGTATATGATGTTCATTTGTTTGGTATGTATCAGGGTTCAGACTGTCGTGAGAATATTGCCTTAATTCTCGGGCATTATGCCAACGACATTAAAAGAATTCAGTCGCCAGATTTTAAGCTAAAAGGCAAAATAGTCAGGTTGTTCTTAGGTGAAGATTTTCATTTTATCGATGATGTTCTGGGACACCAGGGTTCAGCTGCTAGCTTTCCTAGTTCAACAGATCTAATTGAATTGAAATCTCTTAGAAACCATGCTTCTATGCCTCACACACCTGCTAATTGTAACATCTTAAGGAGGACAATACTATCTCTGGAAGGTGCTTACAATGAGAACTTGTGTGAAAATAGGCAAGGTGGAAACTTAAGAGCTCTAGGTAAGTTTCATAAATCAATTATTGCTCCTGTGATATTCCCCATAATAACTTTAAATAATGTAGTGCCACCTGTTTTACATATTATGTTAGGAGTTGTGTTAAAACTGTATAAGTTATTGTTGAAGGAGTGTAAGATTGTCAAGCTGATTCGTCTTTGTCGCATAATATGAATGTGAGAATGAATGAATTGTGGGCTGCTAAAAGTGTTGAATGTTCTAAAACAGCAGAAACTTTGCGTTTATTAGGAAATCAATTTGTAGACATTGCAAATCTAAAGGCACAATGGTTGGCTTTTAATAACAATTTTTTCGAATTTGAAAAAATATCCCTAAACTCCTCCAATAAAAAAAAACCCTGTAAACAGCAAGAAATGTGTGCTAGGCTCAAGTGTTTAATTACTAAATATGATTGCAATGTTGATTGGGTGCAGCCTGTTACGTACCAAAAATGGTTTCATCAATTTTGTGAAATTATTGGTGATTCAGAAAAAAGTTTATTGTGTGACATAAAGATGTATGAGTGTTTAGCGTATCAGGGTGAAGATATAGAATGTCTTGACCTTTATACTTCTGAAAAAATTTCTTTTATACGCGCACAACGCGAAGTTTTAGACATTGAATATATTAAATTGCAGATGGAGTGTGAAGACCTAGAAAAAATATCCAAAAGTAGCATGTGGGCTTATGAGAGGTCTCTTAATAAGGCCCTTGAAGATATGAAGGTTGAGCGACAAGCGTACCATGGTAATGTGTTTGTAGGTAATCATTGCAAAATAGTATTAAGAAACCACCATAAACTTTGTAGTGTTATTGATGATGAAGCTACTAAAAATAGATTTGTACGTGTGTTTAGTGTTTTTAATAAGTTGCAACCTATTCTTTTTAAGCGAAAATTTATTTCTGATGCCGAAATTACTGAGCTTCATCAATATATAAATTTATTTGCTATCGAGTTTCATGCTTGCTTTCCAAAAGAAAGTCACACGAAAAATGCATGAACTCATTTTTAATGTGCCACTATTTGTAAAATTGCATAAAACTATTGGGTTGCTGAGTGAAGAGGAGGGAGAGTGTTTGCATAATAGTGTAAATAAGGAATTAAGACAGTTGCATTCAGTAAGAAATCAGGAACAGAAGCTGTGTCTTGTTTTAAAACGCTTTGAATTGCACAGCAAAGCTGATAGGAAGCTTCAAGCCTCTAAAAGAAAGTGTGTTGTGTGTTCTGAGCGTGGTGAAAATTCGTTTTATAAACAAGGCCTTTGTCTTGTTTGTGGTCATAAAATTTAGTCTAAATATTAAAAAAAAAAAAGTTTTTTAAAATATTTATTATTTTTTATTATTAATTTTATATATTAGATAGGTGCCCATTTTATTCTTATCTTCACAAGTTGTCACAAATATGTATGCAATACCATCCAGGCTAAAGAATGGTACATAAGTCTTGCATCAAATGGGTGTAAAAATATAGCTTACTACTTTAACTTATGAGCAGACCAACTGGTAAGTTTGTTGGCTATGGTATAAAATACAAGTTTGTAGTTAATTTTAAAAATGTATCGTCTTTTATTTTATATAACATTTAATTTAAATATGAGATGCCCATTTGATTATTATCACCAGAAGTTAGTTCTACCTCTGCAGTACCTCTCCGCAACATACCTTCTCTCTGGTTAAAGAATAGAAGTTAAGTCTCATAAATAACAAGTTAGTGTAAAGATACATTTTAAATAAAAAATTTGTAAAAGTTATTGTTACTATTGTGAGTCTGTTGAAAGATTATCTTCTAATCTTGTTGAACAAAAGTAATCTTCTATCTTCTAAAAACTTATCTTCTGGTTTAGAATGGAGCATAAATCTAATATCAACTGGGTGTTCAAAAATCGTTTTCTACTTAAAGAACTTATCAGTAGATCAACTTATTATAAAACAGTTTTTTATGAGAACAAAAACACATCAAACAAATAAAATTGACTATTTGCATATTTAAACAAATGTTTTATTTTTTGTGAGAAGAGATTGATTGATTTAAGTGCCATTAAATAATTCTATTACCAAAAGTGAGGTTAATTCAAAAACTTTAACACAGTTGCGGTCATGAATTATTTTAGAATTAATGAGTCTTTATTTTTTGACAACTCAACACCATATTATTAAAACTCTATGCATAGAAAGAAAGAAAATGCTAAAGTTTTTTAAAGGCTTTAGCTTAGAATGTTAAGACTAAATATTTCAAAATCGACATCTGGCTTTATTTTTTAATGCGTTGAATTTATCAACTTTGTGAATTTTTTTCGTATTTAAAAACATACTCATTTAACAGATAATCTCTCTTTAAACGACATTTTTCATAATGTTGCAAAAATGCGGTTTGCTTGCAAACTTCAATAAAGACTGTTTTAGTCAACCTTAAGCAATTGAGTAAGGTTTTTTTATTTTAATAATAGTAAAACAACGAGTGTAATTGATAATAACTATCAGAAATATATTTTTCTGATTTTTATTTGATAAAAAATAACAAGAAATTACTAAAATTTAGCCAAGTTCGTCATTTGTCGCGTTTTTTATAAACTAAAAGAAGTTTTTTTACTATTGTATTAAATATCGTCTGATGAAACATTTTGTTGTTATTTTTATTCTTTTTACAAAACAAAATTTTCTCAAATATTTCAAAAGTTATAAATGTTTTAGTAACACCCCCTAGATAAATATTTTCCAAAAAAAACAAGAAGCCGTAAAACTCACTCGGAAACAGCCGTGATTTAATTTCAAATGGTAATGATTGTTGTTGAATGAAGTTGCTATCGTCTCAGTGTCAATTCATCAGATTTATAAACTTCCAACCAATTAAATCAGATACATCGAAGTCCTTTAAAAAACTTTTCATTCAAACATTTCCAGCGCTAGTAAAGTATGCTAATCACTAATGATAATGCATGTACACATGAACATGCAGGGCTGTACTGGGGGTGGTCAAGCGGCCCGGGACTGTAAACCAAGCGGTCCGGCCCACATACAGCAATACTAAGTCATTAAGGGGCGGGGGAGGATGAGGGGGGGTTCAGCTGGGAATTTCCGACTTGCATAGCAGCAGCAAAAAAATTCGTATCATGTTCAGGAGTTAGATAAAATTACGGCGACATTTTTAAGGCCTACAAATTGTAGACTGCTTCACATTTTTATTCTTGCATAATATATATTTATATATATCTATATAGGTATATAGCTACCATTTACCATACAGGTATAATATAGAAGTTTCAATATGTTTTAATAGGAAGTCGAAAATATCGCTCGAAAAGTCACAACTATACTATAATGTGCAAGCTCTCTGCTCTACTACAAAACAATTATTTGACTAAGTCGCACAAAAACATCTGATAATGGACTTTGATGCTTTAACAGTAATATTTATAGCACGTACCTTTTACATGGTATAGTTAGTGCAAAATTGTATTCGACCAATAGAATCTGTATTGCAATCATAAAAGGTATACATGCTGTCTCCAGAATTCTGTGGTTATAATGTGTTGCACTCGATATTAACAAAAAAAATAACCCATCAATTATGATTTGGTAACGTCCGTAATAACATAATGTTTCTGACGCCATATTATCGAAACTTACCGAATGTGGATGGTAGTGGATCAAAGGACCAGATGTGTTTTTAGCCCAGGTGCGATTTCTGCAACCGAGTCGATGATGTCTTCGTTGGACAGCCCAACCATAACATCTACTTCGACAGACATCAGCATGAAAGCTTCTAAATGCGTGGACGACATTGAACTTCGCAGTCTATTTTAATTTGGAAAAGGACCGTTCACACGCAACTTGAGTAGACGATAAAGTCAGCAAGAGCTTATAAGCATTGTACGAATGGGTGTAGGCTTTGCTGTAAAAATTGTATTTGTGTAAAACCGTGAAGCAACAGACGGGGCAATTTTTGCAACTCTTGCATTTACCATGAGCTTCTTTGTCTTTAGAGAACGAAGAAGAAACTGCAGTTTCCTCGTCATTCTCCAATTCATCGTTGTCGTTTCGGTTTTCTGCTAAGTTCATGCCCAAATACTCTTCAGGAACGGTCTTCTTAAATTTGCTCCACTTGAGCGAAAAGTCGATGAGTTCAGATTGTAAATTTGAAGCTGTTGCATCTTTATTAAATTTTGTTAGAATGCTGCTGAGACGTACTAAGGCAGTAGGTTGAATACCGTTTTTCTTGATATCGTAGAAATTTTCCGGATTCAAGCACGCCATGTCAGCGAACAACGTGTCTTGAGCTTTAAAGCGTTCTTCCAAAGTTTTCACTACTTTGTCCATAACGCAGTTGTGTACCGTCATCCTGTAGCAATCAATTGCGCGATCTCCGACAGCCTCGTGAGTGCGTCGCTCACCACTCATTGCTTTTGGGACGCGAACTCGTTTCTCTGGCAATGCAGCTTCAACCGTCACATCAATTTTCAGATCTTCCAATGAGTTGTTGGCCCACTTGACAAATTTTTTAGCGCTCGCATTAATGCCATCAAAGTCTCAGGACACGTCTCGCAGTGCCTTGATAGTGCAGTCAACGTTTCGGTAGGCTTAGAGCACGTCCATCCCACTTGTCTGCAGGTACTTGGAAAGTGATGCTGTGTGTTGGAATATACGCAAAAAAACTTGAACGGTAAGAATTGTTTCAAATGAGATGCACTTATCTAATAGGGTTTGGGCGGTGTCGCGAACAGTTGGGTTAAAGTCTTCAGAGGAGGCTAACTCTTGTAAAGTTTCAATTAGCTCAATATATAAGGACGTCGATGGGTTGTTGAAGCTTCCAAATATTTTTTTTAATGCATGGTCCTTTGCCCACCAGCGTGTCTCGCCAATTACATTTAGTCTTCTATTGTTTGATTGTTTTGACGCCTATATGTCCATTCGTATATATGATTCGCGCAAGAAAACAGCACATTTGTTTATAAGCTGAAATATACTGATAGCAGCTATGGTGGTTTGTGTGGTATCAACAAGAACAAGATTCAATACATGAGCGTAACACCATACATGCACTTGGTTTGGGGATGCCTCACTGAGCCATTTTGTGAAACCGGAATATTGGCCCTGCATGTTTGCCGCTCCGTCTGTAGAGTTTCCCACACAGTTTTCAATGTTTATGCCCATTTTGACAATTTCATCCCGGAACAGCTCGAACATACCCTTGTCTGTCGAATTAGTATAATTGCTGACGGATACCAGTCGCTCGTAAATATGGTCTTTAACATATCGGATTACAATCGAGCATTGATCCTTTACGCTAACATCTTGCGTTGTGTCCAGTTGCACGGAGAACATTCCTGCCGATTGAATCTCATCTGCAATCGATGCCTTAATCATACGGCGAACAGATTCAATTACATAATTGACAGTAGTGCTTGAAATAAATGTTACTAACCCTCCTCGTCCCTTCGTTCCTGATGCAGCGCACGTGACATGTCGTTGCTTACTTTTCTCCGTCACGATGTCAAGATGATTTTTCATAAGCGGGTCAAATTTAGACAGAAGGATTAAAATTTCTAAAAAGTTCCCGTGGTCAATATTGACATTGTCCAGACACTAGGCTGCGTCATTGATAGATCTGTAACTAAGTCCTCGCTTTCCAATAAGTTTAACAATTTCTATCACACGTTCTAGAACTTGCCGTTTTTCTTTAACTCACATTTTTTTGATTTGAAAAAAGCAAGCTATATACGTCCTTGTCATTGCTCGACATAATGTGTGCCTCTACACTCCTGCAACGGTGTTTACTCGATTCGTGTTCTTCGATTCGTTGGTGAACATGCTTCCAATCATTCATGCCATCAGTAAATGCATTGGATTCACTAGCTTTGCTGTAGGCCAGACACAATGTGCAAAACATGGCCTTCGAACTGTGACAGTAATTAAGCCAAACCCTATTGATATCGTCTTGGCTTCTATAAAACACTCGACGAACATGGAAAATTTTTGAAAATGGTAAATTTTCCCCATCCTCTTTTGGTTGAACCGGATGACTCTTGAAAAATGATTCAAGGCACTGCGATTGTGGACGCATGAAAATTTCCGAACACTGATTCTGAGGCCGGGAGTCAGAGGATACAGATTTCTGGGATGGAGTTAGCATAGTGCAGCTCACGGAGGCTGAGACGGCAGGACCGGCTTGATCGCCGTCAGAAATTTGAGAACCTAAATCATCAATCAGAGTATCACCACCAAACTGGGTGGGGGTACTTAGTCTAAAAAGTTCGGTTATCTTTTTACACTTTTCTCCCCCTTGAAGAAGAAGCTTTTGTTTCTTTTCACGTTGCTTTTCTGCCCCGCCTTTACTTTTCCGCTTCAAATCTTCACTCATCTTATCAAATATATACGTAAGGAGAAGACTATAATATTAGAGGCCCATTTAAGTTTACATTTTAACTTTATAACTATTGTGCGGACAAACATGGAAACATACATAAAATGAAATGTTCTCAAAACGACTAAAAAATCTGGCCAGTTTTTCGCAACTAAATATTATTTCCGTGGTCAACGATCGCTCCGATCGCTCCCGCTTCCCGAATACGCAATCATCAACTTTTCACTTTATGCTACACGTAGTTTCACACACTGTTTTCAAATGCCGTTTTCACCGTTACACGACCTGTCACTTCAAAAGATTCACTTCACAAAGTGCAATCATTAAAAATACGAAATATTTCACTGCGGATGGTATCGCATAATTATCGCTAGCCATAAATCGCGTTTGAAGTCAAAAGCAAATCAAAACAACCTGCTAAAAACCAGGCGGCCCACCGGGAATCGTCCCGGTGTCCCGGCGGCCCAGTCCAGCCCTGATCGGTAGCTATGACTTTTCAGTTGCACCAAAATCGATGTTTACTCAAAATTGTCACCCATTGATCACCTCTGATAAAGAAAAAGTTCTGCATGAAGTTGAAGACTTGTCAAAAAGATTAGAGATTTTGACACAAGAACAAGAAATCTTGGTAAATGCATCAACTGTCATTACTGATGGCATGGCCTTGTCAATAAACTTCATAAAGATAACAGTATTAAAACTTGGAAGGTAACACTTATGTTATTTATTGTATTATTCACTGTAATAACTCTGTATGTATAATTGATAAGTTAACTGACATCAGCTTATAATATTTTTCAACGAATAGTAACGTTATATTTGCCTTGATCATACCTATACGCACGATACATATGCAGCATCTTATACAGCATAAATACTCATATTTGTTTAATTATTCAGGATTTCGCTGCAATATTGATTAGCATACTTAGAAAAGTATCTCAAAACTGCGAAGAGATAAGATTGGTTTTCGACAGACACATTGAACGTTCATTAAAGTCTAGAACAAGAAAAAAACGCACCTCTGACAATGAAATCAAATATAAAGTAACTGATGACAAGTCTAAAAGCAGTTATTGGGGCACATTGCTAAAGCAGTTTTTGGGGCACATTGAAACAAAGCAAGCTCTTACTTAATACATTGCTGAATATACGAAAAATATGATAGGTAGTGCAGTTCGCTTCATTGTAATATATTCAAAAACAGCAGAAGCAAATATGGAACATCTATCTGCAGAAATAATGAATCATGAGAACGAAGAGGCTGATGCTCTGTTAATTCTGCATGCCATAGAAGTTGCAAAAGAAAACCCATTAAAAAATGTGTTGTGCATTCACAAGATACTGATATTTTTCTACTTTTAGTTCATTTTTATCAAGTCCTGCCGCGTGTCACAATTTTCCGAACTGATAGAGGGGATAAGGAACGAAACATCTCAATTACGAAACAATTGAAAGTAAGTGTCTACCATATACAGTATCTACCATCGCCTGTGGAGTATGGTGGAACTAAACAAACAATGGATCTTTTGACCCCATAATTACTGATAACCTGCGAGCACCAATAGCACTTATGGAGTTGAGTGTCAGTCGTTGTAAAGGAGACTGTAATAATAAAAGGTGCAAATGTTTGAAAAATAAACTTGTCTGTACTGATATGTACAAGTGTAAAGAATGTAAAAATAATAATGTAGACAATCAAAAGAAAAGCTATGACTATGAATGCAGAGATTTATAAGACGCAATTTAATTTATTTGCATTATTAAATACCAGCTTGTAAGCACGATAATTTTAACATATATTTTCAACATTTAGAAGATTTTAGAGTTTAAGAATGAAATCTTAGAATAATTGAAGATTCTCATTCAATAAATGTCTTTCATTTATATTACAAGGTTAATTGACTTGATATTGTCAATTAAATATTTTCCGAGGGTCCTTTTTTCTCTTCATTAAACATTTTATATTGTAAATACTATTTTGGTTTACATATGTTTATATGTTTTATTATTTATATGTTTAAATAATGCCAATATTATTATATATACTAACTCAATTATTTCAGTTTTATTTAATTTATCTTTTACCTAGTGGTAATTTTTGTAAATGCCCTCCGGTTTTGTAACTTACATAACGTTCTATACCTTACGAAGTAAAAATTTTCAACATGTTTTTTATATGATTTTGAAAGCTTATTTAATGATATTTCTAATGTCATAAAATATTTTTCTAATAAAGAATAAAATTTTATTTTGCTATGCGGACCTATTACGTCATACCACGTGACATAAGCCATAGATATCAGGTGACACCTATCACTTTTCAAATCCTTTTTATACAAGGATCTTATATCAACAAAAAAAGTTTGCTTGTAACATGTATGTGCACACGAATAGTTTTTTGAAACATAGTGACCTGCACTATTCTACGAGTTTTCCTTCACAACAGCATATATATCAGAAGTAACAAAAAATTTCTTGTTTTTTTTTTTTTTACTTTTCTTATTTTTATTCTTTTGTTTTTAAAAAAATACTGGTAGTTTTTATGATAAGAAACACTATTAATTTACGCTATACTTAGTTATATTTGTTAAACCACTTTTTATTATGATATGTTATGCGTGGTATTATTATGTTATATTTTTTACGTCGCATTATATTATGTCATGTATAACGTAACGATGTATAAATTTATTGAAGTAGTAAAAAAAAAAAATTTTTTTTGCTGTTAGGCCGGGTGAATAAAAATAAGGAATTGCTTTACTCAGTAATTGGTCAGCTTTACGTAAATAAAAATTTTAGCAGTTTTGCTCAGATTTTTAAGCCCGTTCTCCATTCAGAACTTTTTGCGCTTTGGGGGAAGCGGAAAAGTTATTTGAGCATGCGCAAAGAGTTTTTTTTAAACCCGTTCTCCAATCAGATCTTTTTGCGCATGCTCAAAGAACTTTTCCGCTCCTCCAAAGCGCAAAAAGTTCTGAATGGAGAACGGGCTTAATTCACGTAAAGTTAAGCAATTTACTCAGTAATTGCTTAGCTTTACGTGAATAAAAACCTAAGCAAAATTGCTGAAATTTTTAAAAGCAATAGCTCATTTTTATTCACCCGGCCTATTGAATTCATTTATTTAGTTTATACCATGGAAGTATAAAACAGATGGAAGTTCATCGAGCCGCAAACATCAAAGCAATTTCAAGATGTCTCGGGAGTATGCTTTAAACCGACAATTAAAAAAAAACAAGTTTCACTGGACAATAAACAACAAAATTCACTTTCATTACTCACATTTTTATTAAAATATGAATAATTCTAGAAATATGCTGTATAGTTTTAACCATTAGTAATTGTAATTATTCAGCAAAAGCTTTATCAAAACTCGGTAATTAAATAGAACCACGTGATTTTAAAAGCATATGTCAGTTTAAGCTTTTTCTTGCGTCAAGTCATAGCACGGCATTTGATTAAAAAGACAACTAAAACAATTTTTAAAAAATCAAAATTTTATTTTTCTAAACAACTAAAGTTTAAAGTTTTTTTTGCTGTATATCATAACTCCATTCATTCTTGTAGAACTCCATTCATTTAATATAAAGTTTATAAAAAAGTTGTTCTTTGCCGTTTCGTTGCGCCATTTTTAATGTTTTTCTTGAATATTATTCAAAACTAGCTGTCATGACCCGTAAAATACGGGTCTTTAGGATATCGATGCACACTTTATCCGCGTGCTTACAGTTCATAAGAACTATTATTTGGTTTATAACGCAAGAAAATCTCAATCAAATGAAAACATCTAAATGATAACTTTTAATGTCCTAGATACGAAGATTAAACTTATTGATTGCGTAAACACTAACTTTAACATAAATGGCATTTGTGAGACACTTCTTGCAACTTATGTCAAAAATAATGGTGACTCTAAAATCCTAAAGGATTTTAGAGTCACCATTTTTTTTTGTCGCTTTTATCTAAATTCTAAAAAAAATATCAAACAATGTAATAATCTAAAAATAATAATATGATAATGTTACTATCAATGTAATAAATCTAAATCCAAAAGTCAAGGATTAAAGAGATGTAAGAAAAAATTTGTAAAAAATTCTTTTTTTAAGCCTTAAATTTTATCTTTTTTTAAGTATTTAACTAAGCATTTAACTAAGCCTCGTCGTGATTAAAACCGCTTGGAAGTAAAACTCGATTGTCATTTTGTTTAAAAAACCTAGGTTGGCACTTTGTACCACAGCGATATTTATCATATACAAAAAAGCTGAATTTCTGTTTTTGTATATTTGATCAACAAAGTTTTTTCTCAAAAAGACTTGGAATATGTCAAGAAAGTTGGAAACTAAGTGTTAAAAGACTTCACGAAAAAACAAAATTTTGAAACTTGTGAACGATTTTTTTTCTCTCGTTAGCGAAGTTGGTTCTGTGTCAAAATGCGAGGATCAAACTTTTGATTAATATCTTTACATATGTTGTCTATATACAATATCTATAAAACTTTATAAGTATTTGAATTTGTTTTTAAAAAAATCTAAAAAAAATTAAAACACTACACGCTTAAAAATAGTGTGGACAAAAAACACGACACTTAGTGTAGCGTCTTTTTGGCTACACAAATTGTGGACTTCAAGGCTACGCTTGTGCGCTTTAAAGCCACACTTGTAATTATGAAATTAAACTTCATTATATGCGTAAAAAAAGCCACACTTTGTGTTGCACTTTCTTGGATTCTCGTATCGAATTATTTGGAAAAGAGGCTAGAATCATGTTTTTAGCGACATGTTTTTTTTTATGAACCGTTCAGTTTTACTGAAAATTTTAGTGTAACTTTTATTGCTGCATGGTAATTTTAAACACATACTTAGTTAACTTTTTCATAAAGAAATATTTGGTTTGTAATATTTTAGTAATATCGTATTAAATATGTTAAGCGAGGAAAATATCGATTTTCAGTTGTTAAAAATTAGGTAAGACCTTCGGTACATTACTACATGAATTAGTTGTGTGACTTTATTTAATTAGACTAATGCTATTATTGTATATATATATATATATATATATATATATATATATATATATATATATATATATATATATATATATATATATAATATATATATATATATATATATATATATATATATATATATATATATATATATATATATATATATATATATATATATATATATATATATACATATATACATATATATATATATATATATATATATATATATATATATATATATATATATATATATATATATATATATATATATATATATATATATATATATATATATATATATTGTATTAAAATGTTAATAAAATTATTTTAGTTACGTTAACAACATTATTATGAAGTTATAAAAATTATAACATATTAACATTAATTATATAAAATAATAACATTAGTCTAAAAAAAATGTGTAAAATATAGGTTTTATTTTACACATTTTATATATATATATATATATATATAATTTTCTGATAAAAGTTATTAAAATGTTTATTTGCTATATATGTGGTACTTTTACGAAACTATTAATTTTTTTTCAAAATCATCTTCAACGTCATAATAGTATTGGCGAAATTGTTTATCCAATTAAATGTTTACAGAATGGCTGTAAATGTACCTGCACAGCTTATATGTCGCTAATTAGACATGTAAAATGTTACCATAATATTGATAATGATTTCATTGATAAAAATCCTGAGGCAAAATGTATAGTAATCCATTAAATGATAATCGTAACGATTTATTGCCTAATTTTTTAGAATATTTGTTGCCTAGTTTCCCAGAGAATTCTACTTATTAAGTTTACACTTATCCTGAAAAAACAATAGAATATATTGATCCTTTGTTAGTTTCTTCATTGTGAACAAGCAGCAGTGTTCCTTATTACATTATACCTGAAGTAATTGTTTCTGTTAACAATATTTCATAATCATTAGTTTCCTATATTGCAGCGCTCGAAATAGTTTTTCAAAGCTTGCCAATTTCACAAAAATAGATTTTCCTTGAATTTTTTGAAATTTCTTCAAACATTGCTGATCATTGATCACCTGTTATTTCAAGCAATGATATTGGTAATGCTGCTTTATCAGTTTTCAATGACATTAGAGCAGATTCCACTCTATTATTGTTTAAGAGTAAGTTTGAAAGTAGTGTTATACATTGCAATGAGCCACTCACTTGAGTGGCTTATTGCAATGTATAACACTACTTTCTTGACACATTATATAAACAAAATAAACACTTAGAAAAAATTTCTCTTTTTGTAATTTCTGAAACATGCAACATGGGCCCTCCTAGATATGAAACTAATGAGGGAATTTCAAAGATAGTTTTATTTCATTGAAGAGGTATCAAGTAATATTACATTGCATGATGGCTTTAACACTTGCAAACAAAACATTTTTTTACTAGCAAGAGATTCAATGTTCAAAAATACTTTGTCAGAAGACTAATATAATGAAGGTATATATATGTCTACTACCCTAAGTGGGGAGAATTAATAAATAAGAACTTTATAACTTAAATAAGAATTTTTACAACATAATTGTCAATCTGCATAAGTACTAAGCTGCTGCAACTTGACTATGTGCCAATCTGCTAAAGTGCGAAGTTTCTCTTTCTCATCTTGTTTCATTTATTAGTTCCTTACATAATATACCCTTTTAATCCAAAAGAAGGTTTTTTTATAATCTACCTATAAAGGTTTATAAGTATATACAAGTTGTTCCCTGATTTATTTTTATTTTTATTTAGAAGATACAACTTTGCTTGCATTTAAGGCGCTCCCTTTTCTTATGATAGCACCTCCACAGAAGGGCAAGAAAAGTCCAAGAATGGATTTTGATGCAATTTTGGCTTTATTTTATAGAGAAATGGATGTAAGTTTTTTCTATACATTTTTTTTAAAGTTAAATTTGGTTTATAATCAAAAAGTATTACTTTTTTGAGCTTTGTATTTTCTGCATTTTTAAAATTTTTCTTAAACATTTAGGTACACTTCAGTCTTGAAAGAAAAAAGCTCCCTTGAGTTATTGAAGAAGGAGAAAGTTTTTTTACTGATTTTATTCAAGTGTTGCGGCACTCTATTTATAATTCTAATTATAACTCTAATTATAAGTTGATAATACAGCTATACGGTTGGAAGCCATACCGAGTATTAGATTTGCTTTTGAGTTGCTGCTAGTCTCTTATTATGTATTTAATGTCAATTTTCCTCATGAACTTATTTGTGTATATATTTTTATGGGAAATTTGCTTGGAATAAACAGCAAAAAAATTATCGTCAATTCCTTGTAAAGAAAGTATTGCCAAAAGTTTAAGATTAAATTAAGCAATATGTTTGTGAAACGAAAAAGTATTTTTATCACTTTCTTGTTTATTTTTGTTATATCGTCAGTCGAGAACCAAGAGGCCGTCTTTTTTTTTTGTGTTTCCAAGAAAATCAAGTTTTAAATTTTAATTCGCGAAGACTTTCTGCCAGAAAATTCGACTGATTATTTAATTATTTCCTAAAATTTTATTGTTGTGGTATATTTATGGAACACACACTCCTGAATATTTATTGATAATGGACAAAAAAAAAACACACACAAAATGTTGACATACGGTTCTTCTCTGACGGCGGTATCTATTTTTCAAAGTTTTAACTCGCTTTTGCATATAAATGTTTTAAGACTTGTTTTTAATTTAATATTCACTGAATTGAGTTTGAGTTTGAACTGAGTTTATATACTTAAAAGAAATACTATAACAATGCATTGACTCGGAATTAAAATAAAATTTATATTTCAGTTTTTATTATTTTATTGTGATATCGTTCCGTTATTTCTTGTAAGCCAATATAATATACATATGTAATTTAGTATATGACTCTAAATGACAATGTGTAATTTAGTATAATATTTAGAATAATTTAATTGCGCCCGGTTATATACATAGTACGTGAAGACCTAAATGGGCGGAATAAATCACGCATAAATATACTTACAAAAAATCAAAACATTTATAACGTCTAGAAAAACACAGATTAGTGTATAAACTATAGTGTTGCATTTAGCGCAACACTAATTTTGAGGTTTTTTTACAACAGTTTTGTCGCGCAAAAAGAGCGTATATATACAGCCATTGATTAAATGCAACAATCATGCCGAAAAAATTTCTACAAAAGTGTCGCATTAAAGGCCACAAAGTGTGGCTTTCAAGTCTACATTTTATGTAGCCTTACGAATGCAACACTGAGTATGGCTTTTAAAGCCACATAGTGTTGGTGTAGCCGGCGTCGACACTCATTGTTGTATTCTACGCGACATAATGTAGCCTACGGCTCAACACTATTTTTAAGCGTGTAGTCGCCAACAATAGGACTCGAACCACGGCAGTTTAGGTTCTGAAGCCCAGCGCGCTAACCACTCAACTATGCTGACACATTTAGTATTGAAGATTCAAAATTATATAAAAATTGTTTTTAACGGATATAAATGCAAAAGATTAGAAATCAAGCTGAGGTTGACGAAACGCAGTTCTTAAGTGAAAATCAAACTGTAGAACTTGATATATATTTAAGCATGTTTTAACATTACATAACCTGAAATCTAGGTACGTACGATATAAGTTTCACGTTTGCTCACGTTTTCTTATAAAGCAAAGGTGAGACTCTTTCTCGTCACTACCTCGGACGCAATGGTTGCCAAGAGTATCGTGTCAAACAGGCTCGAAAGCGCACTACTACTACTATTAAGTTCAGTATTATTAAAGAGATACTATATATTTTTAAATTATTATAAACGTACCTATTTGTGTCAACGTGTAAAGATTAAGCGCTAAAGTACAGTCTTGATGTCGCTTTCTTTATGTTTATGAAATAAAAGCCTGCGAACAAAAACACTCTAAAAAATTTTGCCTTCAATTCCCATACTATAACACCACCCACCCACCACGTCTTCTCTCTTTTTTAAGCTTTTTAATTTTTTTTTTTTTTTTTTTTTTTTTTTTTAAACATGTTTATTTCACAACTACGAAGTATTTACAATTGACCAATCATCGATTGGCGAATAAAGATATACAAATATAAATATCGTAAACATAAAGTCCAAAATAAATAAGAGATAAATCTAAAATATTGTTACATTCAACTTTGAGACTTGATAAAAATAAATACAAAGTACACAATAGAATAACGTGAACGTAAAAATTATCCAAGAAATAAACCTTTTATATTCTTTCAATCAGAATAAAATATATATATATATATATATATGTACATATATATAAAAGTATGATAAAAACAAGATTTGTATAAGAATTAAGAAAATAATTAATTGTTTGTAGTTATAGGAAGCTCGCAGAAGACTGGGATCAGTCTTGTCATCGAGTACCTTTTAGACGTGTAATACACATAAAAATCAGTTGCATACGTGGCAAATATGTATGTGATACATATATGCCTAAAAATTATTAATGTTACTAACTCCTTTTAGTATTATTTTTGTTAATTTCTTTGAAAAGTTACATTTTTTGATTTATTAGGGTTGTTTTATATTATTTTAAATTTTTAAATTTTAAATTGGAGTTTAAAAAAACTCTTTGTAGTGGTTTAACTTGATTATTGTAGATTTTAACTTTCTTTTTAGGGACTGTTCGTTGTTTAAATTTATTAGCGATTCGTTTCTAGAAATTATTTTGTTAAATAAATAGGGACCACGATGTTTTATTGAAAACTTTGAGAGTTTAGTTTTTTCAAAGGGTATCTTAAAGTTTCCCGTTGCTCTTGTATTGTACTTGTTTACGTTGTTTTCAAAAAAGTGTGCTGTAAAATGTTCTGGAACCAGACTTAGTTTATATTTAAACATGAAAAGTATATTTTGATAAATATTAATTTGAAAAATATTTAAAGCGTTCATTTGCTCCAGTAGGGGTTGAGCATGAGTAAGTTTGTTTTTGTTGAACACTAGCCTTGAAGCGTGCTTTTGACGCAGATAAAGCGGTTTTAATTTAGTTATGTGGGTACTGCCCCATGCTATATTGGCATACATAAGATAGCTATGTATAAATGAAAAATAAACGAGTATTAGACTTTTTTGTGTCAAGAAAGATCTTGCTTTATAAAGTAGACCTATGTTCTTTGATATTTTTGTATTTATATAGTTGATGTGGGGCTTCCAAGAGATGTGTTCATCAATTAGAACACCTAAGAACTTTGTGTTTTGAGCTCTTTCAATGGATATATTTTCTATAGTAATTGTTGGTAGGTTAAGGGGAAGCTTTTTAATTTGTTGAGTAGAGTGGAATAGAATATATTTAGTTTTATCTATATTGAGTGATAGTTTGTTTGATTTAAACCATATATTAATTTTTTTTAATTCATTATTTGTTTTTTTTAAACAAGTCTTCAATAGACTTTGATGAGTAAAATAAGTTTGTATCATCGGCAAAAATTATAGTTTTGAAAATATTAGAGGCATTTGGGAGATCGTTAATGTAAATAAGAAACAAAAGAGGAGCAAGAATGGACCCTTGGGGTACACCACATTTTGTTTTCAGTAAATTCGAGTTGCTTTTTTTATCTATAACAACACACTGGTGTCTGTCATTAAGGTAGTTTTTAAACCAAGTTAAAGCTTTATTTTTAACGCCATAATTTTCCATTTTTGTCAGTAAAATCTCATGGTTGACGGTGTCAAACGCCTTTGACAAATCAATAAAAATTCCTAACGTGAATTTTTTTTGTTTAAATGATTTACTAATTCTATTTGAGAGATCAAGGGTTGCATGCTCTGTTGCGTGTCGCTTTTGGAAACCGTATTGACCTTTATTGATAATTTTATTAGTTTTTAAATATTCATTTAATTTATTGTAGATAATTCGCTCAAGAAGTTTTGCAAATACCGAAAGGATTGAAATAGGTCTATAATTGTTTAAAGAGTTGGCTTCTCCGGATTTATAGATTGGTATAATTTTTGAGATTTTAAGCAAATTAGGTACAATACCCGTTGTAACTGATGAGTTAAATATTTGGTAAATAGGATTACGTATTTCCTCAAAAACATCTATCACTACTTTGCAAGAGATATCATCGATTCCTGGGGACTTGATTTTAAGTGATTTCTTAGCAATCTCAAGTTCGTCTTGGTTTAGTTCGTTGAAATTTAAGGAGCAGTGTGTGCCTGTTAAGTAATTTTTAAATGAATTGTTTGGGCATTGAATTTTTGATGCAAGATCAACACCAATATTGGCAAAGTAGCTGTTGAATTCATTAGAAATATCACGCTTATTGTTTGATTCCTTTTGATCAATTATTACTCTAGAAGGCATTTTATTAGAATTAGTTATACCTTTACCAATTATTTCCTTCATAATGTCCCATGTCTTTTTTAAGTCTCCATTAAATTTTTGCATTTGGTTGGAGTAATATAATATTTTATGTTTTTTTTTAATTTTTTCAAATAAGTTTTTGTATTGCTTGTAGAGAAATAAGTTCGCTTCGCTTCTATTTTTTAAATATTTTATGTAAAGTTTTTGCTTTTGTTTTGAGGATTTTCTTATTTCTTTTGTTATCCAAGGACAGTTTAAATATTTCGCTTTTATTACTTTTTCTTGAATTGGAAAACTCTTATTATATTCTAGCATAAATAAATTAATAAATTTAATGTACGCAGAGTTTGTGTTTCCTGAGTTACATTCTCGGTAGACTTTTTGCCAATTTGTTACCGATAGCAAGTCCTTAAATTTTTGAGTAGATGTTTCATCGATAATTCTTTTATAAAACAAGATTTTTGAATTATCAATTTTTCTGGAATCTAGTGATAAAGAAAAGTAGATTGGAAAATGATCTGAGATGTCTGTTTTTATTATTCCTGTTTTTAGAGAAACATCTTGTATTGAGTTTGTTAATATATTATCAATGGCAGTGATAGATTTGGAAGTTACCCTGGTAGGTTTGTTGATAATCGGGAAGATATTGAGCTGAAACATGTCGTCAAAAAAAATTTTAGTAACCGCATGTTCGTTGTACTTTAAGATATTTATGTTTATATCTCCAATTAAGAACAATTTTTTCTGTTCTCTATTTTTTGTTATTAAATATTTCATATAGTTTGAGAATTTACAGATATCACCATCGGGTGGTCTGTAGCACGTAGAAACTAGAAAGTTTTTTGACGCGTTCGTAACTTCCATTGTGAGGACCTCAATATTTTCATCAGAGTTTGAGAGATCATTTCTTAACTTAGTGTTTAAATCATTTTGTATATAAATCACAATTCCTCCTCCTCTTTTGTTAATAGATCTTTCTTTAGAAAATATTTTATAGTTTGGAATTTGGAGGTCAGAGTTTTTTTCTGCTGTTTCGTTGGAGCACCAAGTCTCTGTAAGGCAGATCATACTGAAAGTATGTTTGCATTCAAGGAGAAAGTTTTTTAATTTGTCTATATTTATAGGTAAACTTCTGATATTTATATGTATTGCCGTAAAATTATTTAGAGTGCTTTTAAGTTCAACTTTAAAATTTTTAATATCAAAGTATACAGAATCAGAGTATTTTTCGTTTAAAAAGCTAAACTCGTCATAACGATTTCGTGGTAAATGTTTATTGACAATTTCAAAGATATTAAAACGCAGCGTTTCTAAGTCTATTGTTTCATTAGCCATAATGGTTTTTTAGAAATTAAATTTTTTAAAAATTTGCTCGCTAAAAACAGCTGTTTATTTTTTAAATTCTCTGCAATAAATTTTATCAAATTTAATAATGGCGTACTTACCAGCTTTACGAAGTCGTTTCACTTCTTCCCATAATTTCTTACGATGTTCAATCGTTTCTTTCGCGTAGTCTTCGTTTATGTAAATCCCAGTCTCTCGTAATTTTTTGGCGCTGTTCAAAACTTTAGTTTTATCTAAAAAATTCAGTAGTTTGAAGATTATTGTTCTCGGTGGTTTGTCTTCTCTTGCACTTCCAATACGATGTGCTCGTTCGATTTCAATTTCTTCAGATATTTTTAGCTTATTTTTAATTATTTCTTTAACCGAGTTTCTACAATCTTCCCAGCTTTCACCTTCTATTTCTTTAATACCATCAATCCTTAAATTGTTTCTGCGTGAGCGGTTCTCTAAGTCCACAGTTTTTTTTACTAAATAATTTATATCATACCCCAAATTTGCTTTAACTTTTTCTATAATAATAATAACTCCGACTAATTGAAGGGGGTTTAAACTTTATATACATATTGACTTTGCTCTTCACGGCGGTAAATTTTCGTTAAAAATCTTCCATAATCCAAAGCAATGTCTCCATCAAAATTTTACACGATTTTATTGAAATTTAGTAAAAATATTCACTAAACATATACTTTAAAGATATTAATTAGGCAGATATATAACGGAATTTGATGTGGTTTTTTAAAAAAGTTTTTAGAAAAGAGATAGTAAAACAGTGACGGATCCAGGCGGGTATTGAGGTTGGCATACCCCACCACCACCAGAATCTAAAAGTTCAAAAATATCTAAGAACGTCAAAGGGTGTGTTGGTTCCAAATAATTGGGTGCTAGATATTGTTTAAATTTTGGAAAGTTTTTAGAAACAATATTATTGCAAAAAAAGTTTTAAACGTGGAATATAATGTGAATGCTTAACTTTGAATTATGATATTTACGCAGTATTTAATTGAAAATTATGCTACTAATAACACTGTTTCTTAAAAAATGACGTGTTAGCTGTTTACATTTTCAATGATTATTTTTATGTTACTTTAATCGTATTCAACGATTATTTTAAGTTACTTTAATCGTATTCGGAAATGTAATTTCCGAATTTAATTAAAACATTAGGTTTGGTTAACTTAATTAAAATAGATAATTTTTTTTTTCTTCTGAAAACACTTTTAAACACAACGACAATTTTGAACGACAATCTACGCGCGTATTTATGTTATACACGCGTATTTATGTCATAATTACTTAAAATTATTTTTAAGTGTTAGAGTGCAAATATTTATCTTGATTTAAGTATTAATTATCATAACTACCAAAAATGGTATCTTATTGGTAGTCATAATAATATAATCTTTAAGAGTTACATGCTTTTGAAATCGGAGCTCTTAACGTATAATAGGAATATTTTTTTGCAGCGCGTATTTATTTTGTGTTACTTTAGTTAGCGTTGTTGGAAGCATGGGCGCCCGCAAGGGGGGGCAAGAGGGGGCACTTGCCCCACTTCCCTGTATTTTCTAAATATAGAAAAAAATTTTCTTGTTTGTAACGTTCTTCATGCCATAAAGTTTGTTACTAAATTTTTCTGTAAAAAATATCTTTTAGTGATACTTCGTTACAGTTTCGAAAAAAATCTAATTAAGTTTTTTCCGAAATAATTAATTGCTTATTTGTATGAAAAACACGA
>NC_061156.1:26283043-26360543 GCF_022113875.1 Hydra vulgaris | reverse complement strand
TGATTCAATTTTTTTGTTTCAAATTATTTTCTATTTGGTCTTCATTATGCTCTGATTTAAAGGTGCATCATATCTGTGTGCAATTTTCATCTGACTAATTAATTTCACTACTGTCGTTTTGCTGAATGCTTAATTCAAATTTGTTGCTAATATTGCCCTATTAATTGAATATTTTGTTACATCAACATGATAATTTTTAATTCTTCGTCTAGTTCTATCTCTTGTTTGTGAAAAACCTGTCCCAGTGACGGATTTAGCATTTTTTGGTGTTTGAGAAAACTCGAAACATACGCTTATGTTTATACTTATGCCGAATAAAGATGCTTTGCAAGAAATTGCGATGATTGGAGACTATGAACAAAAAAACCCTAAAATTTCATCCCCCACCCTACCCCAAACGTGAGGACAACAAGTTGATACAATATTTTTTGTACTTTTTTCAACTAGACTTATATTCATTGATAAATTTTAAGTTTCACAGTATCTTTCAGCGTTAAAAAATTATGACCATTTAAAGTTTAAACTCCTCTCAATTTGAGAGTGTTACAAATTTTATATAGTCATCATTTTTAAACGCTTAGAGGTAAGGGATTGCCCATAAATTACCTAACGCAAATTATATTTTAAAAACAGAAGTAGGAGATCTTAAGTTCTTTTACACGGCGATTTTTTCTATTTAAGTTAAAACTCTGCGGAGGAAAACTTTTGGTATTTTTTGTTTTGTTTATAGTAAAAGTTTGCGTTACGTAATTTATGGACGATGTCTAATACTATAAAACTTAAAACTTATTGATGAATAAGTTTTGATGAATAAGCCTAGTTGAAAATAGTGCAAAAAATATTGTATTAACTTGTTGCCCTCACGTTTGGGGTGGGAGAGGGAGGGGTAGTGGATAAAATTTTAAGGCTTTGTTGTTCCCAGCCTCCAATCATCACAATTTTTTGCAAAACATCATTCGTTGAAGTAAGTATAAACATACAAGTGTTTGGAGTTTGCTCGATGTCTGGAGGTTAGCTACCTCAAAAACCAAAAAATGCTGAATCCATCATTGGGTCGTCTTCTTTTTTTAAGTATTTATACTAGAAGTTTGAATAAATATTTCTATTTTGAGTGCTGAGCCAACAGGCCAATTTTTTTCATGAAGCTCAAATCTATTTTTGCTTCTGCAATCTTTCAGCTACCTAGTTCACCACTTCTAAATATTTATATCCCTGATTACAGTTTGTGTTTTCATTTCTAAATATTTTAAGCAGGGCTGTGGAGTTGGAGTCGGAGTTGCGGAGTTGCGACAATTTTAGCGGAGTCGGAATCGGAGTCGGAGTCGCTAAAAAATATCGCGACTCCGACTCCGATAGTAATATTTCTTGGTATTGCACGTGTATGTACAAAACATTCAATTAACCTTATGTTCATACTAAACTTCAAAGAACGTTGCATAAATTTGTCAAAAAAAAAAATTTCAACTTATGGTGCAATATTTTTTAAAGAATTCAAAGAATTTTTCAAAAGTTTTGCTTTGGAGTTGGAGTCAGAGTCGGAGTCGTAGTCGGAGTCGGAGTAATACTCAAAAAACTTCAACAACTGGAGCCGTAGTCGGAGTCGTTACTTTTTTTTTACGACTCCACACCCCTGATTTTAAGTATTGAAACTAGTTTTATACCGTATGCAACAGTATGCAACCGCAAATCTCGTAATAAGTTTGGTAATTTCAAAATAAATGTTCCATTGGTATTTTTACGCATATAGTTTGTTTTTGTTGATGCATGAAACTCTTAAAATAAAAATAAACCAAAAAACGAGTAATAAAAATAAGCCAACTGTTGACCTGGCCGTACGCCCAAAGATATTTCCAAAATGCTAAACAAGCTTCTAAGTACTGTCTACACTGTGATTAAACGTTTTCAAATGATTGGTCGTGTTAAGAGGAAGCTTGGCAATGGTTTAAAAAAGTCAGTTCAAACTCCTCAATTGATCAAGGCTGTCAAGGGCCGAATTTTTCGGAATCCGGTAAGGTCAATGAGGAAAATGGCTAAAGAGCTCTCAGTGAGTGAGTGCACCATCAAAAACGTGGTCAAAAAAGATCTTAAGACAAATTTAAGAGCACCTAGTTTACCCAAATGTCAAATAAAAAAGGTTTGAAAGATCAAAGAAACAGTAAACAATTTCACCTCTTCTCAGATGTGAAATTGTTTACTGTTGATTCTGTGTCAAACAGTAAAACCAATTGTTTTATTAGTCATTAACCATGTAAACAGTCCCGGAGCATGTTAAATATAAATTCAAAACCAAACATCCGGGTTCAGTTATGATGATTAGCCTTGTTTCATCTGATGGTATTAAAATGCCTCCGGTTTTCATCAAATCTGATCCTAAAGTTGACACAAATCAGTACATTTAAATCCTGGAGAACCATATTAGGCCCTGGATCGATGCCCACAACTCTTCAAGACAACCATATAGTGTTCCAAAAAAATGGAGCACCACCACATATGTCTCATAAGACTCTGAGGTAACTCCAAGAAAACCTCCCAAAACACTGGTTAAAAGTGTTATGACCACCTGGATCTCCAAATTTGCTACTTCTTGACTATTTAATTTGGACGTTTGTAGAGTTACGGGCTAGTCCAACGTCCACACAACAGTTTCAACTTCCAGAAGGCTGCCATCAAGAAGGATTAGAACAAAATGCCCAAATACTATATCCAGACCACCTGTTCCAGGTTCAGGAGTGGTCTTGACGCTTGATTGAGGGAAGACATATTAAATAAAAATGTAGTAAATATCTTTCTGAACACTTTTTAATAAATTTTTAGCTTCAAGTTTTCATTCTGCATTAATTTTGGTCAAAATTTTTTTTTTACGAATTTGCGGTTTCATAAGGTATCGCTGATTAGAGTTTACTTCGTGTTTTCATTCAAACTAATTTTGGTTTTTATCAAAACAATAATGCATTCAATATAATCGCAACTGAATGAGTTTATTTATTATAAAAGCGGAACGCTGAGTTATATCGGTTGATCAAATTGTTGATAAATTTTGTTTAATATGCAGCTTGTTATGTTTTTTAAAATCAATTAAAAATCGCATATGCTGACAATAAAATATGTTTCATAATAAAGAGTATTTAGTTGATATTGTAAAAAACTGTATAAAAACAACAGTAAAACAATACCACAATGTTGTTTTATTAATATAAAGGCTTTTTGTTGATATAAAATAACCTGCCATATTTTAATGTCATCTTATACAGTTTTTAACATTTAAGTTATAAAACGCTTTTCAAATAAAACATGTTTTATTATAAGTACATAAAGAGGTATAGAGGCTATTTAGATAATGTTTTTCCCGCGCAAAATTATATATATATATATATATATATATATATATATATATATATATATATATATATATATATATATATATATATATATATATATATATATATATATATATATATATATATATATATTTAAACAATTTAAAATGTATTCTACAAAAAGAGTGCTCAATGTTCTTAAAAGAACAGAGCAATTACAAATTATATATATATATATATATATATATATATATATATATATATATATATATATATATATATATATATATATATATATATATATATATATATATATATATATATATATATATATATATATATATATATATATATATATATATATATTATTTTAAAACATCAAAAATACGATTTCTCTCAACACTTATAATTTTTTATTATTATAGAAATTTTCGCTGGATTTTAGATACCAGCTTCTTCAGCTTGTTAAATGTTACAGTAATTAGTAAATCGTTATAATTTAAATTAAAACGTTGCTATTGACGTCAGCGGTTGAATGGCTTCTTTTTCGCTGAAATTTAAAAAATGGCGTCCAAAACTTAGTTTTTACGTATTGACCCTCATCGAGATTAATCCCGCCATTTTTTGCAGAACACATGTTTTTTTGTATTTCTAGGGCTTCCCTAACTTTTCTTTCAAATTTTTTATTTTCTACTTTCAATGTTTTTGTTTGTTCCCAAATAATTTCTTTTTTGCAAAATGTTTTATGCAGAGCTAATGCAGATTGATGCTGCTTATTTTCATCAATGCTTTTTTGGTGTTGATGCATTCTTGTGTTTACTTTCATTTTTGTTTCGCCTACATACACTTTTGAACAGTTGCATTTGATTATATATGTTCCTGGTTGACTGTTATTAGGTAATTTTGATTTATTCTTTGATGTTAACAGGGATCTTAAGTTTGGGTTTGATTTGAATACCGCTCTGTAACCAGCTTTTCGGAATATTTTCCTAAGTTTTGGCGAGAGACCGGGTACCCATGGTAAGGAAACTACAGGATAATTATTGATTTCAGATGGAATTGTAATTTTATTTTGTCTTTTGTGTTGAAACTGATGCGCAATATTCATCATTTGAGTTTTATCTTAACCATTTTCAATAAACACGTCGATTAGAAAATTTATTTCATTTTGCAAGTAAGACTTACTACAAATTGAGTAAGCTCGGTGGAGAAATCCTTTAAAAATAGAGTTCAAGATATTTGGATCATGATTTGAGTGTGGCTTAATTTGAATGTTAGTGATAGCATCTTTCCGATACACTTTGTATTCATACTTTCCTGTTTTTTTATTCATAATTTGTATATCCAGATTATTTAGTGTTCCTAACTCGTTTTCAACTTCAATTGTATACTGGATGGAAGGATGTTGTTGATTTAAAATGTATTGGAAATGTTTTGCTTGGTTGAGATCTGGAAACCTTCTCAACCAAGCAAAACATTTCCAATACATTTTAAATCAACAACATCCTTCCATCCAGTATACAATTGAAGTTGAAAACGAGTTAGGAACACTAAATAATCTGGATATACAAATTATGAATAAAAAAACAGGAAAGTATGAATACAAAGTGTATCGGAAAGATGCTATCACTAACATTCAAATTAAGCCACACTCAAATCATGATCCAAATATCTTGAACTCTATTTTTAAAGGATTTCTCCACCGAGCTTACTCAATTTGTAGTAAGTCTTACTTGCAAAATGAAATAAATTTTCTAATCGACGTGTTTATTGAAAATGGTTAAGATAAAACTCAAATGATGAATATTGCGCATCAGTTTCAACACAAAAGACAAAATAAAATTACAATTCCATCTGAAATCAATAATTATCCTGTAGTTTCCTTACCATGGGTACCCGGTCTCTCGCCAAAACTTAGGAAAATATTCCGAAAAGCTGGTTACAGAGCGGTATTCAAATCAAACCCAAACTTAAGATCCCTGTTAACATCAAAGAATAAATCAAAATTACCTAATAACAGTCAACCAGGAACATATATAATCAAATGCAACTGTTCAAAAGTGTATGTAGGCGAAACAAAAATGAAAGTAAACACAAGAATGCATCAACACCAAAAAAGCATTGATGAAAATAAGCAGCATCAATCTGCATTAGCTCTGCATAAAACATTTTGCAAAAAAGAAATTATTTGGGAACAAACAAAAACATTGAAAGTAGAAAATAAAAAATTTGAAAGAAAAGTTAGGGAAGCCCTAGAAATACAAAAAAACATGTGTTCTGCAAAAAATGGCGGGATTAATCTCGATGAGGGTCAATACGTAAAAACTAAGTTTTGGACGCCATTTTTTAAATTTCAGCGAAAAAGAAGCCATTCAACCGCTGACGTCAATAGCAACGTTTTAATTTAAATTATAACGATTTACTAATTACTGTAACATTTAACAAGCTGAAGAAGCTGGTATCTAAAATCCAGCGAAAATTTCTATAATAATAAAAAATTATAAGTGTTGAGAGAAATCGTATTTTTGATGTTTTAAAATAATATATAAATATACTCTCACACAAGATGTTATCCTTTAAATCATATATATATATATATATATATATATATATATATATATATATATATATATATATATATATATATATATATATATATATATATATATATATATATATATATATATATATATACATATATATATATATATATATATATATATATATATATATATATATATATATATATATATATATATATATATATATATATATATATATATATATATATATATATATATATATATATATATATATATATATATATATATATATATATATATATATATATATATATATATATATATATATTAGTGATGCTTTTAAATCTGTTAAAGAAATTTTTTTGATACGACAATAAACACCAACATCTACCCAGCTGGCACAGACGTCAGATAGATGTAAGACGTCATTACAACGTCTTAAAGACGTCACAAGCTTCTAGGATGTCTTTGAAATGTCTAACAAGCGTTTTGTAACCACTAGGCAGTGACTGCAGATTGTGTGAATTATGAGCAAGTTAAGCAAATTAACAAAATATTCTAGACCGAATATATGTAGCATATGTCACGTGACAATCTATGAATAATTGGGTCAATCGTGACAATCTATAATTGGATATCTATAATTGGATTACTAAAATATATTTTTTTAAAAAAATTAGATAAATGATTAAACTGAAGATAAACTAGTTGCCTAAAAAAATTTTAATTGTAAGAGCATATACGATTATAATCATATATATATAATGTAAGAGCATATACGATTATAAATGATCAAACTGGCGATAAACTAATTGCCTAAAAAAATTTAATTGTAAGAGCATATACTGCACGATTTACTGATTCTCCATCTATCCAATGTAGATGTTCCGCATTCCAAACACTAAATTTGCACATTTAAGATCAAATGCAACGTAAAACTTTACATCGTTTAAATTCAAAGGCTCAATAAGCTTCCAAAGATTATTGTTAGCTTCAGAAACCCCCTCATCAATTGCTATTAGAAAGGATCTCTTAACTCCAGCATCATCCTGCTCTGAATCTGAAGAAGTTTTTTCCATAGGAAAATAATGAATAAATAGATAGCAAATAGTTATTTATCTTATACAATACATATGTTTTATATACGTGTTTTGTATAACTTCTATGTATATACTACATGTATACACATTATACTCAAATACCTCAATGCATGTCATATATGTATATACATATATTTATAGTGTTGTATATATAATGTAAAAAGTTATATACATTTTAAGTCTACGCATACAATAAAAAAACAGGTTTTTTTTATAACACGTGTATTATGTTTTAATACATGTATATGTATTAAAACAAAAAAACTTCAGCAATAAAATAATTTGTTGCTAACAATCTTCCAGCAGAGCAATTTTAAAAATAAAAAAGTAAAAACGACAGAAAATCATGAAAGTTATAAAAACACAAAAAAATGCGTTGTTTAATTAAAAAAAAAAAGCAACATATGTAAACATAAGTATTTGGGCTGATTATTTAATATCATCAAAAATATGAACGAAAAAGACATTTTTTTTTCGTGATCTTTTATACTAATGGTTTGAAACCATTTTAATAAAAGCTAAAGAAAGTGTTAAAGATTTAATTTATTTTTAAGTGATTTAGTTTAAACCTTTAAATTGTTTTCAAAAAAGGTATATGAAAGCTAATATATTGAATTCCATGATCAGTAAATGCCGTTTTGAATCATCCTTAAAACTTTGCAAAGTGCAGTTTAAAACGAAGTTTTATTTTTTATTAAAGATTGGAAGAAATTTTTTCCAAACTAAAGGTCCCCGATATTGAATTTGGTTCGAACTTAATATAAGAAGGTTTATGGGAACCACAAAGTTATTCACTGAAAATTTGGTTGGATATTTACGGGAGATTTCATTAAAGTAGGATTGAAATGTTACGGGAAAAAACCCAAGTTTTGCTTTAAACATAAATAACATTACTTGATGAATATTAAGCTTATAAATATTTGATATAACATCGCAATATTTTTTGAGATCTTAAAATTCGAATTAAAAGTAATTTATTTAAAAAGTTTACCGCCTCTGTTTTTTTTTATTGTTTACGCATTCTGAATGGAATAATTTATTATTTCAAGATGGTCGAATAAGTCCTGAGTATTTCAAAAAATGATACTAAATACCGAATACAGTTTTTTAAATGGGGCTAAAAGTAAAGGGGCTTTACTTTTTTACTCTATTTTAAGTTTTTTCAACGTTTAGAAATTCCAAACGTTCTAAATTAGAATGAAACTTTTTTTAAAAATGCCCATAGGGATACGTGAAAAATTATAAATTCATAAATGTATTTGATAAAACAGATATGATTACTTATACAAAAACAACTTTGGTAGAAAAATTAACACTACTATAGGTTATCTAAATCAAACATGACATTATTGTTAAACATACTCATTTAGGTGTGGTATTGAAAATAGTAACTTCAATTTTCATAAAAAAATGGTTTTTCATGGATAATTTTCCCAAATAATGTCTGATTAGAAATGTCAAGTTACATTTATTGAAAACAAGCACAAATATGTGTTTTTATGAAAAAATCAAATTTATAGACTTATCTATAGCCAAGCCCCAAGGTACTTTATGTTGAAAACTGTATCTTTTCTAAATGAAACTACGCTTGGCGATTTGTTATAATCGCATTACTTTTACCAGATTATAATAGTGGTTAAAATAATCTTTCCACACAAACCAAATATGTCATACTTTTTGATGAAAAAACTTACATATATTGTAATTGAACAAACTTAAATTTTTGTTCGGAAAAACGTGTACTAGGCCTTAATTGCATTGACAAGGTTTTACCAATTACTCCCTGGTGCACCGTTAGAAAAAGATAAAGTTGACCTGAAATAGGGTTATAAAAAAAAAATTAGATTAACAAAAATATTTTTATTTCTATTTTGTAACCTCCTTTTAAATTAAATAACTATAACTGGTGACAATCAAAAAACAAGACTGAATTTAAAAATACATAACAAAAAGGAATTAAACAAGAGGTTATAAAAAGTGTGTATGAACTTTATTTAAACTACAGAAATTTTGGTAAAAATCTCTGTAATTCAACTTATGATCACTTTAAAATTGAGAATCTACAAGATAATTAAACGTGCTGAAAGTGATTTTGGTTACAGAAGAGTTCAAGGAAGTGGTTATACTTATTAAAATTGTTCTACTCAGCAACACATTAATAAAACATTAAAAAAAGACAAAATTAAACAACAACAAAAAATGACAATACAAAAACATGACCAGCAAAAAGCAGTTACTAGAACTAAGTGCAGTCGATTATGTCAGATATTCAAAAATTGTAAACTAATTATTGAATATGCACCTTATTTCGTGTTAAATCACTTCAGCATCAATGGAAATGATATGTTTTATAGTAGCGACTCCATCCACAATTATCTACCAAACAAAACAAAAGTTTCAAGAAAAACTATTTCTACGGATTGCTTTTTCTGAAAATGGCAATTCTCAGACCTTTTTTCTGTTTAGCTATAAATCAAGAAATCTACTTAATTAAATGCACCAAGAAGAGACTTTTTTTCATTCATTCATCTCACTATGCAAAAAAAGTAAACTCGCGGACCCAAAAAAGATAAAAGTAGTCAAAATTTATGCATTGCAAAACAATAAATAACTTGTTTTGTTTTAAAATTTATCAGGTGCTTTATAACAAACCGGAATTAAAATCAGAAATATAATTTAGACATATCATTTTTTGGAAATATTAAGATTCCGCAGCCCTTTGTGACAAAGACCGTTAGATTTTCTTGGGGCACCTAACAAAAATATACATTTTAAAAAAATGATGAAAGACCGAATACCGGCTACATATGTGTTACTCAATAATTTGAAGTTTGATATGGAATGATGACAAATTTTTATGCTGGTATGAAAGCATCAGCATCATTCCTGAAAAATCAGTTATTTTTATTGCTAAAAATTGTAAAAAAAATCAACTTTAAGCAAATAAAATTAAATCTTATATAATGAATGAAATAAGTTTTTAAAACGACAACTATATAGAGCAAAGAAAATGAAACTTAATGATAATAATTTTGAAAAATTGCAAGTTTATGATGCAAACAAAATGATAATAATTTCAAAAATTAAAAACTACTACGGCAGAAGAATTTAAAAAATCTTTTTTTAAGATTTAAAGTTGCTTTTAACTGTTTTTATTGATAAGTTTTATTTGATCAAACAATGTTTATTTGCTTTTTTTTTATCTGTTAAAAGTATTTGTGGTGCCGCACAGTGAGACAAAGCAACATTTTTTGTTTCAAAATTGGTTATTATTAGAATTGTTTTAATTTAAGCATACAAACCATAAAAAAAAAGCTCATATTTATTGCTAAAACCTTAAATTTTAAAAATTGATATCAAAAAAGTTTCGAATAAAAAAAAACTCAAATTTTTACGGGAATGTTACCTTTATTTATAATTTTTTATTTTTAGAATTTAGAATTTATATTTATATTAATTTATTTTTAGAATTTAGAATTTATATTTATATTAATTTAGAATTTATATTAATTCATTTTTTGAACTTTTTTAATAAAAAGGCATTGTCAAAAATAGACTTTATATTACTTACATGAATAGAATCTTCTGATGACCCTTAGACATGTAATACAAATGGTAGAAGCATTCGATTAGGCACAAGGCATGTTTAAGACGTCTAAAACAAGTATTAAAACGTGTTAATAAGTTTTTTCTAAAACATGTCTTGTGCCCACTAAGTTGGGTAAAACTTTGTAGTTTTTAGACAAAATAAAACTTTCTGATAATTTAAAATCAACTTGATATACGTGATTACGTTAGGGTTACGTGCAACTTAACAATTAGTTTGTTTTTTATTTTATTAACTTTAATTAAATGCTCATGTAATATAAAGTAAAGGTAGGTTTTGGACTTCTTTAAATAACAGTAAGTTTTATTCCAACGTAAGATGCAATATAAAGTGGAATGAAACGAATTATATTGATAATTTTCTTATTTTAAATTGTGAAGACTATTAATAGACATTTAAAAAAATATTTTTTTTGGCCAACTAAGCCATTAAAGCTTGCTTTATAATGGAGAGATATTATATAACACTTTTCTATTATACAAGTAACAAAAAATTTATTTTCTCAAAAATACTTGTAAAAAAAAATAGTAATAGATTAAAATTTGTTATTAAACGAATTTTTCTTATTAACTCATTAAAAACTTGATCACCTAATAACCTAACATGTTTTAATTCCTACAATTACTTATGGCAATAAAAGACACAAAATTCAAATCGCATTTTAAATTACATGCTTTGAACAGTAGATTCACATCAACCGTTTGTAAAATATTGGAGAAAAGTTTATCTGATGTCTAAAAGTAATGAGTTATAGCATCAAAAACTACTGCTTTGGTTTTACCATAAAAATCGCTTTTTATTAACAAATGACATTGTATTTTAATAATATTTAACATATAATTCATTTCCCAGTGGACACCGGACCAAAAAAAGACGTTTTTTGAACGTTCAAAAAACGTCTAAAAGACGTCCAAAATGTGTATAAGACGTTTAAAAGACGTCTTTTTTACGTCCATGTCCACTTGGTTGTAGTATAGATAAATAGAGTAAAACAGGTTAAAATAAAATATATTGAAAATATATTTCATTTTAACCTTGAATGTATAGAAAATATACATATATTTTTCAAAAGTGAGAATAAAATCGTGATAAATATTTCAATATATTGAAATAGTTATGACGATTTTATTCTCATTTTTGTATTGATAAGTTTTCGGCCGCACAAATAACTTTTTTCTTTTATTGAAAATTAAAAAAAACAAACTCTCGGAAGTTAAATTTGCTATCTTCTAGTTTAAAACGTATTCTTGTAAGTTAAAACGTATTTATTCTACGCCAAACGAAAATCATTTTGCAAAATTGATTTTGCTATTTCCGGAGAAAAGATAAGAGCTAAAAAACGGAAATGAAGAAATATGGGAATGAAATACGCTAAGTGCTTTCTTGTTAAATGCAGATTTTATTGAATGAAATATGCCAAATAGTCTCAACTGACCAATTAGTATCTATAAATTCTTTGTATATATTTTTAATTGATTATTATCAAATCTATTCTGATATAAAATATATCAGATATAAAAGATATCTTTGATAGCGTAGATACTATATTGTATCTCAAAAGAACTTACGCGCTAAGAAAAAAAAATTGAGTACAAGTCTCAATTAAAGTGATCACAAGCATGTTCGAGTGATTCAAACACGAGAGCAAATTGAATCAACTCTGATAAAGACGCTCATCAAATTATCCGATTGAGGCTTTGTAGACCCTATCACACTAATTAATGACTATTTGTAACAGTACCTAAACAAGAAAAAAGTGCATTTTTTTGAAAAAGTGGGTAACCCTGCAAACTTGACAGAATGTTGTCCTATTAAAAAAATTTTGTGTTTATTGAAGGGTCTTGTCTACAAGAATAATTGGCATTTTTTGTGACGATATAGTTTAAATAATTAATGATTAATTAGATTTAAACGTAAATCTACAAAATAATTTAGTAGAATCTGCAAAATTTAATATTTATCATTCGCAAAATTATGGCATCAAGTTTGTTTGAGGCTTTTGGAAAATCTTTAAAAATAATTCGAGGAGTTAGCTCGGAGTTTTAAAGAAACCGCATTCTTTTCTGAAACCGCATTCTTTTCTAAAACCGCATTCTTTTCTAAAACATTTAGTTCTAAAAGTAACATTTAGTTCTAAAAACTGTTGTCCCTGTTGGCTTTCAAATCAGAATAAAAGCAAAACTTTTAATTTATTATTTTTTTGTTTATTTTAAGTATGATCAACAATCTCAAATCCATTTGTCAATAAAGATTCCTAAAACAAGTTTTTTTATTATTAAGAGTCTTTCATGCAATTTATAAGATCTAAGATCGCATGTTAGGTTGAGTGGAACCTTTAAAAACTAAATTGTCTTTTTTTTACCTTTTTTTACGAGACGACTTGTCTAAAAATCTAGTCTGTACACTCATTGCGTATGTGGCTATATAAATAAGCTGATGTACACTGCAGTGCGTTTATACTTTTAAATAAGCTGATGTACACTGCAGTGCGTCTATACTTTTAAATAAGCTGATGTACACTGCAGTGCGTCTATACTTTTAAATAAGCTGTAGTGCGCACTTTTAGTTCCCAGTTTGCCAACATTAAAGACGTTGAACTTCGGAACTGAAGTTTGAAAAGAGTACCTACCAATTCATGAGACTTTACAACAATACTTCTTATATAAACTTCTAGAATTAAATTAAACAAAACGCAATGCATCTAACCGGTGTATATTTAGTATCCAATTTTTGCACATTGTAATAGTTTTCCTTTATTACATGTTATGTCCTAAATGTGTACTTATATTAAAATATTTTAAAGGGAACTCATCTTCTTTAAAAATATTTAGGAAATCAAGTTTATAGATTTTTTTAGGGTAATTAAGGGAAAGAATGTTAAAACAATATTCAAAAAATAAATTTCCATTCAAAAAAATTATTAGCTGTTAAAATGTTTATTAACTATAAAAAGCGAAATTCAAAAAATATTATTAAAAAATTTGAAAAGCTAGTTTTATAGAATTGTTAAATATCAATTCTATGATATTTTCTAACATTATTTAGTAACACTAAATACATGCAATACACCAGTAAAATTAAATATTGTTTCAAGAAAGATGTTCGTTTGACTTTTTTGAAAAGTAACCTTTTTTTTACCATTTTTTAAATAACTTATCATATTTCATATTACGTTATGTAGTATTTATGTATGCGTGTATGGGGACCATTTTATCAACAAGCTTTTATTAGGTTATCAAATCTCCAAAGCGAAGCTTTATAGATAATTTATTTCCAGAATCATAATTTTAATTCTGATGAGCTCTACCTAACTTCTAAAATATCAAACTATGTAACTACATTCAATCCTCAAACAACCTATTAGGAACCATCAGCATAAAACCTTACTTTTAACTTTTTCGCCATTTTATCTGGAACCACCAGCATAAAACCTTACCTTTAACTTCTTCGCCAAGTTTGCAAACGCTCGTTATCATCTTCAATCTTTTAATGACAATTTAAATCTTTCTGTCTAAAAATACCGCTGTAATAATTATGGACATAAATCTATAAAATATTATTAAAACTTGTTCCAAGTTTTAATGATTTTTGATAGACTTATGTCCATAAATCTATAAAATATTTTAAGACAGAACCTTAAAAGGTAGTTAGTTTTCTCAAATAACATTTGAGAAAACTGACTTGGAGATAAATTACCGTTGTATAGCAAATTTTATTAGATTAGCACCAAATATGGCAACAGAGGGCGACAAAATAATAATTTTATAAATGTTCTTCCGTTTTTTAGAATACCGATAAAAAAAAAAGTATTGCATATGTGTATAATATTATATAATAAAAAATAAAATTGTTGCTATGTATGTTGATAAGGATATTATTTTCAACTATGTTCAAATGAAAATGAAATACAAATAATTTATGTTTTTTTTTTGAAAACATTTTTTGAAAACTTCAGAATCAGATCCACACTGGTTTTTATATTAAAATTATGAAAAACCAAAAATTTCCAAAAAATTGAACTTTATGCTATTTTAAAAGGGGTGAGCCCTTTTAATTTTCAAACTTGCCCCGTATGATTAAAATGGCTTGTTCAAACTTACCATAAAATTAAAGTGCGACATTAGAAAAGTAAGATAAGATCATAAAGTAAGTAAGTAAGATCATAAAGTCATTAGTGCTCTATTTCGATTACTCTACATATTATAACTATTATGAACCATGAATATCAATTAATGTAAATAAATTTTTTGTTGTTGTTCTTTTATTTTGTTTTTGTTAAAATCCATTCGAATGCTTTTCATTCAATCCATTCGAATGCTTTTCATTCAATCCATTTGAATGCTTTTCATTCAATCCATTCGAATACTTTTCATTCAATCCATTCGAATGCTTTTCATTCAATCCATTTGAATGCTTTTCATTAAATCCATTCGAATGCTTTTCATTTAATCCATTCGAATGCTTTTCATTCAACCCATTCGAATGCTTTTCATTCGATCCATTCGAATGCTTTTCATTCAATCCATTCGAATGCTTTTCATTAAATCCATTCGAATGCTTTTCATTCAATCCATTCGGATGCTTTTCATTCAACCCATTTGAATGCTTTTCATTCAACCCATTCGAATGCTTTTCATTCAATCCATTCGAATGCTTTTCATTCAATCCATTCGAATGCTTTTAATTGGTGTAATTTTACTAGGATTGAATTCATTAACAAATTTATTCTGATTTATATTCATTAAATTATTTACTTTAGTTTAATATTCAAAAAATGTTTGTCTAGATTCAATTAAGTTCTTGTATTCTCATTTAATTAATATTTTAAAAATGCTCATTCATATATGAGTATATTTGAAAAATGCTTACTTTTTGTTAAATAAAAATTTCTGAAAAATAAAGATCATTTTTAGTGCTTTATTTGTCTGATAATTTTTCGTGTTGTACTTCTTGTTTTATTTTAAATCTATTACCATATAAACATTCTAGTTTTTTAAAACAACACTATTTACCACCATTCAGTAATAATAAGAAAATGTTTGCTTTCTATACAAGAAAGTGTTTTAAGCTTTAAAAAGTTTAAATTTTCAAAGCTTAAAACTTTATAGATTAATTTATTTCCATCAATTCAAGATATAACAAATATACCCGTAGCGCTGCTGCTTGTAAAATAATTTTATTATACCTGATAACAAAATAAGAATTATCAGGGCCGTGTTAAGCGTAAACGTCAGGAAGATAACGTTACGTATCTAGCATAAAAATTTAGGATTGAAATGTAGTTTTTTTACACAAAAATTTCTTTTTCGAAAGTGGTATGAACAGTATTAAAAAAAAACGCTTTTTATTGTCATTAAGAACTAATAGAAGATTTTTTTCTTTTTTAGTTGTTAAGGTTCTACAAGAAGACTTAATAGTTTTATAGAGCACCACGGAAGAGCATATAACTAGTAAGTTCAAGCCCCCTTTACCTTCTTTACCCATGCCCCCTAACTTCTTGGAGCCGGCATCGAACCTAGGACCTCTTAGTTTTAAGCCAGATCTTTAACCGCTACGCTACAACTGCTATAAATTCTCTACTCTCATTTACTTATATCGATAGCCATCGGTATGAGTAAATAAGGGTAATTAAGCTAAACTTATATTCTTTTTATACAAGCCGTCTAATGTCAATAATGTTGGTTAATTGTGTCATTTAAATAACGGGTTTAGAGTCCTTTAGATATTTGCATTATTGGAAGCAGTTTTGCTCCTTTTTAAACTTTATCGTGCATAATATACATAATATAAATAAGGTTATGATTAAGTTAACTATGGAGTTTTATATTGTTTCTATAAAAAAACTAATGAAAATAAATTTTTATTCAAAATAAGTATAAATTTATAGTTTAAGATAAGTTTTAAAAGAGAAACTTTTTTTGCAGACAAAAATGGTTTTAATCACTGCACTTGATATTTCTATAATTGAATATACGTTCTCAAAATACAGATAGTGTTTATATTGATTTTAATGGCGTCTTCTCTGCATCAATTCTCTTATCCTAAAAATCAAATACTTATGTAAGATAAAAAGTGTGACGAGTTCCTTTTTTTCTCATTGTTTAATAAAGGAAGTCATTGAATTAGCGGTTTGTTGTTTATATTTAATGTTAATGCAAAGTATCCCTTCTGGATTGTAGATTCGTTTTATTCCAAATTTTAAAGAAATGTGCTTTTTTTTGTTATTAAATCAAAACTTTATCAAGCATGCAAAAAAAAATTTTGAGAAAACGATAAAAAAATTAAAAAACTTTTTTTTTTACAAATTTTATAAAATCCTGCGCGTAAATATATTTTTAACATTTTATCCGCAAAATTGCTGTGCATTTCAAAACTTTAATCCGATTGGTGGATTTTTTTTGACAACAGGAACTTTACAAATTCATGAATGAATGAGCGACAAGCTTTGTTGTAGTTGTAAAACATGGAGGCGTCATTGATCTATTTAAGTTGTAATTACATGACAAAATTAAAATAGAAAACATTTAAGACATTGAGATTAAATATATGTTACTAAGAAATTTTATACATTTAGCAGAACCGAAAAAGGAAGTAATTTTTTAAAAGGAATATTATATGACTACAACTTAAGTCTATTAAAATTTTTATGTATCGTTAAATTACAAATATGATTTGCAATGGCCACATTTCACGTAAGATATCAACAGCCTCTTCAACATGAAACAGAAAATGCAGATATTGAGTGCAAAAATTGCAAGTCAAAGAACAACAACCTAAAAATATTACCATGTTTGCATTCATTTTGTTGTGGCTGCCTTCAAAGTTATATTATTCGGAATGTACTGAACGAATTTAGCTTACGGTGTCCAACATGTAGACGTGATGTGCAGTTAGATAGTTCTGGCATAAATTCGTTACCTTCTAATTTATTTTTTCAAGATTTATTTTCAGAAGTGGTTGTTCTACAAAATGGAGAACAGCCATATAATGAACAATCAAATTTAGCTTTACCATGGGTAAAGTATCGTCATAAAAATAAAAGCAACTTGAAAACATCTCAGGATCATCAGTTAGTTGAGTTTTCCACTTCTGATAATGGTGATCTGACCAAATATACTTGCAAAAAATGTAGTGATTACCTGTGTGAGAATTGTAGTTATGCACATCGAAATATAAACTCAAACAAAGTTGTCGATTTGCATCAAAATCTTTCTTTATTAAAAATTGAATGTAATGATAATATAAAGATTACTCAGCCTGAATTAACTCGATCTACTATAAATTCTTTTATAACAAACAATCCCTTGCAATCAGCTAATTATTTTGATACTTTAGCTAGGGAAAATTTAAATAATCATTTTTCTCCACCAGTTTATAGAGTTTCAACTTCAATAGCACTTCCACCTTCATCAAGCGTTCCTTCTCTACTTTCATCAATACCATCAGGAGGTCGATCACCTGTATTTTGTGAATTACACGGAAGAGAGTATATGTTTTTTTGCAATTTTTGTTTTATACCTGTATGTCGAGATTGCATGAATAATGATCATAATGGACATAATATAAGTATGTTAAACACCACCACCACTAATTCATCTATAAGTCAAGTAGACAATAAAAAAAGTAGTTCAGATTTAGTATCTGATCTACGCAAAGAAATTAAGCTCATGGAAGATTCATTGTGCAATATACAAACTTTTGTTGACAAAGTTGAAACTAAATCAAAAGCTATTTCAAGTGATATTAGAATTACAGTTAAACGTCACATAATTGCAATGGAAGAACGCGAAAAGGAGTTATTGCTACAAGTTGAAAAAATTCGGCAAGTAAAAAGGAAAGCATTGTTAGTTCAAGCTGAGCAAATGAAACTTTCGATTAGTAAATTAAAAATAGCTACAGACTCTTTTGAAATAGAACAAAAATTGTCAGATGCAAATGAGGTGAAAACAATGCTGACAAGTTTGCAAAATCAAAGGTTGTTAAGACATCCATGGGAAGATGATACAATATCGTTCACACCACCAGACATTGCACTTCAGACAGCTTTGGCTTCGATGGGTTTTATTAGCAGTAGTGCTTATCCTCCTTTGTGCACAGCTGTTGGTGAAGGATTGCGTCGTGGTATACGAGGCAAATTGACCATGTTTACCATTATTGCAAAAGATCATCATGGTGCCAATAGATGCGTTGGAGGAGATGTTGTTCGAGTTATAATTAGTACACCTGATGGAAAGCAAATTTACGGTGATGTGTATGACAGACAGAATGGAAATTACACAGTTAGCTATCGACCGTATGTTGAAGGAGATCATCAGGTTTATGCGACAATTAGAGAGCAACCCATTATGGATTCTCCATTTTTAATGACTGTAAAGAGTGGAAGAAATTATTCTGGTATTGGTCAATCATATTTTCAATTTGGATCTGAGGGTGAAGAGGGTGGTCAGTTATGCAGACCTTGGGGTATTTGTTGTGATAAAGATGGTAATATCATTGTTGCAGACAGAAGTAATAATAGAATACAAGTGTTTGATCAAAAAGGGAAGTTCATTAGTATGTTTGGTTCAGCTGGTTTTAGAAATGGACAGTTTGATCGACCTGCTGGGGTTTGTGTCGACAATCAGAATAGAATAATTGTTGCAGATAAAGATAACCATAGAGTACAGATATTCAAGCTTGATGGTAGTTATATTTTAAAATTTGGTGATAGGGGAAATAAAAATGGTCAGTTTACTTACCCCTGGGATGTAGCTGCAAATAGCCAAGGACAAATTCTTGTATCAGATACTCGTAATCATAGAATACAGCTCTTTTCTTCAGATGGTACTTTCCTGAATAAATATGGGTTTGATGGCCCTTTATGGAAACACTTTGATTCCCCAAGAGGTGTGGCCTTTAATCATGAAGGACATATGGTTGTAACTGATTTCAATAACCATCGCCTTCTTGTGATTCATCAGGATTTTCAAACTGCTCGATTTTTAGGAACAGAGGGATCGAATAATGGACAATTTATGCGACCACAAGGTGTTACTATTGATCATGAAGGAAATATAATTGTTGCTGATTCAAAAAATCATCGCGTTCAAATTTTCCAACCAAATGGAAATTTTTATACCAAATTTGGAGTATTTGGTACAATGGTTGGACAGCTTGATCGCCCTTCTGGACTGTGTGTTAGTCCTGATGGAATAATTTTAGTTGTTGATTTTGGTAATAATCGTATACAAGCATTTTAATGTTTTCACTTAAAAACGTTATAAAATTTTTTATCAATTTATTAATATTTATTTTTTATAACTAAATTCTTATTGAAAATGATTACACTACAGTTTCCTTTTTAAGGCATTTTAGACTGCAGTAAAATATTATGATATTATTTTAGGCTGAAAATAAATATGATATTAGCTTATTTAAGAAAATTTTTTTGGATATGTTTTTGTTTTTTAAATCTTCCAACGGAAAACATCAGAAGAGTTTTATCCTATATTTTTAATTGATTTTTAATATTTCTTGTATTTATATTTGAACTGTAAATATTAATGTTTTCTATAGTTGCTATAGGAACTTAAAATCAAATTTGTAGTCTAACTATGCAAAAAATACTCCAAATTGTTTGAAAAAAAAGAAGCAAACTATTTTTAAAATAATTTTGGAAAATATTTTTTCATGTTTTACCTTTGAGCTTTTCATTTTTTTTTTTTTTTTTTTTTTTTTTTTTTGCATATTGTTTTTATAATTATATTTTAAAGAAAAGCAACGGTTATGCTTTTAAATAATAATCATATTGTGGTGTGGAAAAATGTTTTACGCGCTCCAAAACTTTTTATTTTTATTTTTTGAAAAATAAAAGCTATTTGACATTTCTAAAATGTTCTCATATTTTTTGTGTAAGCTTTTTATTTATAAAGAAACTAATATAGTAGAGCCAAGTGTAATATTTGTTTTTCGGGATTATATTTTATTTAGTGTTCAAACACTTTGTTCCGACCTAACATTAAAAAAATAAAATTTGATTTCTTGTGATAATTGAAATGGAAAGTTATATAGTGGTTATGTATATATTTTTGTGAAATAGATATAATTTTATATTTGTTATTGCAAATAACATTCAAAATAAAAAAATGGGTTATTTTTTTTTATTACAATTTTTAACTTTACGCTGACAATAGCTCACTGTTCGTTTTCATAAAAGCAGAGAAAAACTTGACCATTTTTAATTATGTTAAGTGTATATAAACGTTGTTATAATCAGTTAACGTAATTGCTGTAGCCGGACAAACAAACAAAAAAAGTAAAAAACAGTTTTGTTCTCCCGTTTATACTTTATTTTTTCTTTTATTTACGATATAGTTGAGATCTTAAACTCCGAATATTTGTTTCGTCACGTGTTAATATTTAGAAAAGACATACAAAAACAAATTCTTTTGTTCAATATACAACGGCGTTAGGTGTGTACTAGCACATGTCGTATTAATTATTTGCAATATATTATATTGTTTGCATGCTACTCAACTATTTGCGGTTACTTTTATGTTTTAATAAAATAAATTCTTGTTTTAAACGCTTGGAGGTTAATATTTATTCACAAATAAAATTTTTGGTTACCTAGGTTATCAATTATCAGGTTTTGTCGGCGTATTCGCAAAAGTATTTTTTTCTTGTAAAACAGAGGTTTTGCAAAACTTGTAAAGATTATTTAATTTACGTCTAAATAATAAAAGAATTAATTAATTAGATTGTAACTATAAGCTTAGTCCGGCCAGTTAAAGAGCGCTTTTGTTAATGAATAAGGTCAACTTACAAGTGATTTGTAAACAATTCTAATGGGGTTTTATATACAAAAAATGTTTTTATTAAGTCATTTGCCAAAGTAAAAGGTGAAAGCTAATTTGTTCCGTAGATCAAAAAAACATTTTAAAAAAATACCCTAACATCATCCATGATAGTGTTAATCCGATGGCTATTGGATCTTTATTCTGCATTAACGGAGTCAGTACTTTATAAAGATAAACAACCAGTTTAAGTGTAGTTTAATGTAGGGGAATGTCTCATGAAGTTGACAAATTATAAATGAAACAAATTATTGTACACAAAAATTACGCTCATAAAAAGTAAAATTTCTTTTTCGGATCTATGACGTGCGTAGAATTCTAATGCAATATTCTGTTTTTATATTCGGCAATATTCTGTTCAATATTCGAAAACACTCTTAACACATCTAGAATTAATTGTGTTTGTAGAACCTCAATCCAAGTGTCATGTTTGTACCTGAGTCTAAAAATAGAAAAACAATCTTTAAAAAATCTTTTTTTCAGGATGCTTGACGCGCTTGGATGGGATTGGGATACTTGACGCGCTTGGATGAATTTGTATTCTCTTCTTTTAAAATTAATAAGTTTTTTCTTTCTCCTAAACAATTTGTAAAAATGGAATAACATCGTTTTTGCGCCAAGGTCCTCAATTTAATAGCATCAATTTTAAAACATTTTTTTATTATAATTAACTAACGGTCTTATCACAGAGCCAGAAATCTAACCACTGCGTCACAGCTGCATCAATACATAGTTTTTTATAAAATGTATAAATATAGTAAACTAGCTGTATATTTAATAAATTTCTTCTTCGTATCTGCTTTTTGGACAAATCATCAAACCGTTATTAACCTCCGCCGCAAAGAACTCAACCAGTCATGGATGTTATGTGTAACTAAATCATTCATCAGTTCGTGACGTATCTTCTTTGAATTTTTCATATTCTACTGCGTCAGATAGCAATTATTTTTCCTGAAGTCTTTCTTATTTGACCTTATTTTCCTTCCCAATTTTTCATTTTCCTTGTCATTTTTCTTGATAAGCTGCAAGTGACAAAGTGATGCTTTTTGTTTATTTTTTTAACGTTGAGTATTGAAGTTATGGACAATTTTACGGAAGAAAGGGAAGAAGAAGAAGGATGTGAGGGAGGATGACTTCACACACCCCCTTCCCCAAAGAAGGCAATTTTCAAGTTATAGTCGGTTTTATCAGGAATACTCTTGGTTAGTTGAGCATTTGACGCTTTTTAGTCAAGTAACTTTAGGATTTTAGGGCTTTGTGTTATCTTTTTTTTTAGAAAGTAGACAGCACTTCTCAAGGTTTTGCCCCTTCCCTCCCCCCCCCCCCCTTCCCTTACTCATTTTATTTCTAGAATTGCTTCTGATTGAAGAAAAGTTATTATATTAGATATTTTTTTGCGTGTAGTTCTTATCATAGTTAAATCATAGAAAGCATGAAATAAAACAACAAACAATAAAACAATGAATGATGATGATATATATATATATATATATATATATATAAAACAACAAACAATAAAACAATGATTGATGCAATTAATTAAATACCGTACTGTAAGTACGGTATTTAATTAATTGCATAAATACAAAAGATACCTGTGCTGTCTTGAATTCATAACATTAAGATTATTTTATAGATCACTCTTAAGTAATCTATCTGAAAAAATTGATTTTTTTTTTTAAATTTAAGTAGAAAATAAATTTTCATATGAAAAACTATATAACATAAAAGAAATTTAATTAACAATATATCTATATATATATATATATATATATATATATATATATATATATATATATATATATATATATATATATATATATATATATATATATATATATATATATATGCAATAGATGGAAAAAGATACAATTTCAATCTAGATAATTACAAACAACAATTTATTATAAAAGCTATTGATTGGCGGGATTATTATTAGATTATTAACAAAAAAAAAAAATGAGTTTTACTAATAATGTAATATTTATTACAAGAACTGATTATTCATTATATCTAATAACATTTTTTTAATTGAAATTATTAATCAAATAATATTTCAAAGATGGAGTGCGCTGACTGGATATACAATTCCATAACTAAAGGGATTGTTCAACTCATCTTCTTAAGTGAAAACTAATTCCCCCTCTTTAAAGTTAAGAAAACCTCTAAATGTGGTCACCGTTTCTTCAACAAATCCATATATCAAAAATTCGACGCTTAAAATGCTATAACTTTTCCTAGAAATGTTCAATTTTAATTTTTTAATTTTAAATTATTTTACCTTTAAATACTGTAATGAAGTTTTTTCCAATAGTGATATATAACAATCAAATATTAGATTAATTAAAAAATTTCATGTCACATACCTATAATAATAAACAACCTGTCACATACCTGTTGTAAACAACCTGTGATATGAGTATAATGTGCTGTATCAGAACTAAATGGTTGCTGCGTTCACAAAACGTAAAATTTTGTAATTTTTTGTTTTGAAATAGGGGCGCCGTTCTCCATTTTTGACCCGGGCACCATTGGCGCTCTCGAAGGCCAATGGTGTAAATCGGAAAAAAACAACAACAATAAAGCAGAAGACAGTTTATGTCTTCTGCTTGCTCCAGCTTTTTTATTTATTAACAAGATTTATTTTATTGTAAATATGCGGCAAATAAAAAAAAAATTAAAAAAAAAAAACTGGCGTGAATTTCCTAATTAAAAAAAAACAAACTTGCATGATCTTTTTATTAGTAATGATGTCTCAAGCATTTTTCATTTTTTTATGTTTATAAATTCTTGAGAAATATTTTTTGCTAGTAAAGAACGAACGGAACAATTTATTATTTTTTTTAGCACAATTTGTGAAAAAAACATATTGTATACAATCTACCTTGTTTTTTTTTTTTTGTTTTTTTTTTTTTTTGTTACATTGACGGTAGTTCACATAGTGTTATGATAAAAAGTTTTTAGTTCTGATTATCGAGAAAAAACTTTTAAAATTTGCACAATTACATGAGTTTTATGTATGAAACTAGTTAAAAGAGTTTTACTAATTAGTTTGCCCAACAAAGAGATGCAGTTGAAATTGTAATGAGGTACACCAATGCTGTTGCGTAAACCATTGCTTTAGTTGAAGCAAAAGCATTGAATAAGCAGCTGGACCGACCGCAACTTGCATTTATCAGTCCAACAAAGAAATGCAGCTGATGTCGCGTTTTACAAACTCGTTGTGAAAATAATGTTTTACATTGTTTGCAAAACATTGTTTGCAAAGCATTGATTTCAAAATTTTCTTTGCAAAGCATTGATTTCAAAACATTGTTTGCAAAACATTGATTTCAAAACATTGTTTGCAAAACATTGATTTTAAAACATTGTTTGCAAAATGTTGTGTTGTCGTGTGTTGTTTGCAAACAATATTTTGTTTGCATCATCTTGTAACATAATAAAAACGCTATAAAGTTTAAGTACTAGTATAAAAGTTCAATTATTTTTAAATACGACAAAAAATTATATATGAATATATATACTGAAATATACTAAAACTTTTTTACTTTTGAAGTTTGTATGAAAGTAAAACTAGTCTACAACCTAAAAAGTATAAAAATTTTATTCTATTATTGTTCCATTAAATGATTTGGATGGTCAGCTAGTATATATATATATATATATATATATATATATATATATATATATATATATATATATATATATATATATATATATATATATATACACACACACATATATGCCAATTCACACTTATTGGCATAAGTACAAATTGGCATAAGTGCGCCAAACAAAATTTGCAAACATTGGCATAAGTGCGAGTTACTAATTTGCACTTACGCCAATATTTGCAAATTTATTCGGCGCACTTATGCCAATTTGCAGTTATGCCAGTTCGCACTTATGCCAGTTTTTGTAACTGCTTCGCACTTATGCCAGTTCGCAGTTATGCCAATTCGCACTTATGCCAATGTTTGCAAATTTGTTCGGCGCACTTATACCAGTTTGCACTAGTGCCAGTTTTTGTAACTAATTTGCACTTACGTCTGTTCGCATATACTAACAGCCGTGGCGCAGTGGTAGCGCACTTGCCTCAGAAACGTAAGATCCCTGGTTCAAACCCCACCTCTGGACAAGTTTTGCGACCTCGGTTAGGAAGGAGGCGTGAACTTCCTATTAAATGCTCTTCCGCGGTGCTCTGTGATAAGACCGTAAGGACTTCTTGGGGCACCTTAATCAACTTGTAGAAAAAAAAAAAAAAGTTGAATTCGCACTTATGCCAGTGTTTGCAAATTTGTTCGGCGCACTTATGCCGATTCGCACTTATGCCAGTTTGCACTTGTGCCAGTTTTTGCAACTGCTTCGCACTTATACCAGTTCGCACTTATGTTAATTCGCACTTGTGCCAATGTTTGCAAAATGTTTTGGCGCACTTATGCCAATTCGCACATATGCCAGTTCGCACTTATGCCAGTTTTTGCAACGCTTTGCACTTATGCCAGTTCGCACATATGCCAATTCGAACTTATGCAGCCTCCCGTATGCAGGGTCTTTGAGAGCGCCAGTGGTACCCACGTCAAAAACGAAAATTGGCGCTCCTTTTTCAAACCAAGAAATTACATAATTGTAGGTTTTGTGAATACAGCAATCTATTTATGATACAACACATTGTATTTATAAATTATTATTATTATTCTCTGTGTTATATTTATTATTCCTATTATTGAGAAACGGTTCGTTAATCAAAATTGGCATATAAATCAAAAGTTTTAAAACTATTGAACGCAAAGTCAATCAAAAAAATTATTAAGAAAGATAAATAAGGCGTTTAAAAATTATCCAACCAAACGAATAAAAACATATTGCCAACCATCCTGTTCGTCTCAAATCTTGAATCAATCTGCTGGATCAGACTTTCTCTAAACTTTTACTTTGAATTCTTTTGTTCGGCTGTTGCGGAAATGGGCTGTGTTTGATGCCTCCTCTAGAAGCGTTTCAGTTTTCGCTTTCTTTTAGTAACGAATTCAGTTTTCAAATTCTAGTGGTCTAGCTATAGCTACAGCGTCTTAAAATATTTGCAACCAAGAGTCCTTAATCCGTTTAATATCTTCTAGCAGTTGTTCAATCAAACGTAGCTTGCCATTGATGTTAATGGGTTTAAATTTTTAGAAGACAACCAACGTCGTTACATCGTAAAAGGTTTTGTTCCAAATTGAAATTAGGAATACAAATTGAAAAGATAATAACCATTTTTTTAAGACTCATGCTTGAATGAGCTGCTCATGGGTCAGATCCAGGTTTTTCGTGGTATGTTTAAGAACTGCGACCATTTCACTTAGTCTCTTGGCAGTGAAATTTTTGTTGTTTCAACAAGGATCGTCCATCTTGCAAAACTTGCATTAAGTAATACCTACAAAGACTCAACATTTATATACAATAAAAATAATAATGGGCTTAAAATTGAACCTTATGGGGCACCACAAGTAATGTGTTTCACTTTTTAATTATATACATAAATAATGAATTATGACCTGTTCATCTAGTCATCTTCAAACCAAAGGAAGTTCTCCTTTTTTACTCCATAGAGTTTGAATTTTTTATAAGTGTCTTGTGGTTAACAGTGTCAAAGACTTTCAAGACTAATTTTGTCTCACGACACTTATGAAAACTTCTGAAAAGAAAACTAACTTTTAGTTAGAAGAAAAAAATTTAAAATAAATTAATGAAACATAACCCGGTCGGCACGGGACCTAAAACAGACCTTTTTTTGGACGTTCAAAAGAAGTCTTTTTTACACCCCGTGCTCACTGGGAAGCTGAAGTGTCTTTCTAATTAGTGATTGAAAACTTTCTTTGAACTTATTGACAAGCCAAATTCAGAAATCTATGCCGATGTAGAAAAGTCAAGAATGGATTGCTGTTTATGTAAGATCAAGTTAATAAATGATGCCGATTTCAAAATGTCCGAAAATGCTGTACTGCGCTGCAAGGAAAATATTTTCAAGTTTTCCAAAAAGATTTTTTCCATCTCTGATTTCTTCAAGTTTTTGTCCTCTTATTAACTCGCAAATTACAGTTGACAAGACTTATCGCTGTACGTCTCTTTTCCTACCTTTACATTTTTTTCCCAAAAATTTCCGTTTGTCCAAAACGGTCCTTAGTATCAAAACAACCTTATAGATTAGAGTGAAAAAAAAAGCGACATTTATTTTTTGCATCATTAACTTAGCTTAACAACCAGAATATAATTCATCTAAAAGAGAAAAATCGTAAAAAGTATAAAGAATTATTCAAGAATAAAATGAAGTACTTGTAAATAAATTTGATATTAGCTTGTTATTTGATACTTGTTTTGTAAAGTCTCACTAAATTATTTCCTTAATTTTTTTCAGAAATGTAACTTTTTAAAAACAGCGATAAGGATTAGAGGTGTACCGGATATTTTTGCCGGATATGGCGGATAGTTTTCTCAAGTTCTATGAAGTAAAAACAAGTTTTGCCATTCTACATTAAATAGTGTTCAAGATTCAAAAATAAATAAAATCAGTAAAAACTGGTATAACACAGGTATATGTGTTAATAATGTATAAAAAAAAATCGTTTTTTATAGCCAAATTTGGGCTATAAAAAACGTCAGCACATATATTATGTCATACAGTTTGTCATTAATTTTTTAAAGTAAGATCTTGAATACTATTTATTGTAGACTGGCAAGACTTGTTTTTACTTCATAAACACTTATAGAACTTTAGAAAAGTATCACTATCCGGAATATCCGGCAAATTTATCCGGTACACCTCTAATAAGGATTGCGGAATATCATTTATTATTGCTATCTCTGTGGCTACTAAGATTTGGCGTTTGTTTTATTATTCAACTATTTACTATTTTCAATTAGTTATTTATTAATGAATCTTATTAAATATCATTAATATTTTATTTGCGACTCGCATAAAAGGTATAAATTTCTACCTTAGGATATATATCACAAATTCTACCCCTTTAATGGAGAAAATTATACCTTTGAGGTAAACAGTTTTACCAAAAATGGTTACCAAAGGTGGTAAATAGTTTTACCAAAAATGGTCGTATGTGATGTAATTTGCTACTTTATAAATTTCCACTTTGTTGGATTGAATATGTAAAATACCCATAAAAGTAGGTTATGCGAAATACTCTTTACATTATTTCTACCTTTTTTTTTTTTTTTAGAGTGTTAGTTATTATTTATTAGCAAAATACATTATATAATTCAGTATCACTACTAACAGCAAGTGTTGTATTATCACTAAATCGCTAGTTAAATTGTGATTATCACTGCTCACTAGTAGCAAATTTAATCACTAGTAATAAAAAATTTACAATTACATAATTGGATAAATGCTCGATCACCACTTACAGCACTAAACCAGTAATGCGTTAATTCAGCACTAAACCAGTAACGCGTGCATAGGGACAAGATTAAGATATCTTTACAAAATAATAAAAATAAAAAAATTGTATTGTAAAGCTCGATAGTAAAACATAAATAAAAAAATAAGTGTCGTAGCATGCCATAAAAATTACTTATATAGTTATTTATCTAAGTTTATACGTCACTCGTCAAAAAGAAAACTCGTTATACTGCTGAGCTTATAATTACACTTCAAAAAATGTTTATTAAATACTTTATAATGTTTATTAAATACTTTATAATGTTTATTAAATATCTTAAATAAATGCTCAATAAATACTTTTAAAATCAAGTTGAAATGACTCATTTCTACTTAACAGTCGAATCAGGTAAATTTTTGTATTACACTCACAACGTTAAAAATGCTTTAAAATCCTAAAAATACAGTTTTATTACAATTTGGTTCGTTAATTTACAAATTGCTCAAGTTAAATTAACTAAACCAAATTGCACTCCGCAATTTTGCATCTTTATTCATTACTTGCTTTTTATGAATTACTCAAAGAAACTAAATTTAAAAATTTAATTAAATTTTAACTTACATTATTTTTTGGCAAACTTTTTACAAACCTTTTGTAAAAGTTTCGATAAGATGGCCATCTGTCACAAAAAAAAAAAAAAAAAAGAAGGAAATGGATACTACCCAGACAGCAAACTTACATTGGCTCAACGTTGGGCCAATGCATGATGATGCATTGGCCCAACGTTGAAAGTCGATGTTGGCCCAATGCAGGTTTGATCATTGGTTAGGTATTGGCGCAATGTTGTGTACAATATTGGCCCAATGTTGTTTACAACGTTTACCCAACATTGGCCCAACGTTGTATATAACGTTAGGCCAATGTTGTATACAACATTGGCCCAACGTTGTATACAACATTGACCCAACGTTGTATACAAAATTGGCCTAACGTTTTATACAACATTAGCCCAATATCGTATGTTATATATCGGCCTAACGTTTTATGCAACATTAGACCGTTGTTACAAATAAGATGATTTGCATCGCCACATTTAAAATTTATAGAGAAAAAAAAGAATGTATGATACAAGTATAAAAATTTATTTATTTAACATAATTTATCTGTTAAATATACATATTGCAAACACTAAACTTAAACCAAAAACTGACACATTGAGTTTTAAATAAAAAAATTCACAATAAAATTTATAGAGTAGTTTCGATATTGGCTGAGCTACTTGTTATTGAATCGTGTTTAGCTTATGATATTTGGTGCCCACGATTATTATTTTTTCTTCCTCTATCTCTATCACATGTCTGCATAAGTCATGCTTATTTGACTTCACAGTTTCTGCAAAAAAAAAATAGTTGTTTGTTTAATTATGCACCAAAGAAATATAACAAATTGAAAGTAATTCTGTAATGCAAAATTAAAACTGAAAAAATAAACTTTTCTAAACCACTATAGCAGCATATGCAATCAACATTTTTTCTATTCCAATTTTTTGTCCTCTCCCTGCATAGTTTAATTTTACAACTAGGCCATTTTAAAAAACTATTCTTAGCAAATAAAATATACAATCTTTTGTCTTTAACTCCGATTTGTGCCAAATAATTGACCTGCAAAAATACACAACCTGGCAATAATTAAAGTAACTTTTATTTAGACTTAAATTAATATAAAATGTAATTTACAAAAAATCTTCAAATTTATAAAGTTTTCAGTAGTGTTGTTTTCAGTAATGTTGTTTTAAAGTTTTCAGTAGTGTTGTTATAAAGTTTTCAGTAGTGTTGTTATAAAGTTTTCAGTAGTGTTGTTATAAAGTTTTCAGTAATGTTGTTATAAAGTTTTCAGTAGAGTTGTTATAAAGTTTTCTGTTGCTATCGACTTTGACTAAATTGACTTAAAGTCAACAAGTCGAAAGTCAAAAATCTGTCAACTTTGAAAAGTCAAATAGTCAATTTTATTGATTAAGGACTTTCTACTAATCAACAAAAAGTTTATTTAGCCGAGTAAAAATATTAAAATCCTTATATCTTTTCATTCAATTTAACTTTACAATTTTTATTTTTTGTTTGTTCATTTAAAAACAATATCATGTACTATTACAACTATTTTTTTGTTTACTCTTTAAAAGTTTTAATTCAAAGCATGTTAATCCTTAGAATCCTTATACACTTTAATAATCTTTAATGAAATTGTTTTGGTGCTACGCATTCACTAAATAATAATCCTTTAACTGCACAATATTCAACTTTGTAGATGTTGCGGAACTAGAATAAGGATGTACTCACTAAGAGCAAAAAACTTTTGATATATTGAATACATAGTCGTTTACCGATTTTTATTTTTTAATCTTAAACCAATAATTTCTTTGCTTTTTAACAAGATTAAAAGTTACCATGTGGCACAGTTGCTTTGAATGTTGCTTAGGTTAATAGTTTGAGTTACTCAAAAAAAAAAGTGCCTAATTTTTTTGGCGCCTTTGATTAGGCAGATTAAACAAGCTAAAAGTCGATTTACGAAAATGATTTAAAAAAAGCCTAATGAAACTGTCGAGTAAGCATTTACAATAATAATAAAAAAATAAAACAAAAAGTTTTTGCATGCTGATTTTATTCTCATTAATTCCTTTTATATCAGCGTCTAATTAGTTATCCTGAGCAATAAGTTTATAAAACCGAAATGAGAGGAGAACAGTCTTTATATATATGAAGCTCAATTTCACTTAATATTTCAAAAAGTATACTTTTGATGTTACAAAAAGTATTATATACTCTTCTTCCTTGATTAATACTTCCTAATTCATAACAAGCAATGCAAGCAAAATAATAATAAAAAAACAAGTTAGATAATATAGAAAAGCTTTAGCTTGTTCTTTTTTTTTAATATTATAAAATACAACATTTTTTCTTTCAAATTTTTCTTTTAAAATACATTATAAATTAAAAAGAAAATTTAGTTGCTAAATAATAAGGTTAATTTATAGAAAGAAGAAACAACACAACAATCACAAGTTTTCTTCTAAATTTATTTTATTTAAAATATTGCTTTAAGAAAGTTAAGTTTACTTTGTGACTCTAATTTGGTATTGATTGTATATTCAATTTCGAAAGGAAATAATTAAACTTGAAAAGTGACTTTTTGAGTGTATCAAAGTTTTCAGTCTTCCAACTTGTTTGATAATTTCTGTATAAGTTCACTGCTGATTCGTACTAAATCTAAATAAAAGATATACTTCAATAAAATACAGAATTATAATCAATTTTTTAAATAATTAGACTGTGATAAATACAGTCCGAAGAAAAAAAATAAACAAATAGTTTATATAATTTTTAGAGTATGCAGGAACAGATACAGTAAAATGCGACTTTGCTAAATGACGATTCAATTGAGAATGAGTTTTGGTTAATGGAACTAGAGATAATAGCTCCTTTGAGCAGCAACCATTTGCAGAAAATAGGAGATGCAACTTTACCACAATTGGAGTTAGGTTGAAGTAAGCAACTGAGCTTTGTTGAAGTTAAAATTCAAAAGGCACTACAAGCCCCAAGCTGTTACAAAAGTGAGATAAATTTTTTTATTTAGACAGGGGTATAAAGTTTATTTATCAACAAATAGAGCCACTTTAGATGTAAGATTGTCAGGAAGATCATTAATGTAGATAAAAAATAACACAGGACCAAGTATACCCATTTTAGGTACTCCAGAAGGTACTAGAAACGAAGAAGAGTGTTAGCCTTCGAGGATGACATTAATAAAACAATTAGAAAGAAATGATTTGATAACCTCAAAAACTTTCTCAGATACGTCACATGAAGTAAGCTTATGGAGAAGACCAGCATGCCATTACAGTTAGCAAGTCGGCTTTAAAACAAGAAGTTCAAAAGCCATAATGATTGTCAGGGAGTAAAATGTTAGACTCAAGTTGGAATGTTAGAAACTTGTTGATCAATTATCAAAGACTTTGCTTATAATATAGAGAAGACTGACTGGATAGCAGTTAGACGGGACAGGTGTCAAGATTTAGATTCAGTCAAGCACTCATTAAACAGTTTAGTAAAAATTAAAGAAACTTATGGAGAACACTTTCGTTTTTGAACAGAATGTCAAAGTGGAGAATAATAAGTTCTACCTTGACCAGAAATTAAAGAAACATGTATAATAGTAAAGAAACATGTATATTACAGAAGCAATCATTCTAGAAATCAGTAGAGAACAAACATATTTGGTTTAGGAGGATGGAGAATATTTGGATAAGAATAAACATATTTGGTTTAGGAGGATGGATAAGATAATGATAAACATAAGTGCTGAGAAAATATGTGCTGGTTGTACTGTTTTGGTTTCTGCTTGATATAGTATAGGTATTCGCCTACAAACTTCATTAGTAGCTGCAATCTACAATTGAAGATTGGGATACTTAAAGATAACATCAGGCAAAAAATTATAAATACTCTTAAAGGTAAGATATTCTGTGTTTATTTTAATGGAAAATATATACAATAATATATATAAATCTTAAAGGTAAGATATTCTGTATTTATTTTAATGGAAAATATATATAATAATATAAATAAATATCTTACGAGTGAAACAGATTGAAGAAGACTTTAACTAACTGTTTTTTTTTAAAAGTGATAGCAGTCAGTGTTACATCACATGATATAGATGGCATTGATGACAAACAGCTGGGTATTGTTCAGTCAGAAAGGCTTCAAAAGTAGTGACCATACAAGTCTGATAACATGCAACAAAACATAATGCTAGTGGCCAGGGACAACCTAAAATAAGAATATTATTATAATAAATCTCTTAGAGTAGCATCTTAGAATACTATCCTAATAAATCTCCTCTCGTAATAAAATTAAGAAATATAACGCATATTATAGTATTATGTTTAGACACACATCAACACTATGTATATTGTTTATAAATGTCATAGTTAGTCAAATTTGCTGCTTAGAATATTACACTCCCTTAGTGTAACTAAGAATTATACCACAAACTATCAATATGTTTAGAATGTCATACCCCTATGTACTACCAGTATTATATATGTTATATATATAAAATATCACAATTCCAATGTATATTGTTAAAAAACTTCATAGTTAGTCTTATTTGCTGCTTTGAATCTTAGATGTAAATAAGAAATCTATTGTCAACTAACAGTTTTATATTACTTAAAATATCACACCCCCCATGTATATTGTTTATATATGTCATAAAAATTAGTTGTATTTTCTGCTATGAACCTTAAAATATCACATCCAGCAAGTTAATTAAGAAATATATCACTAACTATCACTGTATGTTTACAATATCACATCCCCCCATGTACTTTGTTTATAAATATCATACTAATTAGTTGTACTTTTAGTTTAAAAACTTAGAATATGACATTTCCTTATTATAATTAGGAAATATATTACACACTATAAGAAACAAATATTTTGAATGTCACATCTCCCATGTTTATTGTTCATTAATGTTATAAAAATTATTTGTATTTGATGCTTAGAACCTTAGAATATCACACTGCCTTAAAGAAACTAAGAAATATATGGTATGCTACCGGTATTATATGTTTAGAATATCACATCACCCGTGTACTTTGTTAAAAAAAACATACTAGATAGTTCTTAGAATGTTAGAATATCACATCCCCTTAATAAAATTAAAATATACACTATTTGAAGATTAGAATATTATTACATCACCCATGTATTTTGTTAAAGAACAACATACTGGATAGTGCTTAGATTGTTAGAATATTACATCACCTTTATAAAATTTAGAAATACACTATTACATGTTTAGAATATCACATCACCCATGTTTTTGTTAAAAAAACAACATACTAGATAGCGCTTAAAATGTTAGAATATCACATCACCTTAATAAAATTAAAATATACACTATTTGAAGTTTAGAATATTACATCACCCATGTAATTTGTTAAAAAACTGTAAAAATAGTAATTTAATTTTGCACATTGATACAAAAAAAGTTACAACTTTAAATGAAGACTATATTTCTGAAGTAAGCGAACGTTTAGCTATTGTTGTTACAAGTCCAGACTGGGATTTAAATACAAATGGAAAACAACAGGATGAGCTGCTAGGTATAGTTGAATGTCAATCGGGGAAAGGATATGATCAAGCATTGGCATGTTTTAATGTTATAAAAAAGTTTGGAATTGAAAGCATTATAATTGGGATTTGTGCTGACACAACAGCATGTAACACTGGTTGTAATAAGGGTTGTATAAGTATTTTAGAAGAACTTTTAAATCGACCTCTGTTAAGACTTCTTTGTAGAAAACATTTCCAAGAAAGACATATTTTACATGCAATAAATGCAATCACTAAAACAGAAAGCAAAGGTCCATCAAAATCTATTTATACGAGATTCAAAGCTGCTTGGCCAATGCATTATGAAAATGTTCAAAATAATATGGATCAGTTATCAAAGTTTCCGTAATGCGAAGTTAGTGGAACCCCATTAGAAGATATGGCTAAAAAAAGTTTATCTTTTTGCAAAAAAGCTTTGGAACTTAATACTTTTCCCAGAAATGATTATAAACATCTGTGTCAACATGTCATTGTTTTTCTGGAAGGAAGGGAGGCAGTTCCTGAATTTATTATACACAAACCACCTACTGAACATGAAGCTCGATTTATGGCAGACGCTTTATACATTTTGGCAATGAAGCTTACTCAACCAATCATAAAGTTTTTAACCCTAGAGGAAGAAATAGTATTTTCAAAGGCTGCGATATATGTAGCTTCAGTTCATGCAAAAAACTTTCTTCAATCAAGTCAAATTGTTTCTGCTGCTCATAATGATTTGTGTACAGTTAAAGAGATGATATAAATAAATAATTTTGATGCTGATGTTTCTCAAGCTTTTATTTCAAGCTATCTTAGACACAGTTATAATCTTTCTGAAGAAACGGTTGTCTTTTGTTTATTTGATAAAAGTCTTGACAACAAAATTAAAGAAAAAGTTGCTCAGCAGTTGTTAAAAACAAATTTACCTGAAATCTTTAAACTTAAAAAGTTTAAGCCTGTAGAAATAAATGAACATTCAGAACTTAATGATTACGTTGGTCGAAATTCTTGGCTAATTTTTAAAATAGTTCCTTACTTATCAAAGTGGTTAGAAAGTTCACCTGATTTGTGGACTTATGATTCTGATTATAAAAATATGCACAGGTTTTTAAAAAGGTTAGTCTGTGTCAATGACTGTTGCGAAAGAGCTATTAAATTGGTAAAAGACTTTATCGATTCAACAATTAAAGAGGAGAAGTTACAAGATATTTTACTGGTTTTAAAGGAACACAGAGTTAATTTTCTATTTTATAAATGTAACTGCTCCAAAGAAATACTTAATAAATTGTAAGAAAAGTTTAACTTTTATTAGAAAAATTCAACTGAATTTTTGATGTATATTATTTACAAAACGTATTTGTAAAACCTTTAGTCTAAGTCTCATACATTTTTAACAACTTTTATTTTTTATCTTTATTAAGTGCAATATTTGGATTCCTTATTAAACAAACTTTTAGAATGCAAGTTTTATTGAGTTTTTTAATCAATATTTAAGAGTATTTAGATAAATATACAATTAAAAACATAGTAAAAACCAGGTCTTAGAAAAAACTTAAAAGAAACCGGGTTATATTTCAAAATGTGTTATCTCGAGAAATTTTTAATATTTTGAGCTTAAATTTAGTACCAACCTTCCTAATAGTAGACCCAGCTCATTCAAAAAAAAATTTATAAGTTTTGTTGGTCCTTGATCCAATTAAAAAAGCAATTTAAGGAATAATTGGTCAAAAATGGCTTTTTTTAAATTTTTAAACCCTCAGGGAGGTCAGGAAAATTGAAATATTTTAAATTTTTTTTTTGGAATCGCCTTGTATATCAACGTAGAATGGGAAAATAAAGTGGCAAAGTTATACTTTTTCTGACCCCTAAAAACGGACCTGCCTATATTACAGGTTTCATAATCAAACACAGAAAAAATCAAACAAAAGAAACATATTTAAAATGTAAAATATCGGCTTCTAACAACTTCAATGCCACATATATATTATTGATACCTTTAACAATATATCTTATAATAGCTATATAATCTAAATTATTATAAATAATGAAAAAAAAAAATTATACTGTATGACATTTTAAATGTTTGATTTATTTAATAAAGAAGGCATTTAAAATATCGTTTTTATTAAATAAATCGAACATTTGAAATGTTTCATTTATTTATAAATAATAATAATAAATTTTTTAAAATAATAATAAAATTTAATAAATTAAATTTAATAAAGATTAATAAATAAAACAAACATTTGTCAAATGTTTGTTTTATTTATTAATCTTTATTAAATTTCAAATGATTTGAAATGCCAATACAGCAATAAAAATAAAAAAAATAACTTTAAGATCTTACACAAAAATAATTTGATTATTGCCTTTATTATTACATTAATAATTTAGATTGTAGTAAAAAATGTTTTAAGCATATTATTTAAATGTTAACAAATATTTCATTTAAAAAAACAAAAGATTAAGTCACGAGAATCTCTTGAAGTTTAATTCTTATTAGAAGAATAATAATCTTATTAGAAGATAAAATTTACTTCTTATTAGAAGATTAATAAATATAGCTTCTTTTTTTTATTTTTATAATTTAAATAAATGGAAAGATATATAATAGTATCAAAACCTTTTTTTATTCTGTCAAACGATACCATTTTTAAAAAATGTTTCGAAACAATTAAAAAGTATATACTAATCCGAAACTACATTGGCCGAATATTGGCTACGGTATAAATGTTAAGCCTAAACTACATTGGCCAAATATTGGCCCAACGTAGTACGATAATTGAAAAAAATCGTTATGTAGAATTGCAATATTACGCCGAAAAAAAAACATTGGCTAAATGTTGGCCCAATATAGTACGATATTTGCAAAAAACAGATTTGCAGAATTGAAAAAAATACGCCGAAAAAAAAACATTGGCTAAATGTTGGCCCAACGGAATAAACTTGCCAATGTTAAAACTTACATTGGGCCAATGTAAACTTGCTGTCTGGGTATGTAAATGGATACTCTATCTATAAATTAAATGAATATTTTAAATCTATTTAACGCAAAATATTATTTTTTGTTAAATAATGATTTCAAGTGTTGTCCTTTTAAAAGTAGACAACACTCTAAATTTAAATTAGTCAAACTAACTTAAACTTATATTTAAATTTCAAACTCACTTTGAATTTCAAAACCTTTTCTTATTGTTTGTGTTTATCACCCACCAACTAATAATAAATAATGCTTTTAATGAAATTGCAAAAACCATTTCATAAGCCAAATCGTTTAGTAATAAATGAATAAATCCTTTTAATGAAATTGCAAAAACCATTTCATAAGCCAAATCGTTTAGTAAAAAAAAGAATTATACAGACCTAATCATTACCCTTGTATTTAACTTCCCGAAAATCAATTGGAAAAAAGGGTGGATATGCATCTCAAACGCTGAAACAAAATTAGACACAAAATTTGTAAACACCATTAACAGTTAATACTTACATCAACATGTCACTAAACCAAACTTTATTCGATACAACGGATCTTCAAAAGTATTCTTGACTTAATAATCAGCGATTCGGCCAATGACTGCACTGTGAGATTGTTGTTGGTCCTCCATTAGAAAATTATTCTCAAGGCCACTTTACTCTACCCTGACTCGATTAGTTAACACACCAACTATTATTGTTTTACTAATTCGAAATTTATTTATAATAAAAGAAATTTAATTCAATTTAACAACAAACCAAGCGTGCAAAGTTCTATTTAAAACTAGCAAATTTTCTGCAATATTTACAATAAATGTAGCAAAAAATGTATTCCATTCATTCCTTTTAAACATAAGAAACAATAGCTAACTTGGTTAACCAAAAAATTTTATCGCTATTAAAAGAAAGAACTCAAATTTCTCAATCGAAATAGCAAGTAGAAAATGAGACTAGAGTTGTTATTCGCTCATTTGAGAACAACCTATCTAAAGACAAGATTAATCCAAAAAGACTTTTTGTAGATATTAATAGCAAACAAACTTTTAATAATCATATCAACATATTGCATTCACCTTCCGGTAAACTTTGAACCAATAGTTTTTTGATTGTTAACACACTGAACAAGGATTTATCTTTACTATTGAGATTTATAATCGAACTCTACCTCAACTTTCTCAACGCACATCTGCTTCTCTTTTTAATATTTTGTAGAAAAACATCCTAAGACTGTAAAACTTGACTCTTATAAATTTATTGGAGAAGGTAAAATAAGCTCACACTTTCTTAATATATGCGCCAGCACAGTAGCAGCTTTATATGTGAAATAATTAAAAAAATGGTGAAAGAGAAAGTTATGCATCGCTATACTATCTAACAATCTTCTGTCCAAACGTCAAAATTTTACTTAAACAATTTACTTGAAATTATAGATTTTTAACCTATACTGCCTCACAAAAGTGTCTCGTGATGCCCTATTTCTCAATTTTGCAAAGTTTTTTGAAAAAGTTCCTCTTAAACTGTTACTTATAAAACTTGAATCTTATGAGATTAAAGACAATGTCTTAAATTGGATTAGTGTTTTTCGTTCCAAAAGAAGACAATGTGTCATAATTGGAAATATTGCATCCAATTGGGAACAGGTTACTAGTGGCGTTCCTCAGGGCTCAGTTCACGGTACAATCTTATTTATAGTCTATATTAATGGTTTACGCAGATGACATAAAGATCCTTAGTGTAGTTAACACTTTAGAAAGCAAACTTTGTCCAGAAGCTGATATTGATAACATTGTCAATTGGACCCAAATAAGGCTTATGCAACTTAAAATCAAAAAATGAAAAGTTATGCATATCAACCAGTTCAGATCTGTCCTTCATATCTATTTCATCAATGACAACAACTCCAATAGTAAAGTCAAAAAAATCTGGTTAAATACAACAAGATTGGAAAATACCTTGGTGTTCAACTCTCTGATGATCTAAAGTACAATAATCAAGCGTTCACTGCTGCTAGGGCTAATAAAATCTTAGGTATGTTAAAGCACACCTTTTTTAGCAAAGATATAATAGTCTGAAAAAACTTCTATACAACTTACTTACGTCCATATCTAGAATATGCTGTAGCAACCTAGTGCCCTCATCTAAAAAAGATATAACTAAAATTGAAAAAAAAAAAAGTCGTGCCACAAAAATACCTTATGAATTAAATCAACTTAATTACAAGACAAGATGTGCTACACTTGGACTAACTTCACTAAGTGACAAAAGAAAACGTGACTTTATCTAAAAATTAACAACTGAAAACAAAACCAATTTAATTAATTGATATACTGATCCAATATTCATTCTATTCATCTATGGTCATCGCAAACGCTTTGTAGCAAAATTAATAGTAATGGCCTAGTTCAATTTAACTTTTTTATTAATTGGGTTGCGGATACTTAGAATGCTTTGCCAGACAATTTTGTCAATGTCTCTACTATTGACAGTTTCAAAAAAAACTAGATCAGCAACTATCATAGTTACCACAGTGCACCATAAAATGATGCACAGTGGTAACTATTTTAACAGTGCAACGATGTATATTTTGATAGCGTGGTTGCATTTAAAAGTTTTTTTTTTTTAAATGATTGCTTATGATTTGTACATCTCTTTTTCAAGACCGATGAGCTGCTGAATAAAAAAACAGAGATGTTGTCACGAAAGTAAATTTCTATTTAGCAACCACAAACCTGAAGATTTGGATACACGCGCTTGTGACTAAAGTTTTTCTGTATAGTTTACTACTATACTACGTAACTATACTACGTAACTAGTGCCATTTGTATATAATAGTTTTAACGAAGAAACTATATTTGTAATTCACCTGATGATTGCATTAGAATGAAACTTAAAGTTGTGAAAATCATGTCGTTTTATTTTCTGAATATATATATATATATATATATATATATATATATATATATATATATATATATATATATATATATATATATATATAATAAATAAAACTACATATTATTTACAACTCTAAGTTTCTTGCTAAATCAGTGACGGATTTATAACTGTGCTAAATCGCGACGTTAGAGTTAACTTTGTTCTATCTCCATATTTTCGAGTTTTGAGATAAAAACATATAAAAGTATTTTATAGCTTATGTTTTCTCTGCAACTTTTTTACTTATAACTTAGGTTTACTTATAAATAAATTTTTTACTTATAACAGTAGAAAAACATTATTCTGAGGTACACAACACTATCAATAACTCAATTTTTCAAAAAGTGGAGATAGAACAAGATAATTCTAACGAAGCAAAATGTAAAAATCAGGTAAAAAATATGATTTTTTCTCGTGGAAAAATAATTCTGTACAAAAGAAAAATGCGTTAGAAAAATCTAATATATTTAAATCTATTTATACCTAATCAATATAAATATTCATTTCTCACTTGTATTTTCAAAAATTATACATATTTTAGTCTAAGCCTATAGTTCGAGAGTTGGTCTTTACGATGTCCATAGAATAAATGATCCTCGATAGTAAATACGGGGGCTATAGCCCCAGAAAGAGCTAAAAGGCGGCCACATACAAGAAATGTATGTTCGCCATCTGGAAATTTATACTTCTGCTAGTGTTTTCCACAATCAATTTAAAAAAAAAATATTTTTATTTGATAAAGATTTATTTTCAAGTCTAAATTGTTGTTAAATGATCAAAGTTTTATATAAATTTTTTTTCACTTTCGTTATAAGTTAAACTAGAAATCTCCGGTCATATCATTGCATGGAATCTAAAAAAAGAGAGAAAATGACATTAATAGATAAAATGTCGAAATGTTTTTATCTAATTTTTTATTAATTTAATAAAGTAACAGCTGGACCATAGAAAAGTTACTTTGAAAATGTTTTTACCTGAATAAGATGCTGCTTTGGACTTCTTATTATGTTTGCATTGACAAATTACAATTCGGGCTTAGAATACACTACTTATTTTTGACTGGGAGTTTTGGTTTCTTTGCCATCTCACTTGCCAAGAGTTAGTTCATTCTCTCAACTTTTGCTTGCTCTTACTGTTTCTTTTTCTCTTTTACTTCCGCAAGAATAGATGCAACTGGATCTGACGTCACAACAGATGCCGATTGAAGCTCTTGCGCAACAGTCCGAACTTTAGCTAAGAACAGTATAGAAAACTACAATAAAGAAAACATATTTTTATGATCATACATATCAATAACTTAATAGTAATAAATTAATAGTAAAATAAAATTAACCATAACCATGACTAACCTACAGCTTTTTTAGGCAAAGTGTTGATTTTATTTTCCAGCTTGATGGTAAAATAAAGGCTCCAGTCACCCAGTTTAACTTTATATCAAATCAGTTTAACTTTATATTAAATCAGTTTTCGCTGATTTAATATAAAGTTACCCTAACTTATTTACAAAAAAATTAAACTTAGATTCTTTTAGAAAAATTCTCTTCAATTGAAAAAATATAACCATTAATATAACACACATTAAAAGTTTTAATAGTAGTTCAATAATCAATAAATCATTTTAACTGTCGAACTATTATATATAATGTATAACTAACAATATAATGTATAATAACAATATACAACCATATAATTTAAAACTAAAAAAACTGTCAAATAAAATTTTATATTACGTCTAAAATATACAATTTAATTAAGCTGGTTTCTTCCTGATTTTCTAAAATTTAACCTAGTATCCTTGATTCGCAGACTTGCTGATATTTTTGCAAATATCTGAATTTCCTTACCGTGTTTTTCCAGACCTTACCGTGTTTTCCTTTATCTGGCTCACTTTGGTCAGGTCGTTTAACACCGCTTATAAACTTTTTTTTTTTTGTAGTTAGTGATTATATCTTGCTCCACCTCCTAAGCTGTTTTAATGGACACAGTATAGATTTCGATTGAACAGTAAACTCGAGCTGCAAAAATTTGTTTCTTTCCAGATGTCTTCATGCCGCGAAGTCGTAAATTTTAGTTCTTATAAATTTATACTAAAATACTATTTATACTATATCATAATCCATTTTGGTTTATAAATGCTTTGTATCTGTTTTGATGATGGTTGTACTTTAGTACAAACGTTTATTTAATTTAGTACTTTGGGGAAGAAGAGAAGCGATAACGGAAGAAGAGAAGCGACTTTGGATTGATGCGGACTTATTAGTAACCCGAGTTACAAAAACTCCATTATGACCTTCCATTAATAAAAATATATAACGGTATAAGTGTAACGCACAATAAAACGTAAGTCCAAAGCACAACTTAAAAAAAATGACTTTCTTTCATTTATAGAAAAAACTAACTTAAGAGTTTCTTTATATTTATAATAAAAATTTATGTTACTTTGTTTAATAATAAATTAGTATTCTTTTTGTTTCTGATTTGCATTACTCAGTTAGTAATGCAAATCAGAAACACAGATAAATAAAATACTTTCTAAAATACATAGATGAAAAAATGTTGCGCGAATCAAAAATTTTACTGTTTTATTTTATAAAAGCTGCTTTAAAAAAACAACAACAACTTCAAACTTAAGAGAAATTATTCATAGATATAATTGTAGGAAAAGGTTGAAACTATTATATTTATCATATGATGATGATGATGATGATGATAATGATGATGATGATGATGATGATTATCATATGATGATGATGATGATGATGATGATGATGATGATGATGATGATGATGATATATATATATATATATATATATATATATATATATATATATATATATATATATATATATATATATATATGTATATATATACATATATATATATACATCATCATCATCATCATCATCATCATCATCATCATCATCATCATCATCATCATCATCATCATCATCATCATCATCGTCATCATCATCATCATCATCACCATATGATAAATATAATAGTTTCAGATAATATATATATATATATATATATATATATATATATATATATATATATATATATATATATATATATATATATATATATATATATATATATATATATATATACAAACATACATATAGGTATATATATATAAGTGATTAACTGAAGTTTTTTATGAGTAAACTACAAGATATTAGCAACTGTAGCATTCAACCTTCTGAATGTTGGAGAGAAAACTCTGAGATTAATGTTTCTTTAGCTGATAGATATCACCTTTCTATAGGTGATGAAGGAATTGTTAGAAAGGTATATATATTTTTAAATTTATTTTATGTTTTAATCTATTAGTAAAGATAATAAATACAAGAAAATTTTGATTTTAAGGTCAAGAAAAAAACGTACCTGGCAATATGCTACAAACACTTTTTTCTTTTATTCTTTATGTTCATATCTATCTTAGTTGTAATCTTTCCTATTATTGTTTTAATTGTTTATAAAGATAATCTGGAGGATAAAGGTTGGTTTTTTACTACAATTGACTTTACAAGTTTTTAAGTTTTTCAATGGTTTATACTGTAAACATTACTATTTATAATTTTATATTTATAGCTAATATGTTGAATATATATATTTTTAAATAGTTCGCAATACACTAATACTGTTACTATACATTGGGATCTTTAGTTTTAGTGGTAAGAAATATATATTTTTAGAAAAAATAGTGTTTATTTATATTCAGAGCAGCTATTCTTTTAACAAAGCATTTTTGAAAAATTGCATTTAAAATTGCATTTAAAAGGAGTTATTTTAAGTTTTTGTTCACATTCACATACTTTCTTGAAAAACATTTCTATAAAAATTGCTAAATTGTATATTTATAAGATTTTATATAAGAGCATATGTTCTTACAAGTAGATTTCATTTATAGTAAATTGCAACTCAACATTACCTAAAAACTTGTTATCAATATCTTTGCAATCATTATCTGGAATTCTAGATGTTTTACTTTAAAATAAATGTTTTTCTATAATAATTTTCAAAATCTATTTAATCTTCTGAAACTTTATCCTAATATCTGACCTTAGGAGATTAAGCAAACTGACTGACCTCGTGTAACCTAACCAAAGTCTCATTATTTGCATTAAAAAGCACTGTGCAAAATCTCATTATAGGAGAGATTTTATTGGGCTCTCCGATTTTTATTGGGCTCAAGATTCTTATCACACTTGATCTCATTACAATAGAACTTTTATTAAGACTATCTCATGACTTTTGGTTATTTACAAATAATGACCCATTTTATAAGTAAAGTCTTTTTAAGTCGCAAAGCTTACTAATAAAAATATCTAACATAAAAAAAAAAAAAAAATAAAGCTAAAGCTCATAGGAAATTATGAATGACAGTATGTATCTTTAACTAATCAATTTTTTAATCAGTACTATATCAGTACATCTACTTATGAATCAGTATTTAAATGTATATATGTAGCATATACATGTACTTATTATATATATATATATATATATATATATATATATATATATATATATATATATATATATATATATATATATATATATATATATATATATACTTATGTACCAGTACATATATGTACTAATGTGTTATAACAAACATGTACTTGTGTATTATTAAATACATGTATTTATGTATTAGTGCATATATTTACTTATGTATCTGTAAATAAATGTATTTGTGTATTATTAAATACATCTATTTATATATCATGACATGTGTATCAGTATAAACATGTACAATTGCAAATTTGTTGCAATTGAGGATTGCTGAGTTTTAAATAATTTTAAGTTTTTTATTTTTGCTCAGTCACAAGTTCCTTTATATTTGAAGTCTTAACTTAATTTCTTTATAAATATATTTTATTATAAATTATTTTTAATTTCAATTTGTTTACAAATTTAATGTTTTATTGATCTCATTATAACGGAACTGCTTTGTCTTCTTTAGTATTTCTTTAAAAACTAACATTTTTTTAAAAATAATGTACTATATTTTGATAATTACACAACATCTTCTTTGTTACTTGCAAACCATCTTTTTGTGTTACTTGCACAAGATCTTCTTTGTGTTACTTGTACAACATCTTCTTTGTGTTGATTACATAATGTGTTACCATCTCATTGTTTTAATAATATAAAATAACTTTTTTTTTTATTTTTACAAAAAACTCCTAATTTTACAATCTTGTTTTCTTTAATATAAAAACAGACACTTATTTTTTTTATTGTTGGTATTTTTTAAATTTCTTTTTCAAGGTGGTGTTGCTACTCTGGTTTCACTGCTTGTATTGTCTCCAAAAGTTCCACGGTATAAAAAGTAATTCATAAATATTTTACTATCAAATTACAATATATTCACTGAATTCTAATAAATTTGTTACATAGAAAGTCTTGAGGGTGTAATGGTGTGGATTTGGATAAAAAATATCTGACTTAAGAGTTTTGTTTACATATATACTAATTCAAATATTTAAGATGTAAAATGCACAATGTTAATTTCTTGTCTTTTTAACATGTTAATAGATAGCTCTTTTAAAAACTTTTAACATCAAATACCTCAAAATCTATACTTTAAAAATAGTTCTATCAATAAAACGATAAGAAATAATAACTTTAAACATAAAATTTCTAAATTCAAAAATGTCTTATAAGTTTTATAAAACAATAATATGGTTCATTGCTGATGTGATTCATTGCTGATGTGATTTATTGCTGATGTGATTCATTGCTGATGTGATTCATTGCTGATGTGATTCATTGCTGATGTGATTCATTGCTGATGTGATTGTAAATTAATTGTATTCTTTATTTTGTTCATTATTATCTATTCTAAAATATTTTTATAATATTTTTGTAACATTTAGATTTTCATCAAATTATCTAAATGAAAGAGCAAAAATTGTTAGACAATTCCTGGATGAAATTTTCAGTGAAGAATATATATGGCAATACAGCAAGAGAACAAAATTTTTCCAAGATAACAATAATTCTGTAGGAGTTTTAACTTTTATTTATAAAAAAAAATGCAGAAAACCAGTGATACTTTTACTACTATTTCTGCAGAAAACCAATGACACAGTTTTAATGCTAATTTCTGCAGAAAACCAGTGAGACACATTTACTTTGATTTCTGCTCAACTTATGATTAAAATTTCTTTAATTTTTAATTTTAAATGTTTTCAGCAAACATTGGTTTCCTTTCTTGAATCAAATGAATTTGACAATTGGATAAGTAAAAAATTTCAGTCAATGTTAAATACACCTCAAGGTAGTTTTATTCTGTAGTGATTAATTTTGATTTCAATTTTTTTAATTATATTAAATTTTTAATTATTTTTTTTCATAGGTGTTTTGTTAGATGTGCTTGACATTGATCATGATGAAGCATGTTCTACGTTTAAGTTCTTCATAATGAAAACAGTACTTGAATTTCCAAAACAAGTAACTATCTTTTTTTTCTCTTAAGTGTTGAATTGAACTATTAAAGTTTTGAAAACATACAGTAAATTAAAAATCATTTTTAATCATTTTATAATTATTCAAAGTAATTTTTTACAATTAAAAATCAATTTTAATGAATTAAATAATGAATTTTAATTTCTTTTGAAAATCTTTTAATGTTCAAAAGTTATGATCAAACAAAAATTACATCGAAAGTTACAAGATATTTTAATGAAATTTAAAACATGTTGATCAATTTATATTTAGTATAAGATAATGGAAAAGTTTTAAAATTTTTTTTAAGGAAAGTGTTTTGGAGTATTTTTGTTCCCAGGTCTCTATCACCACAAATTTTTGCAAAGCATATTAATTTAACATAGGCATGTTACTTAGGTTTGGAGTTTATACAATGCCTAAAAGTGTCATATCTGAACCGTCAAAAAATACTGCAGGCCCCTATGATAAAAAGTCTTGTTTAAAAAAAGGTAGCTTCATTTAAGACTAAAGATTGTCTTCTTTAAAAACAAAGATTTTCTGCTTTAAAAATGAATTTTGTCTTAATTAAAAATTATTTGAGTTTTATTGATCTCTTAGAATTAGTTTATGCTTGTATTTCAACTTTTTCCTGCTTTACTTTTAAAATCGAGCTACCCTCTAATATAATATGGTTGCTGCTTAAGAAATGAAGTTAAAATTTGTAAAATAATCTGTTTTAGTGACTACTCAAGAGCTTCAATATTCTAAAAAAACAGTGATTAAAATACATATCAGTATTGGTAACTTTTTTGAACTTTTTTAATTTAATGTCATTTCTTATCAAGTACCAATGTTTACTTATTTTGTTCTTTATTTTTTATATTTCCTTTATCACTATAGGGTATTATAACAGGTAGGACCCTTTCCTTTTCTTCTTTTTTCTTTTCATATATAAGTTAGTGTTAAGTATAGCCTAAAGCTTTTTTAATAGAAGTGTAGATGTCTATGGGTTATCCACAAACTATTGCAATCTGTGCTAAGGTCTAATAATGATACTTCCTCTACCTATGTGACGATCATACCTCTACCTGTGACAATCCTTCTTCTACCTATGTGACAATCCTACCTCTACCTATGTGATGATCCTTCCTCTACCTATGTGATGATCCTACCTATGTAGATTTTCTATGATTAGGACTAAAAAAAATAAAAAGTTGTCAATAATTTTTTTCATTATTATTATAGTAGTGGTGTGATAGTGGTGTGTGTAGTGGTGTCGTAGTGTAGATTTTCTATGATTAGGATTAAAAAAATAGAAAATTGTCTAGTAATTTTATAAAATCAGACTCTAAAGTTTAATCAGTTATTATAAATTCACTGTGGTGAGTTAAAAATGAGCAAATAAGATTGACTCAATTTTTTTTTTCATAGAAATCTTTCTGAATGACCAAGTAAACCTCATAGGATTTTGTGTTTGTTAATGTACAAAGTGACAAATAGCTCAAGTTACAAAGCAAATGTTATTGTTTAAAACAACATGTTTGTATTAACAATTTATTAATAAATTAAAATTAAAATTTATTTTAAAATAAATCTGAATTTGAATTTGTTTATTTATAAATCAAATTTAACAAGCAATTGAAAAATCATTAAAAAATAAAGTTTTAGTTGTAAACTTTAATGAAGTGCTGTGGCACCAAACACCACTATGATGACATATTTTGGGGAATACAATATGTCCTGGTTAGCTTTAAAAGCACGTCAAATCTACTTTTAAAAATTTTAGTTGAGTTTGCACTGATTTAGTTAACTTTTTGTAGTTCATTCTAGTTATTTACAATTCGATTAGTAAAAAAATTGTTCCAGTTCCTGGCAGATTTTCACAATTTGCTAGTTTTTGATTCCACTCAGATTATACTCTGATAGTGATTGCACATATGGGGGAATCAGGGTTGCCATCTGGTGTTTTTTTAAGCCAGATTTCTCAAATCTGTTTTTTTTTTTTTTTCGTTTGGCTTGGAACTTTTGTTTTGGTTTATTTTAGAAAATCTGGTTTAAATCTGGTTTATTTTAAAGTCTTTGGTCTTTTTTTGTTTTCTCTGATATGTTTTTGAAATCTGGTTTAATTAATAAATCAATTTAATTAAGTTTTTGCTTCATGAAAAAAGTTAATTTGAGGGAAAGAAAGATTTCCATTTTTTCATTTTATAGAAGAACAATCAAGTTTAAAATAAATGGAAGAAATGCTTACATTAAAATCTTAAAACGTTAAAAACTTTAACTTGTAATGTAATTTAAATGTTGTTTTTATTCCTTAATTGCCAAAAATATAAAAAAATTCTTACATTCAAAATTACATTTTTGTGTGAAAAAACTGCCTGTAACGAATGTTGTTTCTCAAGTTGAAAAGGCCATTTCAAATCTACAGTTTCATCTTATGAATGCAAAAAGTGAAGAAATTGATTACAGAAATCATCATTAATCATAAATTAATTGACATTGCATCATTAGAGAAGACCTCTGCAAGATAGATGCTTACTGCCATGGCTGTCTATGTGTTCTGTTTCTAACTATTTTGTTGAGTCTTCTCACAGTTCATCTGCATATAAATCAGACTAAGAAAATATCAAACCAAGCCTTGCATGCAGTTATTTGGATCAAATCATATTAAATAAGGCAAAAGATTTTTTACTAGGACTTTGAAATAATTGAGTTAATTATTGCAAAGGTTTGAAAAGAAATCTATATCAATATGCAAGCAAAAAAATTTAATATATTTTACAGGTTGATGGTGTCGGATTTTGTATAGGTGTTTGGAAGTGAACTACTTTCCCCACGCCGCTTTGAAGGCTGGACCGGCGTCACATTAAACATTCACTAAGTCATTCTTCTCCTTTTCCCTCACTCTCTTACAAATTAAATTTTAATATTCAAGGATGAAATTTTTGAATAAAAAAGCATTTTTTCAAAATATATATTATAAACAAGGCTTTAAAACAAAAAATTATGATTTTTTCTTTATTTTTTTTGGTCTGGTTTATTTCTGGTTTATTTTTGTTTCATTTTTGGCTTGTGCCCGAAAAAAAACCTGGCAACCCTGGGGGGAATTACGAAATTGCCTTTTTCTATTATGTTTGCGATTTTATACTGCTGAATCAGGTCGCTTATCTAGAGTGCTAAGATTTGATATGGCCAGAGTATGATCATCATAGTTTTTGTGCTTTATCATGCTTATTGTTTTGGTTGCTCGCTGTTAATTGTGTTTTTTGTGTCTCTTTTAAGTGAGGAGACCAAGCTTGAATGACATACTCCAGATGAGGTCTAATGTATGTTGTGTAGAATACCCTCCATAACATTAGCCCTCTAGTACAAAATGGTTTTTTTCTGCCAAGTACTTAGTTTGATTTAGCTGCTGCAGCCTCTAATTGATGCATAACCTTAAGGTTGTTTCGTTTTAGGGTACCCAAGTCATTTTCAATAATTGTTGTTTCAAGTTCTATTCAATTGAAATTTGATAAAGTACCTTACTAATGCTTTAGAAGAAGGCGTTGGTAAGGTATTTTATCAAAAACTTAAGTAAAGTCTGTGTAAATCAATGCTTTTGCTGCCAATGTGTTCTGGCAGATCATTGAACATGATTAAATTCAAATATGTTCTGGCAGATCATCATTATAATCTAGTGCTGGACCAACAACTGAGTGTTGTAAAATACCACTAGTAACCTATTCCAATTCTGATGAAACATTGCCAAAGAGGATACCTTGTTTTCTGTTTGAAAGATAGACATGAGTCCAATTAGACTATGCTCACACCTCATGGTTTAACTTTTACCTAAGTTTATTTAAGTTACCTTTTGTGAGAAACTTTGTTAAATGCCTTGGTAAAATCAATTATAAGAACAATTAATCATATCTATTCTGAAAATAAATTTTCACTGATATTTAATAGTAAATAGTAATAATGATAATATTAACTAGCATTCGGGACCCATAAAATATGGGCTTAGTAAGTCTATTATACACCAATCATTTCTAAAACAATACATATTGTCTACCTTTTAAAGTTATGAATAAAAAAATAATTTATAACATAACTTTAAAAATTTTTTAATGCTTCGGTAGTTGTGCAAACCACCATTTAGTGGTAGAAAATAAATCTGTCAAATCTTTGTTTTGAATTTAACAGTTAATGTTCAATACTTTATAACATCTTATTGTAAAATTGTAAACTTCTATAGTAAAACGAGTACATGCTTATAAATTTTTTTCTTTGTTAAATTTCTATTAAGTTTTTATTAAATTTTTTTCAAGACCATCTGGAACTTATTAGGAACCCATTTTTTAATTTTGAAGAAAATAAAAGTTTGAATATTAAATCTTTTTTCCTATAAAAAAAAGTTGTCTCTAATGTGTGTTGAATGCTTAATCTTAACTAATTACCTAACCACATTAATATCTTAAGCATCTCTATCATGATGCAAGCGCAAAATATTTCTACCACTCTTTTGATGTTTATTGCAATTTTAGGCTTTTTAAAAACTCACTCCCTTTTGTTTGTTATAGCATATTATATCTTTATATATCAACAAAAGAACTCTATCCCTTTTGTTTGTTATAGCATATTATATCTTTATGTATCAACAAAAGAACTCACTCCCTTTTGTTTGTTATAGCATATTATATCTTTATATATCAACAAAAGAACTCTCTCCCTTTTGTTTGTTATAGCATATTATATCTTTATATACCAACAGAAGAACTCTATCCCTTTTGTTTGTTATAGCATATTATATCTTTATATATCAACAAAAGAACTTTAAAATGTTTTAATTTGTATTTTAGAAAATTGGAAAAGATTTAAAAAAATTAATATAAAAGCGACAGGATTTGAACTCTCTCAATGTACTTTGGCTACTAAGACACACTAAACTGCCAATTTTTAACACTATAAAGAAAGAATGCAGTGAATAACTTAATAAAATGGTAAATAAATGCTTCAAATCAATTTTAAGGAGAAGCACTTGCTTCTTAAGTGAGAAGTTTTGAGTTCGCTCCTGACCACATTCCTAGTGCATATTTTGAAACCCTATACAGGCTCAGAAAAGGTATAGATACACACAATCTGATTGGCTGATTTGAAAGAGAGGCGTTTGCGTTTTAAAAACAAATGTCAAAAAAGCGAATAATGTGAATATGAATAATCACATAAAAAATAATAACAATAATGATAATGGAAATAAAAAAATGTAATAATAAAAAATAAAATAATAAAAAAAATAACAAGAAAAAAGTTTTTGTACTTTTAAAGCTCAAAACCTAAACTTCACAACTCAAAACATTTTCTTAAAAATAAAGATTTGAAAAAAGTTGTTTGTTTGCCTAAATAGCCCTAAATATATATAAATAAATATAATATTCCTCAATAGCCCTAGTCCCTTCCCCTTTTTCCCTCTGCCCCCTCCCCCATTCATTTACTTTTTAACATGCACATTATTGCCTAGAACCTAGAAAAATTTTACTTGAAGATTTCTCTTTACACACTGTGTCTGGTTTTATGTTTGATGCATGAAGTGCCTTTATGCACAAACACAGTACTAAACATACACATTTAAATGTTTTGACATAAAAGACAAGCAAGTTATTGAGTGTTCTTTTTATATCTTTATTTTATATATAAAGTTTATCATTTCTTATTTATTTATTGTACCAAAACTCATTAAAACCTTAGTTTATATTTCAAAACTTGTATTTAAACATATCTTTTCAGATAGGAATTAAAAATAAATGGCAATTGCATTTATTTTTAATTTAGATCTCAATTTTTTATTTAAAATTTTTTATTTAGGACCAAAGTGGTCTTATTTATTTAATTTAATAATGTACAAATTATATAAGATTATATAAGATTATATTAAAGATTATAAGATTATATTAAAAACCTTGTATAAAAACACTTAAAAAAAGTCATACATTTTTCTCAGATACATGATTATGATCATTCCCATTACAATGATTACGTTCATTTCCATTACAATGATTACATTCATTCCTATTACAATGATTACGATCATTTCCATTACAATGATTATGATCATTTCCATTACAATGATTACGATCATTTCCATTACAATGATTATGATCATTTCCATTACAATGATAACGATCATTCCCATTACAATGATTACAATCATTCCCATTAAATGATTACAATCATTTTCATACTATGATTACGATCATTACAATCAATAATAATTGATATAATTGCGCACTCAAGGTTCTAAACCATGAAAGTAATACCTAGTGGGAACAGAACTACCCAAACTCTAAGTTTACTCAAATGCCACTCATAATTCAAATGGGAAAGAGTCAAATTAAAACATTCAGTCTCTTTTTTGGTTTAATAATAACAATTAATAACAATCAGTACCAAGTTAAAGAAAACATTGTCCATAGTTAGGGCAGAAAAGCTTCTAATATTTATCAAGGTCTTGGAGGTGTATTTTGATTTCTGTGACGTTTCAAAAGAACAATTTGAACAAATACAAACAATTTAAGATGGCTTTTTCATAAACAAGGAAAATAAGTCTATAGAGCAAATATTTCTTAACTTAAGTTAAAGAGGATGAATAGGAAAGGTTTAGAAAAGACTCTGAATTGCTCAACTTTTTCAGCTGTTATCAAGGGCATTGCCAAAACAAGCATGGATAACAACATTGAATTTCCTTTGTGTGTCAATAAAGGGAACAGCTAGAAAGAAGAAGTCAATATTGGGCCAAACAAATGATATTTGCCAGTTTTATATCACAGGAAAAAACAATAGGAAAGTTCTTTAAGGTTTAGCAAATTAAAACTTGCTTGACATTGCTATAGTTTTCCTGGAGATCTTCAGAAATGGCAAGCAGTAACTGACACTTAACACCAGAATTTTTGGCCAGAGAATTGGTGAAAGTTGTTTTAATGGCAGAGATTATGAAGCTGAAATTTGATTTGATTTTCTAAAAGTAAGCTTTGATTCCAAAGCTTACTTTTAGAAAACCACCACCACCATCTACTTAACAAGTAGTCATTAGAGAGGTTTCTAGTTTCAAGAACTTGCTGACAAAGAACTTTTAAGTTTTTGCATTTAATGACAAGTTTATCCACCTGATTTGTGCCCTTGTCAGTTGCAACTTTAGTCCAAGTTTTAGTAAAATGACTTTCAAGTTTTTTACTCAACTGATCAAACTTAAAGAGGAAGTTCTCAACAATCTGAGTTAGAACAACTTGAAGAGGAAGTTCTTCTCATGTTCTTCTCAACAATCTGACTTGGAACAACTTGAAGAGAAAGTTCTTCTCAACAATCTGACTTGGAACAACTTGATTTAGTGTTGTCACCAGCTTTTTCACACCAGAATTTTATCGCTCTGAGCAAATCAAAAAATCACAAACTAAATCTCTTGTAACAGGATGGACCTTAATAGTGGAGAAGTCAAACAGCTGTGTTTGGGTTTGACACTTTCCCTCCTCAAGCCTCCTGAGGTCGGAGCGGCAACGCTCACAAATGCCAGTTGGGATATTTGGATCATTAAAGTCAATTGGCTGCTACAGAATATGTTACAATTTTTCTGACATGAAGTTGGTTAAAAAATGACTTGCTTTGCCAAGACACAAGAAGCAAACAGTCTTCCTGCTTTTTTTGTGTTTTTTTTGCTTGATTTGGCAAAGTTTTTGTTAATTGAGATGCCAAATCTATGAAAAAGATTGAACAACTAAAAGTTGTCACAAATTTTTTCCAGAATTTTATCTTAGTGCTTTATAAAAAAGTTTTTTTTTTTTTTGATAACATGTATATTCTTTTTTAAACTAAAAAAATGCAACTAATTTTTTTTATTTTTTTCCTAAAACAACTTATTTAACACAACAATCAAAATTTATGAAGTGGATGATAGAAAAAGTTATTTTTACTGTTTTTCAAAGTTGCAATTTTATGCAAATTTGAAAATGGATTTTCCACGGATGTTGTAACCAGATTTAGGGACTTATATTCCAATAACCACTAATGGTAATACAATCATACCCCCCAAAAGATTTTTCTGGGTCATAACATCATTTGATTCATATTTTTACAACAGTGTAGTAAAAATAATACTTCAGTTTACAAATTTTTTAATTTTTTAATTTTAAATTTCTTTATTTTTTAATGATTGTTTATATCAGCCTGTCGCTTTTCTTTGCCCTTTTAATCTTTCTAAATTTATAATATTTACAAATAAATTTATGCTTTGCTGGGTATGTTGCTACTGAATTAAAAAATTGAGTTTAGTTCTAAATGTTGTATATATTTAATATATGGTATATGTAAAATATATACAACATATATAAATAAAACATATATAAAATATATAGAATATGGCATTCAATCAAAATTGCAAAAGTATTCATAGTAAACAAAAGAATGATATAAAGAAATGGGTTATTTAACATCGTCCTAAAATGAGTTTTACAATAACAAAACAATGTACTTTGTATGAAAAACTAATTATTTTACACAATAAAAATGCTGACTAGCTGCTGAATAAAAAAAACAGTTCTAAATATCATCACAAAAAAAATCTTCAGTTAAGCATTTAAAAATCTGGAGATAAAATAGAACAATTGTTTACACATAACAATAGTTTTATGTCAAGTAACACAATTTTTTGCGTATAAACATTTTTAACGATAAAAATATCTTTATCTGATGGTTGCAAATAGAATGAAACTGAAAGTTGTAAAATTATGTAGTTTTAGTTTGATCACATATAACTTTTATTTTGATTGCAGCTCTAATTTAATTAATCAAGCCTTTTCTTGAAATTATATATACTCTAAAACAACATAAACACACACACAAATGTGTGTGCATATATATTTCTTTTTTATTTATATATATGTACATAAATTTTATTAAAGTTTTGAAAAGAAATTTTTTATAGCATTAAACAAAATCTAAATATCACCAATAAAACCATCTAAATTTGCAGTGGTATTTTTATTTATAAAGTTAAGTTTGCAATTTTCTGTTTAATAATCTCAAAATGACATTCATTGTAATAATAAATTAATAATAATAAATAAATTCTTTGTAATAAATTTCAGATTTCTGAACTCTGGAACCACAGTTCTCAAAGGCAAAGCTTAAAGTCGCATGTAAGTTTTATGTTAAAATTATACTTTGTGATTATCTATATGAGTTTATTATAACTTCACTATATAATTTCTGTTAAATTTGTATTAAACTGTCTTTTACTCAATTAGTCATGAAAACAAATTCCCTCCATTAAACGATGGTTTTAGATGGAATGTAGATACAAATATATATTTTTTCTATTATTAATCAATTAATATTTTTTTTATTAGATAAATATTATTATTTATCTTAAACAAATAATATATAATTTATTCTTAGCACTATAATTCATTGATCATTTGCTTACAATAACTTCAAAAAAATTTCATTGATTGTTTGTTTACAATAACTTCAAAAAAATTTTATTGATCGTTTGTTTACAATAACTTCAAAAAAATTTTACAATTTAATTTATGAAATAAGTAAAAATATTTTAAATTTTTATATATTTTGATGACATAAAATTTATTCGTGTATAAAATATACTTATTTGATGAAATAATAAAATAATAATAAAATATTTATTACTGTTTCATAGCATTATAGTTTAGTAAATAAATTTTTTGTATCTTTTGTTGTTGCTTTCGTTTATGATGTAACTAATAGAACTTTTTTGTATAAAATCTTCATATATAATCATTTTTAGGTAATACTTTCTTGTGTAGTCATTTTTAGTTAAATTTTCTTGTATAGTCATTTTTTGTTAAAACTTTCATATATAGTAATTTATAATTAAAACTTTCATATATAGTAATTTATAATTAAAACTTTCATATATAGCAATTTATAATTAAAACTTTCATATATAGTAATTTATAATTAAAACTTTCATATATAGTAATTTATAATTAAAACTTTCATATATAGTAATTAATAATTAAAACTTTCATATATAGTCATTTATAATTAAAACTTTCATATATAGTAATTTATAATTAAAACTTTCATATATAGTCATTTATAATTAAAACTTTCATATAAAGTAATTTATACTTAAAACTTTCATATATAGTCATTTATAATTAAAACTTTCATATAAAGTAATTTATAATTAAAACTTTCATATATAGTAATTTATAATTAAAACTTTCATATATAGTAATTTATAATAAAAACTTTCGTATATAGTGATTTATAATTAAAACTTTCATATAAAGTAATTTATAATTAAAACTTTCATATATAGTCATTTTTAGTTTAAATCCTTAACTCCTTTGTATTTTAATTAAACTCATTTGAAGCAGTGAAGATCTTCGATCTTCATTTTTTGCTGCTTCAAAGCAGTTAAGCACTTACCTTACAGATACAGAAATCAAAAAAGCTGGATGGATAGCGTACTGTTCAAAGAATGGATTCAGGAAATGGATACAAAGTGTACAAAAGAAAAAAAATTAGTGTTTATAATAGATGACTACTCTGCACATAGAGTGATTCATAGTCTAAAATCTATTTTGCTCATTTTTTTTTACCACAGAATACCGTGTCTAAATTTCAACCAATGGATCAGGGCCTTATGAGCTCTTTGAAAGTTTATTTCAGATCTTTGGTATTAAAAAGACTGGTTGTAGCTATCGATAAAAAAAAAATCTTCCAATTTTTTTGATTTTAGATGCAATGAAAATGCTTGATCTTCCATGGTAAAATATAATAAACTCTACCATCCTTGTTATTTTGCAAAATCAGGAATTTAAAAAGACTGAAATAATAATCTGTATCTATCAGCTAGATTGGCTTTATCAGGATCTGTGCTAACCACGAGTTAGCACGGACCTGATAAAGCCTAGCTGACACAAGAATGCTAGTTATATGAGGTGATAGCTGTAAAGTGTAATTATATTTTATGATTGTCAACGATGGATTTGCGTTAATTGTAAATAGTTGTATATAATATAAAGTCATAGTTGTAAATACCAAGAGAATATGATTGTATATATGACTGTATATGACTGTATTTTGCGTCATATTTGTAAATACCAATAGAATATAAATTATGTTGAATTGCATTAGAAAATATGAGGCGTTTAACGCTAAAATCGTTAAAGTCGATTTTGATGTGAAACAACAAGCTATTTTGACAAAAATGTGGACTAAAATTGATTTAAAGTTAATTCCAGAGTTTAGTGGAAACGATCAACAATCAGTTGCAGAATGGCTGGAAAAAGTGGAACTAGTATGCAAACTAATTGGTGTAACCGATCTGGCGAGTGTTGTTTCCCTCCGTCCCACAAATGGTGCATTTGCAGTATATCAACAGTTAGCAGAAAGTGAGAAAGAAGATTTTGACCGGATAAAAGAGGCGTTGCTAAAAAGGCGTTGATGCATTTACAGCTTACGAACAATTCGTTACAAGTTAAAGTATGGAGAGGCAGTTGATGTTTATTTAGCTCTGTCTAGTAGCCCACCAATCATCTACGCTGATTGGTGGGCTACTAGACAGAGCTATTGCATGTGCCTTCGTTTCTCGGTTTCCTGAGGAAGTATGACGGATGCTGAGATCAAGTTCTCGTATGGACGATCTTACTACTATACAAATACTTGCAAGAGCACTTATGATTGAAGAATGGAACGATGGAACAAATAAAAATTTTGCTGCTGCTGCAACAAAAAGACATGCTGAGTTGAGGTTGCTTGAAGATCAAACACAACCAGTTTGTTATGAATGTAAACTCCCCAATCATTTTGCAAGAGATTGTCATCTACGAAGACATAGCAATCGAAGCAAGTTGGGTTCGAGACGGGAGACAAGCAATGTTTTGCCGTACTCGTGTCAAGAGAAAGGAGACATATCAAGAATGTGTCAGAAAAATGTGCCGAGAGAGAAGATGTTTGTGCCAGCTCTCTCCCCAAAAAATCAATAATGGCGTTACCTACTATACGCTTGGACATTAACAGCATTCTTCGTGATGTGTTGATTGACTCTGGATGTACCTGCTGTATCATTTATAAAAAATGTGCGCCAAAAATTACAAAGAAAGTAGTTAGCATGGTAACTGTAAATGGGCAACAGCAACAGTGCGAAGGCGTTAGCCAAACTCGAATCGTCACGCCAAATGGGAATGAAGTTTTTGCACTTAGTTGACTTCAAACCACTTGGTTATTGCTTTTTGATGGGTATGGATGGAATAGTAGCTTTTGGTGGAGTATCAATATCTGCAACTCGTGATGTTTGTTTTATGGGAAGAAATGAATCATGTTTACTTGGAATAAGAAGTGATATGCCAAAAGATGTCAGTAATTTGAATATAACAGCTCGAAATTTCACAGCTTTGTTTGAAAAACAAAATCAAGAATGGATAATTGCGTGGAAATGGAATAATAATTCTCAACCTGAAACTTTAGTAAACAAGATTGCTGAATACACTATCCCTGTTGGCATAAAACACGATTAAAAAAAAGAAATCGAATGATGGATAGAGAAAAAAAGGCTGCAAAAGTATGATTTGAAGAAACACGGTCCAATAAAAGGTTTGGTTCCTCTTATGGCAGTCATGCAGCGAAATAAAGGAAAAGTACGACCAGCATTGGACTTCAGGGAGCTGAACACATTTATTGAAGCATTCATTGCGAACACAGATGCGTGTGCTGACAAACTTCGAGATTAGAGACGGTTTAGAGAAAATGTTTCAATAATTGATTTATCTTCAGCTTATATGCAACTGAAAATTGATGAGAAACTTTGGGCTTACCAAACTGTTGTGTTCCATTAAAAAAGATTTTGTTTAACACGTTTGGGATTTGGACTAAACGTTGCGCCAGTCATAATGAAAGCGGTGTTGGACAAAGTGCTATCGCAAGAGGAAACAATCTGGAAAGGAACGTCATCATACATTGATGATATTTTTGTGAATGAAGACATAATACCTGTTCGTCGCGTACTTAATCAAGCCCATAGGTTTCATTGCGAACCACCGGCTCGCAATGAAACCTATAGGCCTCATTGCGAGCCGGTGGTCTGCGTATCCTAGTCTTCTACTGCACCTGCAAATAAGTTCAATATAACACCACATCTCAATACAAAACTAGAGTAAGAGGAATTGATAACACATTGATTCTCGTAAGAAGATAACCAATAAATTCAAACTCTCAAATTCTCGTAAGATTCAAGTAGAAGTGTACAAATGGTAAAAGTGGACAAAATGTGTCGACATGTACGAACCCTAAGACAAGTAAAAGTTGATAGCAATTCGAATGAAGATCTTGGACAAGGAAGAGGTGATAATGATTTAAGTGAGGATTCAGAAGATGAGTTATACGTTGTATTGCCTGGAGAAAAAACAAGCAAGACATCAGTGTTACGTAGAAGCACACGAGAAAGGAGGGCCCCTGAACATTTTAGTCCTTGAGACGAGATGGTCATTGTGACCAAGGGGAAGTGTAAAGTGTAATTATATTTTATGATTGTTAATGATCGATTTGCGTTAATTGTAAATAGTTGTAAATAATATAAAGTCAAAGTTCTAAATACCCAGAGAATTTGATTGTATATATGACTGTATATGACTGTATTTTGCGTCATAGTTGTAAATACCAAGAGAATATGATTGAATTGCATTAGGAAATATGAAGCGTTTAACGATAAACTTATAAAGTCGATTTTGATGTGAAACAACAATAGCATATGCATCAAGGTACCCTGTGATCCAAATTTTAAAATCTTTTTAATTTTTTCTGCGTAACATAACTTAATTTGAATGTTCAATTTAAGTAAAATTTGACTTTATAGTACGACAATAAAAACACCTGTAGAATGAGAACCACTACATATAATTTGATAAAAATTGGTGCAGTTAAAAGTGCAAAAAAGAAAAAAATGCAAAACCTTGCAAAAGAACTATCAGTTTTGTTTTTATTATTTTTTTTATCATCTTTGCTTCCAACACGGCTGCAAGCAACCACTAATTAGTGTTGGAAGGTACTGGAAGAGAAAAGATGAAGATTGTAGAGCAAGATAACGATTGACAGGCGACTTAAAAGATCGCAAATTAATTCCAAAGAACTGATGTTTGAAGGAAAAAACTTGACGAATAAGAGTTTTTGGAGCACTTAGGAACAGTAACAGAAAAAGATGAGACTTAATTGAATGGCGAGTAACACGAGAACAAAAGACGCTAACTCTTTAGAGCAGTGCCCATTATAGTATTTGTAGAAAAGAGAAAGAGAAGCAACATTACGAGGGTGTGACAAAGGTTAAAGGTTGGCTGCAAGAGCAGGTCCAACTATGTTTACAATGCGTTTTTGCACCTTGTCTAAAAGAGAAAGACCATCATTAGAAAATCCGCCCCAGATATGGCAACAGTATTCCATACAAGGATGGATTTGAGATTTATAGAGATAGAGAATAGAATCCAGAGTTAGAAAGTGTCGAGCTTGATAAAGAGATGCAACTTTAGCAGATGCTAATTTTGCAACGGATTTGATATAAGGTTTCTAAGAAAGATCAGAAGTAAGAGTTAATCCTAGAAGATGAAAGGTAGATGACTCATCGAGCACATCACGGTTCATAAATATAGGAAGGTCTAAATTATTGCGATAATGATTGACTGAAAAAAATTGAGTTTTATCTGAATTAAAGTTCACCAGCCTTCTTGAACCCCATGCTGTAGCAGAAGTGAGATCCTTTTCAAGTTCAAATGCCCCCTGCAAGCAATCAGAGGGAGTTGGCTTCTTACCGTGACAAGAATAAATGGTAGTATCATCAGCAAACAATGCCACCTTAGATGTGAGAATATCTGGAAGATCGTTAATGTAAATTAAAAAGAGAGGGTCAAAGATTGAACCTTGAGGAACCCCTGAGGTTGCAGAATAAGAAGAAGAGTGCTGTTCATCAAGGACAACTTTTATACTACGATTGGAAAGGAAGGATTCAATAATCTTAAAGATGTTTCCAAATACACTGTAAGAAGAAAGCTTATGGAGAAGACCAGCATGCCAAACTTTATCAAACACTTTAGAAATGTCAAGAGCGATGGCCTTAACCTCTCCACCTTTATCTAATACGCGATAAAACCTATTAGTTATTACTGTTAGCAAATCAGCCGTAGAACGAGAAGATCGAAATCCATATTGATGATCAGAAAGTAAGTTATTAGATTCAAGATGAGAGATTAAGTGTTTGTTAATTAAAGATTCAAAAACCTTGCTTATGATAGGAAGAAGACTAATCGGATGGTAGTTAGACAAATCAGATCACTCTCCAGAATTTTTAAAAATAGGGATAACAGATGCTGCTTTCCAGCAGACTGGAAAACAAGACTCTGATAAGCACTTGTTGAATAGTTTTGAAAGAATAGACGACAGCTCTGGAGAACACTTCTGTAAGACTATAACAGGTATGTTGTCCAGGCCGCAAGCTGTAGAAGAGTCTAAGCAGGAAATCACTTTAGATACAGTAGCTGAAGTGATGTGGATGTCGTGCAATGGATCAACCTGTTTGACAACTATATCAGGTAAAATGCAACTAGTGGAATCAAGAGATGATATTGATGAAAAGTTCTTAGCAAACAATTCAGCTTTGTCTTTAGGTGAGGTGACAAAGTCTGAACCATGCAAAAGAGATGGAATTACAGACTTGCCCTTATTATTGATACTATTAAAGATTCTCCAGAAGTCACGAGAGCCTAATTTTTTGAGATGAAATACGAGATTTCATGATCTGAAAATAGTTAGTAAAATAAAAAAAAAATGTTTCTGTTAAAAGAACATTTATTGGCTCTTGAAACTTTTTTAAACACATTGACTTTCAAAATGAAGTGAAAAAATAACTATATAAACTTATTTTTACATTATATTACCATCAAGTAGCATTTGATTGAATTGTAAGAAATGATCTTTGAGTTTCTCCACAAAAATTTATTCAAAATAGCCTAATATACTGTTTTAGTCAAATGCTCTTGAATATTTTTACATGTAATATTAAAATTCATAATTACTAAGAGCAGTTAGAGATTAAAATGATTAAAATGTTCATTATAAACAGTAAGCTATGATTTTCTGCCTAATCTAATGGGTATAATTATGGTAGCAGTTCTTTAAAGATGCTTACTGTTCAGATTTGTTATGCAGCATAACAATCTTACTTTGGACCCTGGATGATTATTGTTTTGTTTATAGTTTGACCAATGTTTATAAAATTCTTGATGTTTTAACAGTTTTGCAGTTTCAACAGTCTGTTCACTATAGGGCCCCAAGAGGTTCCTTTCTGACTGATGAAATCTTTGATGCGGGAGAAGACAGTGTAAGTTTTGGGTGTTACACTTCGACAGTTATCATTATGTAACGTCTTTTTTCAGCAAAATCGGGCCGAAAGATAAATCTAAAACAAACCTTTGCAACTAAATTGAAACTTTTTAATGCTTTAATTATGTGAAAAATTTTGGGAACCAAATCTGTATCAGTAAGTTGCTGGAGCACATCCAAATTTTTAAGGAGCTTCCTCCATTTGTTGTTCTCAAACTGATGATACAGTTTCAGTTAAATCTGTAGGGCAATTGGCCACTTAAAAGTTTCTATCCAAGCAGTTTTAAGTATCTTGAAAAAATGATTAATAACTCCTATAAGGAGGTGCAATTTCATTGGTGGGATTATTTCCAAAATCAGAACATTGCCAGGCCCACTGATGATTGGATTTCGAATGACAATGCCAAACAACTTTGCACAACCAACAACCCTGCCAAATTGCTGAAAAGACTCCAGGCTAGATTTGATTGAATTTTGATATATGCAAATCCTTTGAGTGCAAATCCTTTGATTTCTTAAAAGCAGGTCAAGCCTTGACCTGCTTTTAAGAAATACTTATAAAAATTTGGCTCTACCATCCTGCAGCTTGATGCTTGACTACAAGTTCTGAACAGCTTCTTTAATCCATTGTTTGATACTTCCATATTTAGTTGTACATTTACAAGAGCTAGAGAGGTCAATTTTGGAGCGCTTGATATTGGCTGGGCACTTCTTCTTCCAACAACACAGAATACTGAGTTTAGGTTTTCAGATAACTTTATCAACATGCTACTAAAAATAACCGTGTTACTAAAAATACACGCAACTCTCCATTGGAAATTTATTTAAAGGTTTGTAATTTTATATTTATTATAATTGCAATTAATAGTAATAAAATATAGCTCTTTATTAGTAATATTTACACTGCAAAACAATGTTTTGCAATGTAAATGCTCTATTATGCTGCATACTTCAGACATGCAGCATTTAAAGTGTCACAAGTTAGGCCATTTAATTACAATAGACTTAGAAATATCAGGCATACAAACTGTTATTGATTCAATTGCTGTTAATAGAATTCATAATTTTTCATTTTCTTATGAAGGCTATCATATTTCTTTACCTGAATGGTTTTTGCAGTGGTGAAAATTAGAATTTAATAAACTGTAGTGTGTTAGAAAAAATATTCAAAATAATTGTGTATCAAGTGATTGGATGCTTCTTGTTGGTAAAATGTATTGTGGGTAAGATGTATTTGCAAAAAGCAGCCCAATATCAAAGATGTAAATAATTGTGTGAACATTAATTTTTAAAGTAGTTGCTTTTGTTTTTATGATTGTATGAAATGAATTCATATGTTGTGAAATCCTCACTTGAAATTTGCATAACAAATTTATGGTTGAGAAAAGAATTAAATGTATTAGATTAATCCACCAATCTGAATTTTAAGTAAAAGCTGTTGTTACAGATAAACATTCTATCAATGTTTATGCATTTTCATAGTTTCGTAAAGCATAATGGAGTTGAAAAACTATTTATTGATCATCTAGTTTTTAAAAGGGTTTCTAAAACATACTTATTATTTAATATACTCTGTTTTATAAAAAATGTAAGAAACTTGTTGAATGCATAAAATAGTTTTCCTTTTTTCTTGTTTTTAAAGACATTACTGCTGGTTACATTGTAAGGAATATATTTCATAAAGTTTATAAAAAAGATCAATTACTAAACAGGAACTAAAAAAGCAAGAAAAATTATCATGACACTTATCGTGGAAACAACAAACAAGTTGTCAACCATACATCAGTAATATTTAATGAAACAACTGCAGCTGCAATATTGAGTTATTTTTATCAAAGAAATAATCCAGTACAATTTTTATCATTGTTTTATAAGTAATTTATTACACTTAACTTAAAACAGATACTCAATACATTCAATTAACTCAGCAATGCTGCTATAAAAAGTGATAACAAATCCAGCTTTATAGAGAAATTGCAAATCAAATTGAATTTTGGTATAAATGTGAATATTTTGCATCAACCAAACAATCTTTTCATGTTATAATTACAACACTTCAAGCAAATCATTTTTATGAATGATTTGCTTGAAGAAGGCTATACATTTGTTCTTACTTCCAGTATAAAAATGGATCCTTTGGAGCTATGTTTTAGTAAGAATAGATAAATGAGCAATGATTTTATGAGTCTTTTAGATATATGCATCAGTGAAAAGATTTTAGCTCAAGTACAATATTTTTTGGGAAGAAAATATTTATCAGGCATTTGATAATCCTAATTTAAAAATAGCATAGCATAAAAGTAGCTAACACTTTTTATGTTTCTAAAAAGTTATAAAAAAAAAAGATTTAGATGTATAACTTTTAATAAAAAAAAACATTGTTGTTAATAATAAATACCTGGAAATATTATACAGAGGAGAACTTATATATCCAAGTCAACCTCTGTCTAATTTTATTTGTCATCTTTTTAGTATTATAGATGTTATTTTTCCTATTCTAATCGAATATTTCATTATAATTAATATTATTTTATTCGATTAAAGGTTTTGAAGAACAAAAATTATGGATTTATTTTAGAAGTGTTAATTTTACAAGTGTGGGAAATTAAATATAGATCTCGTATTGTTAAAAATATTTTATTTTTTTAATTATAATTTGCATAGAGAAATTAATTATTCAGTAAGCAAAGATCTTGTGAAAAAACTAAAAAAACAAATACCCAATAAATATTCCTTGTAAAAAGGTATTTCTTTCTCCTTTTAATTTCAATTATAATAATTGTAAAATTACAAACCTTTTATTTTATTTTTAATGGAGAGTTTTAGGTAATCTTACTAACATGTAAGGCTTTTAGATGTTTAGTAGTATGTCTTTAGTAGCATATATACCTATCTGAAAGCCTATTCTGTGATATTGGAATAAACTGTATTCTGTTGTATTGGAATAAACTGAAGCAGGCTCTCAGTTAGCGAAAAATCCAGCAAAAAAATATTGCAATGTACTATCTTTCAAAGAATATTTAACTATTATTTAACCATTTTATTAAAATAAAAATGAAACATTTAATGTACAAAAACAAATCATAACTAACATAAACCGTAAAAAAATTGCCCTCTTAATTTTTTACGGAAAATGCAACAAATCAGGTCGTGTAATTTAAGTAGGCCATGTTTCAACATATGACATGTTTATTTGCAATGTTTGTCTAAATTTGTTGAGTTTTTTGATCACTCTGAGACATAGTGTGGCGGTAGGTTGATGGTGAATGAGAAAATTATTCTAAATTTGTATGTAGAATAATTTATATATTTAAAAAATATTTTGTTAGATAAACAATGTATTGTTGGAACGTCTTAGCAGTGATTCTATAGGAGTTAACCAAGTAAGATTTTGTTTCAACTTTCCAACTATCTTTTAATAATAATTAACGTCTGTGTTTGTGAATTAGTTAGGTTATATTTATGTTTTTTCCTAGTTAACTCAACAGATGGTCGTGTTGCAGATCGATTATATTGTCATCTTTGTTACGTTAGTTATGGGAATCTTTGGTGGGATATTTGGAACCGTGATTACTTTTTTATTATACGAAAAATAAAAGTATTTATTATTTTGTATTTATTTATTATCAACTTTTTATATTTTATAAGATTAATAATTAAGAATAAAAACTACGCTATTTCATCTTTTTTTATTTTCTTTTTTTATTTGACAGATATTGTTTATTTTTTAGATTTTTTTATATTTTTTCTTGAGTTATAAAAACTTTTGTAAAAGATTTTACGAATATTTTTAAAGAGCTCTTTTATCGTGTAATTCTTTTATCGTGTGATTCTTTTATCGTGTGATTCTTTTATCGTGTAATTCTTTTATCGTGTAATTTTTCTATAGTGTGATTTTGAAAGTACTTTTCTTTTTCATTTTTGATTAAAAAGCATGTGGAAATGATTTATAAAATATTTTTATAAATCATTTGCACATGTGAATAATCCAAAACATCTTAATTGAAACTAAAGTAATACCAATATTCACCAATTCAATTCAACAATTCAGATTGTTCTTTTTAATTTCCCGAACATGACTTAAGTCTTTACCCCAGTTATTTCTTAGTTGAAAACCGCTAGATTGGTATATTTATTAAAATTTCAGATGTTCATTAAATTTTTTTGCTGATTGCAGTATATTTTACATGTATACATATATTATTTACATGTATACATAAAATATTTACATGTATACGTAAATGCAGATTGTACATGGATTGCAAGTGTACTAGTGTTTCTTACCCGAGTATTACGTTACCCGAGTAATTTTTCAAAATTACCCGGGTAATTTCAGGTAATTTTAAGTTTTGTAGTTTTTAAAAATTATTTTTGTAAATAAAACTTTTTGCTTAACATTATTGTACTCACGTGAATGGCATGAAAAAAGTTTTATAATATAAATCCAATTGCATGGCAATAAAATAAAGGGTTCGTCGATAAATGACGTCACGCTTTAGGGGCGGAAGAGGGGTAAAGATTTTATGACGACTCGTACGGAACTTTTTACTTAGGAGTTACAATATTTTGTTAAGGGAAGGCTCCAAAATTACGTAGCGTAATTTATGGACGACCCCATAGATAAACTAGATGTCTAACTTGCGAAAAAAAAGTGAAGCCGCTTGTATTAAATTGAAATTTAATCCGCCACTTATAATAAGAGCAAAAGTTATAACCGACGTTTAAAATGTATGTTGAGAGCATCTAAAGTTCTTAATTTAAATTGGGAACTCTGTTCTATTTAAGTCTTTTAATATTAAGATTAAATTAATTAATTAAAATTATTAAGATTAAATATTTAAGTGACTTAAATGTTTAGACTTTTTTGCACCTATTCCTAAATCAGTCGATGTATGCATACTCTGCACCGCCTACAACTATATAAGTTGATGTGTGTACGCTTTAAGGCACCTATTCAGACTTTAATCTAATAAATGATAAATAATGGGTAGTACTATTAAAATTGGCACTATTTAAAATAAAGCATAAAATTTCACGAGAAAATGCGTTTGAAATAAACGCATTTTTTCGTAATATTTTATGCTTTATTTCAAAAAACACTATTTTTTATTAGTGTTATTAGTGTTTATGGATTATTATTAAATTTTAACTATAATTAAATGTCATTTATTAGATTTAAGTCTGAATAGGTTTCTCAAAGCTTACCCACATTAACTTAGCCGTAGGCGAAGCAAAGTACGCATACATCGGCTGATTTAGGAATAGATGCGGCAAAGTCTAAATACGTAGATTGACTTAAACAGGGATAGAAAAAATAAGTGTACATACACCAACTGACTTTGATAGAGTTAGAGGTGTAAAGACTGTAAATACATTAGCTGAGGGCTTTTGTTTGGGGCAGGCATTTTGTTATTTAAAAAAAGATCATAATTTTTCTGTAAACTAGCGGAAAAAAGTTTATAAAAAATAAATACTACATAATTTAAACTATTTTTTAAACTACCAAATATTTGCCGGGATATATATCTCGGTAGATATATATATATATATATATATATATATATATATATATATATATATATATATATATATATATATATATATATATATATATATATATATATATATATATATATATATATATATATATATATATATATATATATATATATATATATATATATATATAATATATCCCGGGATATATATCCCGCGAGCAACAATTCGAATGTAATAAATATATATATATATATATATATATATATATATATATATATATATATATATATATATATATATGTATATATATATATATATATATATATATATATATATATATATATATATATATATATATATATATATATATATATATATATATATATATATATATATATATATATTACATTTGAATTGTCGCTCGCGTTGCCGGCAATTAATCTCAAAATTATTTGCCGGCTTGCCGGTAGCTACCGCTTGCCTTTTTGAATAAAAATTTAGCAATCGTAAATTTAATCGTAAAGTTAATTCGCGAATTAACTAAAATAATTAGGGTATTTATAAACCCCTACTAACATTGTAAAAACTAATGAAAAAAAGTGTATATATTTGGATATTATATTTAGGAAACATAAGTTCTCTAAAAACTGACAGAATTAAGATAACTTTGACAAATTCGTCAAAGTTATCTGCGTCAGCACCGTTCATTTTCTTAATTTTTAATTCTGTCAGTTTTCAGAGAACTTATGTTTTCTAAATATAATATCCAAATATACACTTTTTTTCATTAGTTTTTACAATGTTAGTAGGGGTTTATAAATACCCTAATTATTTTAGCTATAAGAAAATATTAAAAAAGCTAACGGGATAGAAGAAAACCGTGACGGTATACCGCAACGGTAACACGGTAAGATGGAAGCCTAATGTAATGGTGGAAAAGCATGTGTCGTCTTATTATAAAAACAATTTCAAATCTTGTTATCTTTTTTTTATACAATTTGATCATTTCTATAATCTCGCATTATATAATTATAATTATATATTGTAAGACTATTTTATAATATTAACAAGAATCACATTTATGTAATGATCTCCAATGATTGGAGATCACGTTCTTGTCAGTTTACAGCTGTATGTTACTATTCCTAGCTTTGTATATATATGTTATAAAGTGAAATAAAAATGATTCATTAATTATTATTGATTAATAGTAAAATAATAATAGTTAGTTACTATTAATATATAATATTTACTTAATACAATAATCTTTAAAACAATTATAATATCAGCTAAATGTTAATATTATTATAAAATTTTAGCAATTAAGTGTAGACATTTCTGTTGAAATAATTTTACAAAAGTTAAAATATGCATTTATATCAATTAACACTCCAACGATCGTCTGCAATTTACAATGCTGTTCATGGCAATTTCTCAGGCACCAAACTGCAAGAGATTGCTGTATCTAGAGGAAAAGTTCTTGAGTTGCTGCGTCCTGATCCTAATACCGGTAAAGTTCATCCTTTATTTGCCACAGAAGTTTTTGGAGTTATAAGAGATTTAATGGCTTTTCGCTTAACTGGTGGAACAAAAGGTAATTTACAAGACATATTTGATTTTTTACAATACGGCTGTATGTATAATGTAAGCAAAAATATTTGCAATTTTTATTGACATATTTGGTGTAGTGTAATCTAAAAATAAATAAAGAAGGCTTAGAGAATCAGCCATAAACCTTAAAACTAAGTGGGTTTGTTAATATCAATGAGAAAGTAATTCCATAAAATTTCAGCATAAAATCTTTTGTGGTTTATGAGATATCGGTTTTTTCAAAAAAAAAAAAAAAATAATAAAAACATGTTTTGTTCATACTTTAAAGCTTTATATTTTAAAAACAAAATTTCAGAAAACCTTCTAGTTTTTTTAATGTATATAACTCTAGGCTTACTTTAATAAAACTTTCACATTAAATTCTTGAATTTCATATTCTTTCCATAATAGCTACCTAAAAAACTGATAAAATTGTTTTCAAGTATAAAAAGTTGATTTTTGATGAGTCAATATACAAAACTAGCAGTTTAAGAAGTGAAATGAAATTTTTTTAGTTTCTATATATGGTAGGCTTCTAAATTTTTAGAAATTTTCTGATAAGATACAATTCAGTAAATAATTATAGACCTCTGAAAATGGCTGCGGCAAAAACTTAGGGAAATGTGCCTTTACTTCAAACCAATGGTAACCTAAAATCAACACTGGTTTTAATAAGATTTTTTTTCTTCTAATTTAATAGACTTTAATACAAAGGTTTCAGAAAAAAAAAATAGTAGGTAAACATTGGGAAATTACAAAATCAGAACAAAGAAAGTTATTCAAAATGCATTAAAAACAATTAAAAAAAGTTATTGTTGTACTTTATTGTTTGTATTATATATTGTAATACAAAGTATGTTTGAATTTAAAAGTATTTCATAATCAGTACTAGAAATAAGTCTTTAATTAAGGCTGAATTAAACTCAGTTTTTAAATAGCCCTAGTTCTTTTCTGCCCCTCCCCCTCCCTCGTCCATTTATTTTTTAATATTCACATTTTATCCCAGAACTTAGAAAAAAATTGTAATAGAACACTTCTCCTTACACGGTGTGTCTGGTTTTATATCTGATGTATGAAGTGCCTTTGCCTAAATAGGTTCGGACTATTGTAATTGTAATTGTAAAAATTAAATCTAATAACAATTACAATACAATAATATTGTGTTGTGATACCAGAGATGTAATTAAAATATTATTTATGGTTATTGTATTGCTGTGAATAAAAACAGTTACAATAACTATTCGTCGGCTCGGGATGCAATTGTCGTATCGCAAATTTATTAAAATTATATATAAATATGTAATAACGTAATTTATGTAAGTTTAAAGTTATGTAAATATAAGAAATTATTTAATATAAATTATTTAATATAACGTTTTAAAAAAAACTTTTTCATTAATATATGATGTTAAATTTACATATATTAGATAATTACATATTTATATATAACTTTAATAAATTTGCGATATGACAATTGCATCTTGAGCTGACGTATTGTTTTTTTTTTTTTCTAACAATGTATTGAAACTCTAAAACTGTTGTATTGTATTGCTGTGATGTAAAACAATTACAATAACTATTGTATTGTATTGCTGGGATAAAAAACAATTACAATTTTATTCATTTTGAGCAGTGAAGCCATATATATATATATATATATATATATATATATATATATATATATATATATATATATATATATATATATATATATATATATATATATATATATATATATATATATTACGTATACTTTGTAAATATTAGGTTCTGGGGCGCTCATGGCACCCGTTTCTAGCAACTATTTACATATATAAATTTTATTTATTTTGAGTTCAATAATAAAACTGTTTAAAAAATAATTTATTTAGAATTAACATTAATAATATTCATTCAAAATCATACAAATATATAATTTATCATATGCTTGTAATTAAATAATTATTTACTTTGAGAAGTGAAATTTTTTTTTTCCTATAATTTTGTCTAAACTAGTATTGACATGTTTCACCAGATGATGACGTCTAAATTAATTGATTAAATACATAATTGTTTGAAAATAATTTTTTTCTCGATATAATTAACTGCTAATGTGTAATAAATTACAGCATTATGGAATCAGAGAACCATTGACCTGGGTAATTATTGATTAGATTGTCTAAAAATGTGAATTACTTTTGTTTTGTAAAAATATTTTCTACATTTTCAGATTGTTCATCACCTATCATCACCTATCAGACCGTACCAGTAAATTTTGTGGAGATCATTTTTGAAAACAAGGCAGTTTAGAATACCAAATAAATATTGTTCTTGATTTATGTAACAAAATTCTTTTATAACTTTGCAACTAGATGTCCAGTTACTTCATGAAACACAAACAGCCATAAAGCCTCAGGGAAACAAAAGACAAAGTTATATTAGAGTAAGTGTGAGTTAAGTAAGTTTCCAAACAATTGGATAGGTGCTTAATGTAAAAGCAAATAACTAAGTGGAAGAAATAGTAGTAATTGGTCATGTCTACCCCCAGTAGTAAAAGAAATACAAGTCAGATTAAACTCACTTTTATAGTGCTATATAAAGTTTGCAACGAGAACAAGTGACAATCAATAGATTGTTAAAACATTTACTAAATTTTGACATTAAAATAATTTTTTTTATTGCAATAACAATATATTATTATTGTATTATAAAGACAAATTACAATACAATATTTATTGTTATTGTAGTGGGTCATTACAATACATTTTTTTTTAGATATTGTTATTGTATTATGAAGATGAACTGCAATACAATATTTATTGTTATTGTATTACAGTATTACAATAGTTGTAAATCACAAGTATTGTTATTGTTTCTAAACTTAATAAAGACCTCTTGGCATTAGTTGTATGTGACTATTGGAATGCAATTATCTTCTTTATGTGGTCCAGTAAAATGTTTAAGGAAATAGACTGCTTCATGAACTTGATAAAAACATCTTAATTTTCTTTAGATATTTCCACATTGAAGACCATTTTGTATCATGAGTGCAAGAGTGGCAAAAAGCTCTCCTAAAATGAATATGGCAAGCTATGTGAGCTGCTCTTCTAAACAGATTTTTAGGAGAGCTTTTGGTTTTTGCAAGAGCTATCTTTTTTTAAAAGTTTATTTAAAAAGCTGCTTATTAATTACAAAATTTTGGTTTTATACTTGTTAAAAGCGCAGAGCGCCACAAATTTTTGTTTTTTAATGAACATCTAATTTAAGAGATAAGTCATATAAGGAAGTTTTATTTTTAAATAATTTTTGTTCTAGTTAATAAGTTATTTGATAAAGACACAGTTGCGAATCATCTTTATTTAAATAAATTCATAGCCAACAGGGATTTGTTCGCAATAGAGCAGGGTTGGCAAAGTGAAATCTCTTTTCCGTGCTGTTTTTTGATTTCTTCTTGGAGGACGTCATTTTTGACTGAATATTTTTGAAATAACTTTACAGTTTTTTGGACTTTTGTGATGACAAGATTGCAAGTGCACTTTCTCTTTTATTTTCATTCATAGCAGCATCAAGAAAACTGACTTCGGTGTCAGATTCGGATTCGTCACTGCTGACTTCATCTTCATCACTTGTTACTTGAAATGTGTTGTTATCGATTTTTTGGAAAGACTTCTCATACAGCACTTCTTGAACTGCCAAATGAACTACATAAGTGTAACATGTTTGATGCTCAGTTGGAACTAGTTTTCCAAACTTAACCATCGTGGAAGCTCCATCCGTAACTGCGCAGACAATGTTGTCACTAATGTTCAACCTGAATTCGGCCACTTTTTCTGTGACAACTGCTGCAGCTTTTTCAGCTGGCAGTGATCCAGAAATTCGAGTCAAGCCCAGATTCCAGAGTGTGTGTTTTTGATGAATATTAATATTCATGTACCTTCGATTTTTCAAAGAAGTGTCCTCATCCAGTGTGATTAAAAAGTGTTTTTCATTGTTCACTAAAGATTTAAATGTGTTTTTAAGGTCATTTCTCACACCAGCTGCAAACTTTTTAACTGATTGGATCACTTGCTTGTGATTTTTTGGAAAATCATAACCTTTTTGACACATGGCAGATCAAATGAAAGAGCTGTTAACAATGGCGTGGAAACTAAATCCATTCAGTGCTGTAAGTCTTGAAAGCACTTCTTCATTTGGTTGCTTTGGGAAAAAAGTTGAAATCTTAGGCTTTTTTGACTCTGTTTCCTGCTTTTGTTGTCATCTTTTCCTGTGTTTCTTTTTTGGTTTCATGTTTTTTGTCTACATTCCAGTTGTGGAACTTGAGTATTTACTGGTATTTCCACATATTTTGCAAGACTGCTTTTTCTTTGTTTAAGATGTGTTTCCAAATGTCTGACATTTTGATCAAAAGCTAATCAAATTGATTGATAAATGCAGCAATAAATATATCACAAAAAAGTAGTTAATATAGCACAAAAAAGTAAATCTTTATTAAAATGCTCAGACAAAACTTAACCAAACAGTTTAGTTGATACGAAAGTGATTATTAAAATTTTAGTTTATTCAATAGGCTATTTCAGACCTTTTTAAAGTATTTAAAGCATTTTTGAGCATAATAATTCTGATTGCCATCTTTGTTTTTTAAATTTTTGTTATAGAGACAAACAAATAAACAAGGTAGAGGAGTTCTGATTTATGTAAAGGAAAACAGTATACATAACATTATGAATGATATGTGGGTTTCTGACGGTGATAAAGAAATCATAAAAAAATTTTAAAGAATAGAAAAATTAAAACTCTATTAGGTGCCAATGAAAATCTTAACATCTTTTTACATTAAAAGATTATTCACAAAGATAGCAAAAAAAAGAAAATTAAATTCATAATTGGGGATTCTAAATGAATTGTTTAGTTTATGTATAGTTTTACCAAAATTCACCAAAATATACCGACATAATTTTACCGATAAATCGGTACAACAATTTTACCCATTTACAGGTAAATTTTTGGTAAAAGCTTAACCCTAGTTGTGCATCTCCACTTCGAAACCCGTGTCATAAGCCAGTTTTATTTTCAATTCTTTCCATATTTTTTTTTTATTCAAATAATTTTTTTATTAAATAATTAATAAAATAAATATAAAAAATATATATAAAATAAATATATATATATATATATATATATATATATATATATATATATATATATATATATATATATATATATATATATATATATATATATATAAAATAAAAATGAAATAAATTTTATATAATAAGGGAGTTTTATTTTCAAGTAACTTTTATTCTAGTTATAAGATATATAATAATTAGATGCTTATTTGGTTTTAACAAATTTTTATTAATTTAAATAATTTTTCACTAATAACTAATATGACTAATAACCTTATGATTGTCAACTGTTATCCATTATTACAAAATAGTGAATTTTTCTCAATTTTGTTAAATTTATTTACTTATAAAAAAAAGGTATAAAATTGAAGAAATTTAAATAAAAAGGAACTAAAAATAAAATATAAGTTGTTTTAACATTTCTTTTTTAAAACATTTAAGAATAATAATATAATATTAAGTATTTAATAAGTTATTATATTAAGTTATTATTAAATACCTAATATGATATTATTATATTTATAATATTAAGTATTTAATAAAAAAATATCACATTATTAGTGTTGTTAAACGCACAGTAAAAAATAAAAACTATAATAAACATAATAGTAATATACATATTAACATAATAATAATAAACATATTCTATTAAATTATATATATTTTTGCAAGTCTTAAAAATTTTTTTCAAAACTTTAAAAAGGGCAAGCAAACATTACTTTAATTTATGATAATAAGAAAATTAAAAAAAGCACACTTTTGAAAAAATAATGTTTTAGCATGGTTTCTTTTAATGTAATTGCAAATGCATTCATTTGCAATTACTTTAAAAGAAATTTTTCATGCTTTTGTAAATGCATGTAAAAACCATGCTAAAACATAATTACCTTCTTCAGTTGCCTACTTAATTACACAATGTAACAAAAAAAAAAATTTAGATGAACGGAATGAGCTACTGGAATCGAAGGAAATCGGTTTCCGTTATGGAGCAAAACTGCCTTTAGACTTCTTGTTGAGCTGTCAATGAATAATCTCCACTCTTCAGGATTGTGAACAATGCCAATGTCATTGAAAAGACCACGAACGTCATGACAATAGCACAGTGATTCTGATACTACATAAAAGTATGCGAATGTTTCATGTCTTTTTCGGTATTTCGAGGTTCTGCAGCTTGGATCTAATAAATTCCATTCTTTCAAACGTGATGTCAGAAGTTCTGCATTTGATTTAGTGAGACCTAAATCTCGTACTAAGTCATCAAGTTCTTGTTGGTTAGGGAAATGAGGTGAATCATTCGATTCCCTGAAATCACAGTCATCATTGAGTTCATCCGGTGAGTCTACTTCAGAATGATATGCAGCTGCTTCTTCGGATTGAGGTGGAGTAGGAACAGGCAATTCATCACTGTGTGGAACTGGTTCAATAGAAGATGGTATACTTGGATAAGCTAGAGTCAGCCTATCTTTCGGTTTTTTATACTTTGAAATGTCAACAATGCAGAAAAAGCAGTCATCATGATGGTTCGTCGGTTCTCTCCATATTCTCGGAATCGCAAAGGGCATTGACTTTCGGATTCCACGCAGCCATCCTTCCAGAGTTGATCTGCAGCTACCACAACTGTAGTGTGGTGCCCACG
>NC_061156.1:26275543-26280543 GCF_022113875.1 Hydra vulgaris | reverse complement strand
AGATTTATAAAAAAATACATATTTACATAAATGTAATTGTGTATAATATTCTTTGATAATTTTAAACATAATTAATTTGTTACTTTATTTAATAAAGTATTATAGTTTTTATTTATTTACATAGTAATTTATGTATTTAATAATTTTGTATTTTTATTATACATTTTTATTAGGTATTTAATTATGTATTTAATAATTACATAATTTATGTATTTAATATATTTACGTAATAATTTATTTATTAAATAATTTACAAAGCATTTCGCATATTATAGTATTTTAAAAAAATGTAATATAAATATATTTTCCATTTCAAGTTTTAGTTTTTTGAGCTTTAATTTTTCTATTTATTTTAGTTTTTTGAGCTTTTGCTTTTTGTTAGATAATTTATCTTACATATTTACATTTTGTTTTCAGCATATTTCAGTTGTCAAAATATTGTGTAAAAACAAAATATTTTATGCGTGTTCAGGAATAGCATTCGATCGCATTTCTTTAAAATTTATCGAACATGTCCGGCAAATATATATATATATATATATATATATATATATATATATATATATATATATATATATATATATATATATATATATATATATATGTGAAAAAATCAATTTAAATTGTCAATTTAAAATCAAAATTCAATTTTACGCCATATTTAACATATAATAAAAACATATAATAATAAATATCAAAATTTTTTATAAATTTCTGAATAGACTTAATTATATTCTTTGAAATTTAGATTATCTTGCTGTTGGATCAGATTCTGGGCGTATTGTTATTCTTGAATATTTACCAGCTAAGAACTGTTTTGAGAAAGTGCATCAAGAAACTTTTGGAAAAAGTGGTTGTCGCAGAATTGTTCCAGGGCAATATTTAGCTGCTGATCCTAAAGGACGAGCTATTATGATAGGTCTTTTAATCATTTTTCAAGTTTTTTCTTTTTAAAAAGATTTTTTTCCTTTAAACTTTTTTTGTATTTTGTAGGTGCTATCGAAAAACAGAAGTTTGTCTATATTCTAAATCGAGATGCACAAGCAAGATTAACAATCTCATCGCCGCTAGAAGCTCATAAATCACACAATGTTGTGTTTCATATTGTTGGGATTGATGTTGGTTTTGAAAATCCAATGTTTGCCTGTTTGGAGTTAGACTATGAAGAAGCAGATGTAGACCATACAGGCGAAGCTGCACAGGCTGCACAACAAACTTTAACATTTTATGAATTGGATCTTGGACTAAATCATGTTGTGCGAAAATATAGTGAACCATTGGAAGAGTTTGCAAATATGCTTATTTCTGGTAAAACTTTTGTTTTAAATAAGTTCTGGTAAAATGTTTAACTTAATTAAATAATTATTGTCAGTAGACATAAGACATACATCTTGTCATTGCATCTTTTCAAGACAACTTTTTATTACTTAAAAAGAAATAGCTTAAAAAAAGCTTAAACTCAAAAACTAATCATTTTTGCTTGAAAAAATGTCACATACAAATGATCAATGTATTAGATTTATTGAAATTTAAAATACTCAAAAATACTTTTTATCATTTACAATTTCTTTTTCATTATTATTGATGTTTTTTTCTCTTTTCATTATTTTTTTTTGTGTGGAAATTTTAAGAATATTTGTTAAATATGTTAAACATGTTTGCATTTTTTTTTTGTTTGTTTGTTTTTTGTTTTCTATTCCAGCTTATTTTTATTCTTTATTAATAAAAATCAAGCTGGTGTTATTGTTTTTTTATTTTATTTTTTTATTTATATTTTTCTTACTAATAAGAGTAATATTAGTTTATTAGTCGTTTATTAGTAATATTAGAAATTAAATATTCTATTTATAAAATGTGTGTATTAAACAATTTTTTTTAAATCAAAGACAAATACATCATTAGCATTACATAATGATGATGTCATACTGAAATAAGAATCTGCAAGGGTACTCCCTTACTAAGGGTTTGGTACTCCCTTGCACATTTACAGACACTTATACTTTCCATTTTTATATTTTAGTTCCCGGAGGAAATGATGGACCTAGTGGTGTGATAGTTTGCTCAGAAAATTATTTAACATATAAAAACTTTGGCGACCAGCGTGACATTCGATGTCCAATTCCTCGGAGAAAGGTAATAAAGGATCATAGCCACCTGCCTCAAATTTTTGATGGTTATTTAACTATAGCTTAGTGATTTTTATAAAAAGTTTCAACATGCTTTACTATGCTAGTTGACAGCAGTTTTCATTACTAATGTACTTTCTATTAAAAAAAATGCTTTTTTAGTAAATTATATATAAAAAATATTATGAATTTTGGAGAAAATGAGAGATCAATTTTTATACAGTAGCATGAATGAATAATTTGGTGGAATGTGGTTTTACAAAAAAGGTTTTTGAAGTGCACTGCAAATTCTATGTGAGGCATTGCAGTACACTCTAGAAGCTACAGAGATTGTTGTTGTAAAAAAGTTAAGCTATAACTCATGAAAGAAATTTCAGAACATTATTTAAAAATTATATAGAGCATTATTTAATGAAATAAAATAATTTATCAAGTATTGTTTGATAAAGAATATTATATAATATAATTTGCTATTATGTTAATTTTAATATTTTGAATTGCATTCATAATTTAGAACGACTTGGATGACAATGAAAGAAGCATGATATTTGTGTGCACAGCTACCTACAAAACAAAAGTATATTAACAAAATTTATATATATATATATATATATATATATATATATATATATATATATATATATATATATATATATATATATATATATATATATATATATATATATATATATATATATATATATATATATATAAGTCTTTTATATGTGAAGATTATTCATTTATATTGGTTTGTTTATATATATTAATATATTGGTTTGTTTACATATATTAATATATTGGTTTGTTTATATATATTGATATATATATAAACAAGCCAATATAAATGAATAATCTTCACATATGAAAGAATTAAAAATATATATATAAATTTTAAATTTATATTTAATTTTTTATTTATATAATATTATATACAATTATTATATTAAATTTTAATATAATAATCGAATTAATAGATAATAAGTAATAATAGATTTTTTTTTTTTTGTTGTTGTTATTTACCTCTTTAAGGCCAAGAAGGCCACTACAGGCAAGGAGGCTACTTAATAGTGGTTATAACCCTCTCTCAACTCTATAACTCCGAAACACGAACCTTGACAAACAAGGCTGCTGCGCGGAGAAACAAGTTGAGCGCGGTACTACCAGGGACGTGGTGAGAATCGAACTCGGAACCTCTCGCTTATGAAGCGAGTGTTTTACCACTACGCCACTACCACATATATAATAATATTATATATTAATAGTATTAATAATATAATATATAATAGTATTAATAGATAATAATAATATTATATATTAATAGTATTAATAGATAAATTTTATTCTAGTACAACAAAGTAATCTAATGTATTTGTTGAATAAATTTTTATTTTTTAGTCAATGTTTTTTTTCTTGGTTCAATCTGAGCAAGGTGATATATTTAAAGTTACTCTAGAAACTGAAGAAGACATGGTATGATATTTAGAATGTTTTTGTTTATAATTTTTTATTGTCAGTTATATTATATTGATATTACAATTTTAATTACCATGGAGAATTATGTTTTTGAGTTTAAAGTTTACCTATACTTATACTGTAATTTCTTCTTTTGAAAATTCTCTTTGTAATAGTTAAAATTCGTATATTTTTTTAAAGTTTCTTTGTATTAGAATTAATACAAACACTTAATCTCTCATGCAACAATTTATATCATTTGGTTATATTTTTTGTATACTTTTTGGTATATATAGAGTTCAACAGCCCTTTTTTATTTTTATATTCTATAATATTTTATATTTTAATCCCAGTAACTGTTTAAGTTAGGAGTTAACTGAAAGCAAAGAGCTAAAGGGCAAAAAAAACAGTTGACAGAATACTTAAAAAACTACAATTGTATTAATTATTATTTAAGCATGAAGATGGAAGAGAATAGCAACTATGGTATTTGTAGAGAAGCAAAAAAAAAAAAACCTTAGGATGGGACAGAAGCTCAAGCTTAGCACCTACATATAGCTAACTACATTTATAATGACTTTATTAGTGAAATGAACTTAATGAAATAATTAATTTATCTATTAATAATTTAATAATTAATTTATTTAATTAGTTTATTGAATTGCAAAATTAAATAAAAGTAGGTTTATGATGAATGAAAAAATAAATTTTTATAATTAATGATGAGTTTGAATGCTGATTTTATGTATGGATATAATATTGTTGTCTTTTATTTGTCCACCAAATATATTCAATGGAATTCAGTTGGTTTATTCAACTTTCAACATCAAGTTAAAAGTTTACAACAACTTTAATAAAAATGCATTTTGATATGTATTGTTGAAGAAATCTTGAGGTAGTTTGTATTCATAGTATTGCAAAACTTGTTTATTCAACAGTTTGATAGTTGTATTTGAAAAGTAGATAAAGAAGAAGAGAAATAAAAAAATAATATTTTTTTGCTTTAATATTTATTCCGAGTTGCTTGTAACAAAATAACCGTCGTTGGTATTTGACCGGAACCTTGGATAAAGTATAACCGAGGCCTAGACCCGAGTTTGTCACCCGTCTTAAAGATGTATAAATGTATTTTCCATTTTTTTATACAACCTACAACTTATTAAGTCTTCATTAACCGTTTTCTAACTTTTTAACCTATCCTCTATTTTAAAAAAACACATAACTTAATAGTGGTTGCTTGCAACCTTGTTGGAAGTAAATTAGAGTTTAAATATATATATATATATATATATATATATATATATATATATATATATATATATATATATATATATATATATATATATATATATACCAGTATTTAATAAATAGTAAATAAATGTAGTAAATAAGTAATATATAAATTAATATATGTAAATAAGT
>NC_061156.1:26155543-26270543 GCF_022113875.1 Hydra vulgaris | reverse complement strand
ATGAGGAGTTAAGATTTTCCAGAAAGTCACAGGATTGCCTTATGTATCATAGAGTCACAGCAATTGTTTAAATGCAGTTCATGTATGTTTATGCATGGAAGTAATGCTTGGAAGTTGCACATTTGTTGATTTTATGTAGTTGTTTTTATGAAAATAAATTGCTTGTGAGTATTTCAAGTGAAATATTATATTTCCAGCGACTCATATTTTATATGTTTTTAATAAGAAATAGCAGTCATTTATTTCTAGCAAGAGTATAGCGTTTTGAAAATTATTGTATATTTTTTTAACTATTGAGACAATAACACACACAATATATATATATATATATATATATATATATATATATATATATATATATATATATATATATATATATATTTATATATATATATATATATAATTTAGTATGTAAAAGTTAAAGCATTAAATTCAACTTTTTTCAAAGTTAACCACTTCTGAACAAAACAACTTTGTCAGACTCAATGCAGCAAAAGGCATGATTTAAAAAAAATCATTTGGTGTGTGTATTTATCACATATTGATGTTATTATATGCTAAGTTTTGTAGTTTTACAAACATTGTTGTGGTTTTGTAGCTTTTGTGTTTTTTTTTATCATTACGGTCATAACGAAAAATCCGATGCTTAAAAACAACAAATATAACACAATCAATGATGTAAGAAAATAAGTATAAATAATTATTATCAATCATGTATAATATGTTAAAAAAATGCAATATAATATTATCAAAATTTTCAATTATGAATATACGGTACGATTTTTAACATTACACAACAGGACTATAAATAAGCATCAAAACACATTTATACTACCCTTATAACTTTAAAACTATGCTATAGTAAGATAAAAATTTTTTTAAACTATTTTAGAATAGTTAAAAAAAAAGAGTTTTGGGGAAAATATAAATAAATCACACTCATAAATGGAAATAGCCTAACTTATCAAATTTAAAAAAGTTTTGATGTTTTTTAATTAACTTGTTTCAAGTGTTTAACACGTACCAAGACTAAGCTTAATAGACATTGTGATCTTAAATATTAAAAAAACTGTAAATATATAAATAAGTAGTTTTGACCTAGAAAATAAATTTTAAAACTTAATAAAATAATAATCAAGCTAAAACTTCAATTAAAAAGGTTAAAAAAAATTAAAAAGAGAAGTAATTTTTATTATTTTTTAATTTGAAAATAAACTTGCTATGCTTTAATAAATTTAAGAAAAAATGAGTTTAAAAAAATTTAATGTATTTCTTTTTTAATATAACATCTCAAACTTGATTCCAAAGGCTTCAACACATACATCGACTATCTTATAGTCTGCTGCAGAAAGGGAGTGCCGCTACATCAACTGAGGGTTTGGCATTGGGATAGCAATCTTTTTTTTTTATTATTTTATAAGTATATAAAATAATAATAATAATAATATATATATATATATATATATATATATATATATATATATATATATATATATATATACAGCAGGTGGTTATATATATATATAAAAATCCAGACATACTTTCAAGAGCAAATACTACCATAGTTTTTTTAAGGTTTTTAGAGATTAGATAAAAATATCATTAAATAAACTTTTTAGTTATTTTAATTAAGTTTGTCTTCAACCAGTCTGTTTCTTAGGATTTGACCAACTCTAAGATGAGTTGACCCAAAAAGTAAAAATACAAGGTTAAGGTCAATTTTTTTCGACAAAGCTTTATTCTAGTTTGTAGTTGCTTCACGTCTTTTGTTTGCCAGTTACCCTCATACACTTTGCCTTTTAAAATTGCTCAAAAGTTTTCGATTGGGTGACACTCTGGTATGGCTGGCGGATTGTCAACTTTTTTGACAAAGTTAATGTTATGAGTCTCATTACGGTTTTGGCATATTGCAATGAGGCCAGATCCATACAAAATACATAATTATCATTGACGTAATGAGCATTGATGAACAGCACTAATCTTCCCTTAGTACAATCCATTTCGTATATGGCTTTACTGACCGGATGGCTACTGGGGGTAAAAAATGGCTTGAAAATACCTTTGTCAGAAGCAGCCAGCCAGACCAGCAGCTTTGGTTCAAACTTGAACTTTTTGCAAAATTTAATGCTCTGTGCAGTCTCTGTTGCTAGAGTAGTAGATGCTGTTTCCGTTAATCGTTGAGTGCGACAGTGTGAAGTAAGACTCGTTGTCAAGGATGACTAATTTTCCTTGAAAATCGCAATAATGAAAATCAAATGAATTTGTTCAGCTTTGAAGTAATATACTGTGAACTTTTTACCTTGCAATTTATTATCCAAATAGAAGTTGTAAATCCGTTTTCTTATCTCTTCCTGCTTGGACTATTTTGTTATCTCTTATTTTTCATTAATCTAAAAACAAGGAAATTAACTTACAGAGAATTAAATAAGCTTTAAAATTGATATAAGAATGAAAAAAAAAGTTTAGCTTGTGGCAGTTAAAAGTCAGTTTAAGTTAGTCCGGATTTTAAGTAACCACCTGTTATATATATATATATATATATATATATATATATATATATATATATATATATATATATATATATATATATATATATATATATATATGTTTTAGGTGACAGAAATTCGTGTTAAGTATTTTGATACCATACCTGTAGCATCAGCACTGTGTGTTCTTAAAACTGGATTCCTTTTTGCTGCTTCAGAGTTTGGAAACCAGTATGTTCATTTTATACTTTCTTCTATCCAAATAATGAGTTATTAAGTGCAAAAGTTCTCTAATTTATTATTTATGAGTTTATTTATTAGTTTTATTATTTTTACTTTGGTATTTATTAGTTGAGTTCTTTTATTAAATCTCTAGTGCATTGTATCAAATTACTCATCTCGGTGATGACGATGAAGAGCCAGAGTTTTCTTCTTTGATGGCAACAGAGTTAGATGAAGGTGAAACCTTTTTCTTTCATGCTCGTGACTTGCAGAATTTAGTCCTGGTTGATGAAATGGAAAGCTTAGCACCAATAATGCATTGCCAAGTAATTTTTAACTCAAATAACAGATTTATTTTTTAAAATATTCTTTGTAATAAAATGTCAAGTCAAATATTTTTTTTTACTATTATATAAAAATTAATTTTATCATAAGGTAGCAGATTTAGCTAATGAAGATACTCCTCAGCTCTATGCTGCATGTGGTCGAGGACCTCGTTCATCACTTAGGGTTTTACGTCATGGTTTAGAGGTATGTTTTATGAAAATTGAATTTTTTAAGTTATTGCAAAATTCATTTATCACTTCATATTTCCTAAAATCTCAAAATTTTATCAATTTTTTATCTTACAGGTTTCTGAAATGGCTGTTTCAGAACTACCAGGAAACCCTAATAGTGTTTGGACTGTTAAAAAAAATTCTACTGGTAATTTTATTTTGTGATTAAAAACTTTATTTTCTAGCATTATGTTTCGTTATCTTTTTTGAGTAAATAAATGCTAATGATATAGTTCTTTAAGAGACTTAAAAAAAGCTTATATATATATATATATATATATATATATATATATATATATATATATATATATATATATAGATACATACATACATACATACATACATACATACATACATACATACATACATACATACATACATACATACATACATACATATATATATATATATATATATATATATATATATATATATATATATATATATATATATATATTATTGTTAAATATATTTCTATTATCCTTAAATTAGTTATTAATATATTATTTTTACTTTTATTTATTTTTGATTTATGTTTTTTTTGTTTTTATTTATAATATATTTATATTATAAATATTAGATATAATTTTTATACAATTTTCTTTTTAATTTTTATTTTCAATTTAAAACTATTCTTCTTCTTTTTGGTTCACTGTTAGTGATATAATATTACTTAGTATTCTGTTGTTTTATTATTATAACTATTATTTTATTTTAGTTTGTTCATTAATACTGCCTAATTTATGACAAATATTATTACAATAATACTATTATTATAATTTTTGCTATTATAATTACTTTTTATAATATTAAATCTTTATTATTCTTTATTGTTATTTTCAATATTATTTTCTTTTTTTTCCTTTAAAACTTACCAACTTCAAGCTTAAACATGGCAAGTTTTCTTTTTTTATCTTTCTCCTTAGCTTTACTTTACCTCCAATTTTCACAAAGTATGCACTGCATGTACAAAAAAAGTTAGTATAAGTTGCAGAGCAATTCAATGTGATGTGTGTTTTGTTTTGGACTCATAAAAAAATGCAAAAAGCTTTATGATCATAGGTAAAATTAAACACAGTCAAAACGCTCAACATGGTTGTGTATAAAATGTTTTTCCATTTCATTTCTTTCCATTTACATTTGTATCTGAATTTAAATTACTCTACTCTTCTAATAAAATTACTATAACTGATGACTTTATCATTCCCTTCGGTATCAGGATTGAATAAAATTTATACTCAAATTAATTATTTTATCACATGCTTCAGTTTCTGATGAGTAAAACTGTTTGTCTTTTGATGTAGATTGCCAATCTTATGACATTAATATATTTTTTTCTCATAACTTTGATATCATAATCTCTATGTCCTTCCACACATCTAATTATTATTCAAAGCACACACCAAACAAATCTTTTTGTTGTGGAACTTAGTTATATCTATCAAAAAAAAAACTGATTTGTAAAAGGAGAGATGATTTGATCATATACACACCAAACTAATCTGCTTTTGTTGAAATAATTTTTTCCAAAAGTGATTTTAACATGGATCTGGTACAGTCAAACTCTGACTTTGCAACTTCTGAGTTTTTAATTTACTTCTTATAATTTTCGGCCATTCGATACCAACGAGAGTTCATAACTATTCTGTGACAATCATTGACAATATCTTTTTAAATGTAACCACTAACCAAATTATTTCAGGAAGTCTAACAACTTTTTCTGATCATATATCTTGATTTCTTATTTGTCCTAATTTCAACTAGTTATTTATACCACACAGTCATAATTTATACCACAGGAGCTTTAAAAGTTGTAATAAAGAATCATTTAAATTTGAATTATTCAAAGTTGACTGGAATGATGCTACCAATATAAACTATATTAACTCCAGCTTTGAAGTATTTATTTTTCAAACAACATTGTTGTTAGTCTGTCATATGCCACTCAAAAAAATTAGTATTAGGAGCTACAAGCATCAATTCAAGCTATGGATTACTAAAGGAATAATAAAATCGAAATCTTATTCAAGGGAATATGTCAAGAATAATGAAATTCGAAATCTTATTCAAGGGATGTTAAGAATAAATGATCCAATAAACATGAATAAACTAAAATCTATCTTTAAACACAATAAATATACCATAATTGATCTAATTAAATTGAGTAAGAAAATACATTTCAAAAAATTCTTTTCAGAAAATGTAAAAAAATCTTCATGACACTTGGAAAGGTATAAAAAGTCTAATAAATGTAAAAAATATCAATATTGTACCTTTAATTTGCTTACAAGTTAACAAAACATAATAACTGAGCCAACTCTTATCTGCAAAAAATTTAACAACTTGTTCACAAATGTTACTCATGGACTTAGTTCTAAAGTTCGCTAATCTTACATTAGCTATGATAAGTATCTTAAGCATCCAAATCTTCATAGTTTACTGATATTTCCAACAAATCATTCTGAAATCTCGTCCTTTATATCTAAATTAAAACCTAGAAAATCAATAGGTCCTAACAGCATCCTCACAAACAATCTTATTGGTTTTAATTCTGATTTTTTCATATTCTCTCTAAGCTACTTAGTATCTCCTTAAATGGAATTTTTCCTGATATTTTGAAATTATTTTGTGTCATTCGAATATATAAAAAGCTTCTTAAAAAACCAATGTATCTAGATTATACTCATTTTTGAGTTTCTTTAATTTTTTAAATAAATTTCTGTTTGGATTTCGATCAAAAATTGTACTTGCCACGCTTTAATAAGCGTTGTAATTTTTTATTTTTTATAACCGGAAAAGTTAAAAAAGTACTGGATACTGGTCATTTTGTTGGTCATGTTTTTACCGAATTACAAAAAGCTTTTGATACTGTTAATCATACCATTTTAATTAACTTGAACATTATGGAATCCAAGGAGTTGCTTGTAAATGGTTTCAATCTTATCTCTCAAATCGAGAGCAGTTTGTTAGCATTGATAGTTACAAATCAAATAATAAACAAAAAGTTTGTTGTGTTTCCGTGGGTTCTGTTCTTGACCCTCTATTATTTTTGATATATATTAAAGATCTCTGCCCACTTTTCATCAGCCCATTTGTTTGCTGATGATGCTCATATCTTGCATATTAATAAGTCTTGTTCCTTGTTTAAGAATATAAACTTAGATTTAAAAGGTTTAGATTTTTTCAAGTTCTCTGAACTTGAAAAAAACCAAACTAACATTTTTTTTTAACAACTTTTATACAACAATCATATATAGTTAAAATTAAAATTGATAAAAGGGGTTTATATCCAACACACTTTAAATATCTTGGTGTTTTTATATATTCGAACCTCTTATGGAATTTTCATATAGCTCTTTCATGCACTCTGTAAAAACTTAATCAAGCTAGTGGCATAGTTTTGATAATTCGCCATTATATTGATAAAACTGCCCTAAAGGGGTACCCTGTATTTTGCAATTTTTCAGTTTCAATTTTTGACAAATTTGCAATTGTCAATCGATCTGAATAATAAATTTTCAACTCTAAAAAAAAATTTAAATTCTTACCTTATCAGTTCTAGTTAGATTTGCTAATCTTCTTTTTGTTTTTGATTCCCTTAACAAAAATTTACATTTCTCTATTACAACTTCTTTCACGGAAACTCGATTTATACATTTAACTTTAAATCACATCCTACATTTATCCTACTATTTGAATGTATTTTAGAAACGGTGTAAGCTAACCATTTCGGTTACATAAGCATGTTGTCTGACCAAAATTTTAAAACTATTTAATAAACATATAGCTTTGTAAAACAGCAAATAAGCTTTCTTAAAAACTCTATCCCTTTTGTTTGTTATAGTGCATAATATCTTTTATATATATATATATATATATATATATATATATATATATATATATATATATATATATATATATATATATATATATATATATATATATATATATATATATATATATATATATATATATATATATATATATATATATATAGTGCATATATGTTATGTATATAATATCTATAAAACTTCAAAAGTGTTTTATTTTGAATTTTAGAAAAATAAAAGATTTAAAAAAAAAGTTGCCAGTGATATGATCATGGTTTGCATCCGAATCATGGTTTGCATCCGAAACTCTTTAAGCTAACCATTTTAGCCACTAATATGTATTGATTGTAGTTTATATCTCTATTTAATAAACAAAAACCTTTATAAAACAGTAACTAAATTGTATAAATCAAAATTAAGGAGATGTTCCCGCATTGCAGTTTTTAAATAAAAATAAAAGCTCTAAAACTTGATATATGTTTTAATATTACACAATTTAAAGTTTAAATAAATTAGATATTTGCATACACTTAGATATATTTGCATACAGCTAGATGTTTGCATAAAAAAGTGCTGCAACTCTTTCTTGCCATTACCTCAGTTGCAATGGTTGTCAAGAGTTCCATGTCAAACACATTCGAAGGGACACACATATATATATATATATATATATATATATATATATATATATATATATACATATATATATATATATATATATATATATATATATATATATATATATATATATATATATATATATATATATATATATGTATATATATATATGTATATATATATATATATATATATATATATATATATATATATATATATATATATATATATATATATATATATATATATATATATATATATATATATATATATATAGAGAGAGAGAGAGAGAGAGAGAGAGAGAGGTCAATTTATGTTAAGTGCAAAATTAATCATTTTGAGATAAGTATGCAGTTTTGTTATATTTCGTTAGATCTTTCATTTGGTCAAACTATGATTGCTGTAGTTACCTATAAAATTATGCATTAACTATAAATATTATTAAATAATATTTAAAATGATATTATTGTAATAAATCTATACAATAACAAATATATAATAATAAATATGCAGTAATAATTTATTAAAAATAACAAAAAAATTATATTAGTAATAAATTTTAAATAAAATGAATACATTCAACGATGAACTTTCCTGATAAAATGCAACTGTCTAAAAATATAAATTTATTTTTTATTATTACCTGATTTACAGCAACAAATCAAATTTTTAAACTCTTCTTCTTCAAAATGTCATATTTGCACTTATTATAATTAGACTAATGACCACATTGATATCTCATACTTGTGCAAAATAAACTGAAAAAAACCTCTTTCAAAAAGTCTGAAAACAGTTTTCAAAAATTGAGTTACTTTTATTATACTTTATTATATTAAACCTCAGTTATTTTATACATTCCAAATATTCAATTGAAGAATGAAGTGTTATTTCATAAAAGATCTTTTTAACTTTTGGAAAGAACGGACCACCAAAACAATCACCACAATTTTAACTACATTATGTTTATATAGGAGGTATTCAGGTAGTGCAACTATGTTGATGGTTTCTTTATTCAATTTTTTATCAAACGGTCAATGATTAGAAATAATTTTGTAATATTGCATATGAGGTTTGCAATTAAATTTGTACTTTCCAAATTCATTTGCTAATGCAAGTCCCTGGAACTCATAATCATAAATCATAATGAATTATATAATTTTTAACTGCTTTTATGCTTTAAAAGCAGTTAAAAATCTTTTGCATTACTTTTATGCTCTTTTTTATTACTTTTTTGAAAATGCTTTTCAATAAACTGTTTATTAAAAGAATCAAGTTATTAACTTAATTAAAAGAATCAAGTTATTAACTTAATTAAAAAAATCAAGTTAACTTAATTAAAAGTTTTGTTAAATTAATTTAACACAACGTAATTCAAATAAATTTTTTACTTGTAGTTTTTTACAAAAATAAAAAGTTACAGTTTAAGATCAAAAAAAGTCTATACAAACACTTATTTGAATTTTTTTATTTGTTTTTTTTTTTTTCTCAAAAAACACTTTCTAAAAAAAAAAACTGGTCATTTGTCAGGTTGTTTTCAGACAAATTTTTAGTAGGGGAGACCAGGGAGACTTTAAATGCAGGGGGAGAATGGACACTTTGAAATCTCCTCCCTATTATTATAAGCCTCATTAGCTGAATATTTGATTAAATGCTCTGCAATGTTGTATTGTTTAATTAATTAATTTGCTATTGTTGTATTGTTTGGGGTCAAAAAAGTAACTTTTTACTTAGTAGCATTGCTAGTTTACAACACATATCTATTAGAATAATGACGTTTTCACCAATGAGATCTGATATCCAAGAAAAAAATTCTGAACTAAAAATTCTAAAACTCCATGATCTTGTAAAGTTTTACAGTTGTCTTTTTGTGTTTGACTTTTTCCAAAATAAACTACCAAACTCTTTTTAAATTTTTTTTTATTAAAACAAATGAAGTTCATAATCATCACACCAGGAATACAGAAAATTGTAAGCTGAACTCTTCTTTTTTCAACACAATTAAATTGGTAAGTTTTTCATAAAACAACAATGTTTTTCCCAATCGAACCAGTGTATTTCCTGCATTAATAAAAAAGTCCAAAAAAATATATATATACCCTTGTTACAGATTATTTAATTGAGTGGAGTGGTTTGATTTTTGCTTTATTTATTATTTATCTATATTATATTTATTTATTATTGTGTTGTATTTGCTACATTTTATGTTATTGTTATATTTAATTATTATCTATAATATGTACATACAATTCATATTGTATTATAATTATTCCTAATATTATTGATACTTTATTATTATTGTTATTATTTTGTATTATTACTATAATTATTACATATCATTATTATTTGTTTAACAATCTTTTCTTTTTTTTTTCTCTCATTTATATATTTTTTTTTGCTTTTCTTTTTTTTTTTTTTTTTCTTTATTAATTTATTTTTTTCAGAATTTTATGTTTTTTAGGTATCACTCCATTTTAACTATATGAGTGACACCTAACCAAAATCTATTAATTTACGATGAGCATTTGTATATTTTTATTGATATGGTTGAATTTAAAAAAAAAAAACTAAATATTTGTTCAATACTGCATCCTAATATTGTATCCAATAATGAATAAGTATTTTTTTAATTATAAGAGTATCCCCTTTAAAAATAGGGACTTAATACTAAGTTTAAATTATAATTTTTAAATTTTTTTATTTTTATCAGAATAATAATAATTTCATAATTTTTTTTTAAAAGATGAACAAGATGCATACATTGTTGTTTCCTTTGTAAATGCAACACTTGTACTTAGTATTGGAGAAACTGTGGAAGAGGTTACTGACAGTGGTTTTCTTGGAACAACCCCTACTTTATCTTGCTCACTACTTGGTGAAGATGCTCTGCTACAGGTAGGTTAATTACAAAACAAGAATATTTTAAAAATCGCAAATCACAAATCATTTGTTTTACAAGCTTGAAATTTTAGAAATTTATTGATTATATTCCAAATTTTCAAAAAACACACAAAAAAAAAAAAAATTTTTTTGTGTGTTTTTTGAAACGTTTTTAATGGCTGGTGTTTAAAAACAGCCATTAAAAAGATTAATAATTCTCTAAATACTAAAATACTATAATACTTATAACAATATTTATAATACTTATATGTATTTGTTATAATATAATTGGCACAGGATTAGAAATTAAAATTATTAAAAATCTTAGTGATAATTTTAACATTATCTACATCAAAATTTAAGTTATGTGCAAAATTTATTATAGCTCAGGATGGTGTGATACTTCAACACTTATTGGTTGTTAAATCTTATGCTTAGTTGTTAGTGTACATGCAAATATACATTATCACATTAATCTGAATCTGTTTATAATTTGAGTTGTCTTGTGAATTGCACATTCTGTCTTTGTAAATGGCTCAAACATTGATTAATAATAATAATAATAATAATAATAATAATAATAATAATAATAATAATAATAATAATAATGATAATAATAATAATAATAATATGGATTTAAGCTTACAGCTTAAATAATAATAAATATAAATAAAAATATAATAATTATAATAATATGGATTTAAGCTTACAGCTTAAATCCATATTATTATTATTATTATTATTATTATTATTATTATTATTATTATTATTATTATTATTATTATTAAAGCTTTTGAATGTATTTATATCTGGTGTTGGTGTAAATTTAAGTAAACTAAAATTATTCAGCATTTTAATTTGTATAGTTAAAAAGTTTTTGCTGAAATAGATTATATATATCTTAAGTAATATATATCTTATGTAAAAGATAGTTAAAGCCTTGGATTTTTTTTTTTTTTGAACACATTATTTTAATTTATAAATACATTTTTATTTGATATAGATATATCCTGATGGAATTCGCCATATTCGTTCAGATCGTCGTGTTAATGAATGGAAAACACCTGGTAAAAAAAATATAATACAATGTGCTGTAAATGAGCGTCAAATTGTTATCGCCCTCACTGGTAATGAGCTTGTTTATTTTGAACTTGATCAGTCAGGTCAGCTTAATGAATATACCGAGCGTAAAGAAATGAGTGCAGATGTTGTGTGCATGGCATTAGGTCCAGTTCACGCTGGAGAGCAGCGTTCTAGATTTTTAGCTGTTGGATTAATTGATAACACTGTTCGAATTATATCATTGGATCCAAATGTGATATTTTAAATTTTTTTGTTGTTCTTTTATATTTTATTTCATGAACATTTTTTAGCATATTTTTTATGTTTTATGTTGTTTTTGTTTTTTTTATAAATATTTATTAGTGAACATTATTTTCTTTTACATTTATAACTAATTTTATATTTAATTAGTCCACTTATGTTTTTTTATTTACATAAAGGATTGTTTGGAGCCTCTCAGTATGCAAGCTTTGCCAGCAGCAGGAGAATCACTGTGTATAATTGAAATGGGTGGTACTGAAGTAGGAGAGAAAGGAACTGCAGGAAATGCTGGAGGCCTTTTTCTTAATATTGGTTTAGCAGTAAGCTGATTGTTCTATATTTTTAAAAAACATCTTAAAATTAAAGTTTATTGAATCATATTTTTTACATTAGAATGGTGTTTTACTTCGTACTGTTCTTGATTCTGTTACTGGCGACCTATCAGATACACGAATCAGGTAAAACATAGGTTCATATCATATATTTCATAAAATTACAATGTTTATATATATATATATATATATATATATATATATATATATATATATATATATATATATTTGTGTGTGTAGATTTTTTAAAAGTATTTTTATTACAGATGAAAAAAATATCCTACAACTAAATAATAATACTAATTTAAAAAAATTAACAGGGCTTGAATTAAGTGATTGCAAATGTGATGTGGTAATGCTTCCCGTCTTTAAATTTTTAGCTTTTAAAAACTGTCAACTCTGTTCTCTGTTTTTATCACTAAGATCAATAGCTGTTATTCAATAAAAAATATTTATATTGATCTTGAATTATGATATAAGATATCATTATAAAACCATATTATTACTTCTATTTTTTTTATTATTAAAAATTATGATTTAAAGTTTAGTACTTTAATTCATTTTATAAATCATCAGATAAAACTAGAAAAATAAAGCGTGATTAAGTACTATGTAATTATTAAAAACTAATCACAACAGTCTAAAGAGATTTAGCCATGATAAAATATTTTAAATAAAAGAAATCATGAAATAAGATGTAAAATACATTTTCTTATTTAAATATTTTCTTATAAATTTAATGCTCAAAACACTTTTGCAGGTATGTAAAAACACTTTTGCAGGTATGTAATAACACTTATTAAAACTTTTTATAGTTATTTTAAATCAAAACAAAAAAATAACTTATTTTAAAATATATCTTTTTTATTACTTTTTTTTTTATCAATTAAATTATTTCAAATTTAAAACATTTAAATTTTTAAATAAATAGTTCCTCAAACTTTCCCCCTAAACAAAAATTGATTTTAATGTTTCAATGCACAAATAGCTTTAGTTAAATAGTTTTTTATTGGTTGATTTTTAAATTACTGCTCAAATTTTTCGGACCTTTATTAATTTTTTTTTTTCTTAAAACTTTTTTTTTTCTATTTATAATCCTTAAATTACCTGATGTTTAAACAAGCAATAATTAAGAATATGTAAATTTTGACTTATTATTTTTGCAGTAGTAAATTTATTGTTTTGTTTTTTTATTAATTTTGCAATATGATAATGGATCATTTCACTGAAACAATGTTTTAATGAAAAGAATACAAATAACAACATTTTTCATTTAAACAATGTGTTATATTATTATTATTATTCTTATTATTATTATTATTATTATTATTATTATTATTATATATATATATATATATATACCTGGGTATTACCCGGATATTTTTTTCAATTAGATGTTACAGCAGCTATTAAATAACCTATGGAGTGTAAATTTAGTCAATTTCGATTAAAAAAAACAAGTTTCGGAAAGGCCAAAATGAAGAAGTTTTTTAACTTTTATCTTTAAACTACATTTTTCTTTTAAGTTTTTTGTAGCAATCTATTTCTTATTTTTTGGCAAGATTTTTACTTTTACTTCTTTGCGAACTTCACAAAATCTTCGTAGCATTTTAATAATGCTATTCCATCGCGTTTTACAATCTAAAAATAAAGCTTTTCAAAGGACTGAATATTTAAAGGTTGAAGATTGTCATCATTTCTGAATGGGGACTTTCTAAAGACTTTAAAATTTTTATGAATTTTACCAACAATACACCAATATCAGAAACTAGGTTTGTCTCAGTGCCTACTTCATCACAGGTCTCTATTGTTTTTTCTTAATTCTCTTCCTCTTCAGATCAAAATTTAAATTTTTTATCATAAATTAAATCATTGTTTATCTTATACGGCTTCTAAAGTATATCGCAAACAGAAAGATAGACATTTCATCATAACACTCGCACCATCAGTGATTGTTGCTACAATGTTGTTTGAATCCAATTGAAATTTAGACAATCTTGACTTGAAAAGTTGAATAGCTTTTTTTAGTGTTCATGCTTCTGTTGAAACAGATCATTCCTAGAGATTGAAAGCCATCTAAACCATGTAAGGTCAGATTCATAAAACAACGGTTTCTGACTGAAGCAGATTTTTCAAAGCTTATAGAAAAACAACCTTCTTCTTGAATTTTTCGAATATCTTGCTTAATTATGGTGATAATTTTACCATATTCTGCCATAAATTGATCTCTGATGTTTTGAGAGTTTTTTGAATTATATTTTTAAAATTACCCAGGTAATTTTGAAAAATTACCTGGTTAACAGGTAAGAAAAAACTTGCAAATTACCGGGTAACGGTTAAAGTCTCTTTCCACCAGTAAGCACTTATATTTTTGTTATTTTTAATACTAGTTTTAGTATTATAATATATATTATATACTATATATAATATATATTATAATATTAAAACTAGTATATTATAAAAATAAAAACAATCTAAGCGCTTGCTGGTGAAAGGAGCAAGAGTTTTTAATAGAACGAATACATTATTTTGAATTTTGAATTTTCTGCTTCCAAAAGTATGCGCGATTTTAATTCCATTTTTATATCCATTTATTTTAATTTTCAAATGTGTGATTTATGAAAATGGGTGATTTACAAAAGTTTTTTTTAACGTCATGCATATTTATATTATTTTTTAATTTTAATTTTTATTTATACTGTGTTTCCATTTTAAAGTATTGTTTTATAGTTTATAATACTTGTCTATTAATTTTTAAAAGGTTTTTATTAACTTTATTAATTTTTCTTTGTTTATTAATTTTTCTTAAATATGTTTTAATACAAACTTAAGTTAAAATATGATTCAACTTAATTTTAGAGGTTCATTAATGTATTAAATATTTTAGTTATATTATCATTAAATAATCATTTTTAGGTGTTTGAAGAGTGCTTAAAAAGTATTTAATTTCTCAATCCTGAAATCCCGGGATTGAAAATTTTGGGGATTTTTGCCATCCCTAACTGGAACTATTTTGAACCCAGAGTTCTTATGTGTAGTGGTGGCAAGGTGGTTTTATGTGTAGTGGTTGCAAGGTGGTTTTATGTGTAGTGGTTGCAAGGTGGTTTTATGTGTAGTGGTGGCAAGGTGGTTTTATGTGTAGTGGTGGCAAGGTGTTTTTATGTGCAGTGGTGGCAAGGGACACAAAGCTGTAATAACAATAGGTTTCTACTCATAAAATCTTATGAATTATTTTAGTCCCCTAACAAGACTGCTGGACATCATAGACCAAAAACAAATAATTATTTAAAGCCAGAGTTTTGAGATTTTGCATGCCTAATGATTATATTAGTCCAAAATCAATTTTAAAAAACATAGAAGAAATTAGTTCATATGTAAATGTCAAAACTTTTTAAAGAATTTAATCATGAATAACATAATAATTGACAAATAGGGATTTGTTGTAATTAACAAGAGTATTAGTTCAAGGGACAACTGAATAAGCGCGAATTTCATAAGTGCGAACTGGCATAAGTGCGAATGGCGTAAGTGCGAATTGGCATAAGTGCGAAGCGTTGCAAAAACTGCCATATGTGCAAATTGGCATAAGTGCGCCAAAACATTTTGCAAACATTGGCATAAGTGCAAATTGGCATAAGTGCAAACTGGTATAAGTGTGAAGCAGTTGCAAAAACTGGCACAAGTGCGAACTGGCATAAGTGCGCAGAACAAATTTGCAAACTTTGGCATAAGTGCAAATTGGCATAAGTGCAAACTGGTAAATAAGTGCGAAGCAGTTGCAAAAACTGGCACAAGTGCGAACTGGCATAAGTGCGCAGAACAAATTTGCAAACTTTGGCATAAGTGCAAACTGGCATAAGTGCGAAATACTAATTTACACTTATGCCAATATTAGAAATTTTATTCGGCGCACTTATGCCAATTCGCAGTTATGCCAGTTCGCATTTATACCAATTCGCACTTGTGCCAATTTTTGCAAATTTGTTCAGCGCACTTATGCCAATTTGCACTTATGCCAGTTTGCATTTGTGCCAGTGTTTGTAACTGATTCGCACTTATGCCAGTTAGCATATATGTCAATTCGCACTATGCTAATGTTTGCAAATTTGTTCGGCACACTTATGCCAATTTGCACTTATGCCAATTCGCGCTTATGCAGCCTCCCGTTGGTTCAACTAAAGATTTTTTTACTCTGAAAGATTTTTTTAATAGTAACCTCTATAATCTGGTTTTATTTCAGTAATAAAACATTTTCTTAATTATACAGAAATTCTGATTATTATTTTTTTTTTTTTTTTAAAAGTTTTTTCATTTAATTTAAAAATTTATAGAGAAAATATATATATATTTTTTTCTTTTTTTTTTTTTTTTTTTTTTTTTCATTTTTTTCTTTTTCTTTTTCGTGTTTGAGTTAAAGTTGCCAGTTAAAAAATTAAAGTGTATAGTTTTTACGTTGTACTAAATTTGCATGAGTAAATACACTACTAAATATTTAATATTTATGTTGTACTAAAATTGCCTGAGACATTACTAGATATTTAATTTTGCACAGAATAGTATTGTATAATAATATTCTATAGATAAAGAAGAGTGTCTAGATAATAAACATACATGAAAGAGTTGAAGAAAAACAAATTTTACAAGCAAATTTTTTTTTAAAGAAAAGAGCTATAAGTGCGTAGCAAACAAAAACTATTTAAAGCATCTTTGCTTTAAATAGTTTTTGTTTGTGTGCATCTTTGCATACTAACATCTTTGATGATTATACTAATAATTGCTGTTTGGGGCTCAATACATAGATTGAACTGAGATTTTTGGTTGTGCTATCTGCATATACTGCAGCAAAAAGAAGAAAAGCATTTTTTTATTTTCTTTTGAAATTTCTGTCTGTTTCAAAGTTGTCATTTTAAAACTTAAAGTATGTGAAATATATTAGGCGTCAACCTAAATCAGCCAAAGTGTGTGTCTGTGCATCTGTGTGTGTGTGTGTGTGTGTGTGTGTGCATGTGTATATATATATATATATATATATATATATATATATATATATATATATATATATATATATATATATATGTATATATATATATATATAATATTATATACTTTACTGAAACAGGGGGCTATCGGAGGCTTTAGTACATTCATCACTGACTAAATAGAGAGAGCATGCAAAGAGTGCCACTACATTGGCTAAGGGTTTGGGTCAGGGCAACAATCTTGTTTTTCCTTTTTTTTTTCTTCCTTTCTTTTTTCCAAATAAGTAATATGGAGAAATGTAAACAAATGAATATCTGAATATACTGTTATAGATACAGTAAATTTCAAACTGAGTAGTCCAGATTTCACAAAACATTGATGACATCATTCTGAAATAGTGATAGGTAATGATAAGTAAAGGATAATAATATAATTAGTAAAGGGTAAAATAGAAATATGATGGACTAATGTAGTTCAAGTTTACATTGACTGACAGAGGCATGTTTAACAGCATAAAAAAGCAGTTCACAAAACATTTGTGAAACGCTTATTTAAGGGAAGAGAAAAGAGTAATGAAAATGTCAGGAAATTGCAACTACAAATGTTTGAGGGAGTATTTAAAATACATAGGTCGTTAAAGAAGTTCGTAGAACTTCACCTATAAAGTTACAATAAGACTGTGTTTCATTATTACCATTTTAAGTACTTGTTGATTTTAAATGTTTATTTAAAAAGTTATTTAAATTTTATTATATACGTTTGAAACAAAAAATTTAAAAATGCAAAAACTTCGGGTTTTAATATCAAACATATATTAAAACTCGTGCTCTATTTGGAGTTTCAGCACAAGCCATAACCGTTGAACCGTGACAGGTTTCAGCCAAATAGCATGTTCAACATCTTCAAAACAATAGGTGTTGTTCATTTGGGTTATGTTGAAAAGGGAGACACCATTACTAGCAAGTATTATATAAAAAATTGTTTGAAACCTCTTATATGCGAAATAAATAAGCAAATACCTAAAACAGGCACTCACAATTTCAAATTTCTCCATGATAACACTCGACCCCATGTAACTTAAACCATCACAAATTGTCTAAACCAAGCTGGAATTACAATAATTTGCCACCCACCATACTCAATAGACTTATCTTTATCCGGTTATTGGCTATTTGACTTGATAAAAAAAAATCTTGATGAAGATACTGATGTCGAAAGCCAAAAAACTTGCATAACAAAACTACTTGAAAGTATAACCAAAGAAGAGTATAAATAAATGTTTCGCAAATGGCTTGAAATGATGTAACTTTGTATAAATAATGATGGACATTATTTGGAATATTTAATAAAATTAAATTAAAAAAACTGGTTTATTTTTTTTATAGGGGAGTTCTACGAACTTTCCTAATGAGCTAAGTAATTATTTTAAATAAAATAATATTAATAAAATAGTTGAATAAAAAGTACCAACTTAAATATTTTTAAATTTATAAATATTGTTATTTCTTAATTAATTAAAAAAATTTTAATATTAACTTATAAATAACATTATTTCACATCTGTTTTTTATTTTCAGGTATCTTGGATCAAAACCAGTAAAATTATTTAATGTAAAAACTTATGGATGCAGCTCGGTAAATTTTTAAATTTTTATTCAATTGATCTGTATATAAACTGTATAATTAAAAAAAAAGATTTTATCTAGGTTTTAGCAATGTCTAGTCGTACCTGGCTGAGTTATACTTACCAATCTCGTTTTCACCTGACACCTCTATCATACGAATCTCTTGAATATGCTTCCAGCTTTGCTTCTGAACAATGTCCAGAGGGGATAGTAGCTATATCATCCAATACTCTCCGGTATGTTTCATGTTACTGTTCTGTTATTAGATTATGTTGCATAATTGCATAAATAAGCCTTTGGAGCTTTGAATTACACATAGCATTATATTTTAGTCTATCTATCAAATTTAAATTGACTTATACCGTCAACAATAGACTGGGTACTTTCAAGATTAGACTGCATTTTTAAGTGATAAAATTCACCTGTTAATCTTGAAACCAAAAATCCTTCATTTATAAATATTATCTCTGATTTGTTAAAAAATATTTAAGTGATATTAGTGGTAAATGATTTTAAGCTAAAAATTCATTTAAAAAATTTGAGTTTTAAAAGAAAAAATAAAGGATTTTTAGTTTCAAGATTAACAGGTAAATTTTATCAGGTAAAAACCCAGTCTAATCTTGAAACTACCTTGTCAATTGTTGATGGTATTTAAATTTGATAGACAGACCAAAATATTTGGCAATTAACTATAAAAAAAGAATTAAATTGTATAATAAAGGTCTACTACTTTTTTTAACTTTTTTAAATTTTCTCTAATTGGTTACAGTGTGATATTAAAAAGTTATATAGAGAAATAAGTTGATAAAATGCATTACACTTTAATTTAAGTTTTAGACTGTTTTAAATACATTTCTGGCATATCACTTTTAGTTTCAATTTTAGGTCCTTTACTTTTTATCATTTTCTTTGATGATTTCAAATAACATTATTAATGCTATGTCAATCAATAAATGAGAGGAAAATCAAGTTGATGATGCTTTCAACCAGCCAAAGGTTTTCTAGGGTGACACCAATAAACCTAATTTATCAGAATCAAAGCATTAATTTTGAAATATATTATAAATATCTTGGTTGCACAATTGACTCAAAGTTAACATTGGACAGGTTTTTTAACAGTATAAAAAAGTTGGTAACCTAAGATCTCTATCAAATCTCTGTGACAATATTGAAAGCGGTAGTTCAATATTGCCCTTTTAACTTTACATATAGTTAATTTACATGACAACAATAATAAAAATAATAGAAATGGTAAGAAAAATGTGCAAATAAAAATAACTTTAATAAATGAAAAGTAAAATCAACAGTATCATTATTATGATTGTACACTAATTAGTTGTACACTAATCCTCGGAAAACATGACAGCAATTTTAGTGATTATTTTTAAAAAAAAAAGTAGAACTAGAAGAACTAGAAGAACTAGAAACATATTTCAAATGAAGTTAAGTTTAAAAAATGATAGTTATATAAGTTTATTAAAAAAAAATTATTGTCAAAAAGGTTGGTAAAAGTGCACTTTTTAAATTTTTAGTTAATAACAGGTTGGCTAGTGGTCCTTAAAAATCTGGAAAAATCTTGGTATTAGAAAAGACCTGGAAAAATACCCTTTTTAGCAATAATTCCTTGACATCCTGGAACTTTTTTCAGGAAAAGTTCAATATTTTGTTATACCCAAACTAAATTTGATAAGCATGTCTTTTACGTAACAGAAAAAAATTTTGTTTTTATTCCACTGATTATTTATTTTTCATTTTCATGTTTTTTTATAAATCGACTTTTTTTTATTAGTACTATTAAGTTTAATATATTTATTTTTATATAATATAATTATCATTTGTAAATTTTTCATATAATTTCACTTTATTTGACACCCACGTGATACACTTCAATACAATCTTCTACAAATTTTTACTTCTACAAATCTTCAAGTTTCTTTGGAGACCCCTAAAAGTATTTTTTATTTAAAAAATTTTTAAAACCAGTGTTTTTTTATTATTATATAAAAGAAGGTGACAGCAAATGTTTTTCAAAAATCTTTTTTTTTGGGGGACACTTCAATACATACATATGTGATAACTATTAAGTAAGTTGGATAAAAAATTGTGTCTGTGATCGATGTTTTTGTTAATATTAAGTTAATTCTTTTTTTTGTGTATACAATGAAAAATTAATATCTTAATGCATCGACCTCTTAAATTTCATAATAAATAAATTCATAAATTTTATCTTTGTTTTTAATCAAAACATTCAGAGTAATGAAATTGTACAAATTCCCAGAAACCTTTTCATTATTTTCATTAGAAACATTATCAATGTTTTTTCATTATCAATGCAATGAACTTGATTGGTGTTTTTTAGCAATTAAGTAAAAATTTGATTTTGGGTAGTTAAATGGCAAATTTCAAAAGGAAAATTCACAAATATGAGTTTGTCAAAAATTTTGTCAAGTTTGTCAAGTTCACATATTTTAGCATAAAATCTCAAAAACACTTTTAAAAACGGTTCTTTATTAAGCTAAGCATTATTTAGGCTGTCCACTGTCTATTTCAGGGGTCGGCAACCTGCTGCTTGCAAGCTGCATGCAGTTTTTTTTATCCGAATTGTGTGGCTTTTACAAAATGTCCAAGTTATATATACTTAAATTTTATTAAAACAAATAAAAAAATTTAATTATAGAAAAAACATTTTTTTTTTAATGCATTGAAATAACGATTTGAAGTTGAACAGAATTATATTAAAATAATGTACGCAGCCATTATGTAGTAGTGCCAGAACTCTAGTTTTAGCCAGAACACTAGTTTTGAACTCTGGCTAAGAGCCAAGAGGTTTGTGGTTTGACTCAGGCTCTGGCATAATAAGCGACATTGATAAAAAAGGCGGTTAGAACTTCAAAGATGTCCTTTATATCTTGAATACTCAAGGCGTAAAGGACTTGGTAGTAAAAATAGTAAAGTAAAATCCTCTTAAAAAGGATTTTATTTTATTATTTGCGAATTTTGTTTATCACTTTATGAAAATATGAAAAATATTCTGATCTACAGTTGTATAAAAATGTCTATTGTTTATCTAAATGGTGTTTTGAAAAGTGTTTCTATCACTGTATTGATTTAAAAACATTTTTTGTTGTCAAAAGCTTTCAAATACCTGGAGTTAAGCAATGGCAATTGGTTACAAAAACTTTATTTTGCTACCGTTATGACAGTTCATAATAACCTCAATAAGATATTGCAAGGACAAGAAATACTGTACATTTGATTTTATAACACAAAGTTTCTTTTGTAGTCAATTGTGTTATTTTAAGATATTAGCAAAATTTAATTCATTTCTTGTGTTTAAAAATTTAATTCATTTAATTTTAATTCATTTCTTCTGTTCTGCATCAAGATGCAGGAAGTGTTATTAAGACTAATTAAAAATTTGATTTGTCATTTTTGTCACATCCATTTACAGTAAATACCAGCGAAAGAAATTTTAATTTAGATAATATGAAAAAACTTTCAATTTTTTAGAAATATTAAATTATATCTGAAACATGGAATAATCTTCTCAAAACTTCAACTTTAGCTGATGGCAGACTCTTTACTGTTATTCATTCAACATATTATTGTTATCTATTCAACATATTATTATCCATTCAACATATTATTGTTATCTATTCAATATATTATTATCCATTCAACATATTATTGTAAGCAGATATTTTGCAACATGTACATCATTAAAAGTAACTTGAGATACTCCCTCCTTGAAAGTTATCTAAAACTAAAGAATTCAAATTATGAATCTGATCTGTGAATCAAATTATGAATCTGATCTGTGAATCAAATTATGAATCTAGTCTGTGAATCAAATTATGAATCTGGTTTGTGAATCAAATTATGAATCTGGTCTCACAAAAACTCACAAAAATCTCACTAATCTTTTTGTTCGATTTTTTGTATTTAATTTTTTTATTATTTATTAATTCACAACATGTAAAATTAAAGTATATCAGGCAAGTTGTTATTAATCTTCAGTTTTTTACACAAGCACCCTTGCGCTCTCGATAAGTTTTGGAAAAGAAAAATTTTAAGAAAAATAGCTCTCTACTTAAAATAAGTTGCTGACCCCTGGTCTATTTGAATTCATTTTTGAATATTTTAGTACCAGTGTTTTTTATTTTTTATTCTATTTTTAATATAATTTTTACTAAATTAACTTCTAAATTTAAAATATTTTAAATTTTAAATATTGTTCAATAAAAGTATATTAGCGCTGGAAAAGTTGGGTGCAGTTTTTAATCAAGTCACAACTCCATTGGATTTTACTCCACGCAAGTTTGTGGTTGACCATAAATCTCACACCCTTATCATGATAGAGACCGATCATAATGCCATGACAAAAACTTTCAAGTTAGATCGCAAGCAGCGTATTGCAGAGGTTTTTATGTATTATCATTTTTCATTAAGTTTCAAAAATAGTTTTTATAGTATTAAAGATTTTTTCTGTTTTCTATCAGAATATGTCATATTTGTCATTTTAAATAGGAAATGGTAGAATCATGTGGAGACAACGATGAGGCTCGTGCTGCTGAGTCACAAGTTGCTGCAAATTTTCTCAATACTGACATTCCAGAGATACAGTTTGGTGCTCCTAAAGCTGGTATTGGTAGATGGGCATCTATTGTACGTATAATGGATCCTATCAGAAGTGAAACTCATCATGAAATTCAACTTGAACAAGACGAAGCTGCATTCTCGTATATTAATGTTTTATATTTAGCAACTTTTTATAAAGAGTATTTTTTTACAATATTGTTTTTTTTTTTTGTTTTTTTTTGCGTATAATTTTTTTTCCTTTTTTTCAGAGTATGTCTAACTGAATTTGCGAATCAACCAGGTGATCGATTTGTTATAGTAGGGTGTGCAACAAAAATGATTTTAAATCCACATTCCAGTCAATCGTGTTCGATCCATACATATCAGCTCTATCAAAATGACAGAGGTCGCATGCAACTTGAGTTGTTGCATAAAACACCTGTTGATGATATTCCTGGTGCGCTTTGCTCATTTCAAGGTCGCCTTCTAGTTGGTGTTGGCCGTATTCTTCGTATATATGATCTTGGTAAAAAAAAATTGCTTCGCAAGTGTGAAAATAAAAAGGTTTCTACATTTATTACTGGAATAGATACAATAGGTTATCGGATTATGGTACATGACATTCAGGATTCTTTTCACTTTTTAAAATACAAACGAAAAGATAATCAGCTAGTTTTGTTTGCAGACGATGTAAATAAAAGATTTCTTACATGCGGATGCTTAGTTGATTACGATACCATGGCTGGAGCTGACAAATTTGGAAACATTTTTTTTGTTCGGTTGCCAGCAGATGTTAAAGATGATATTGAAGAAGACCCAACTGGTGTAAAAGCTTTATGGGATCGTGGTTTATTAAATGGGGCTTCGCAAAAAGTGAGTTACAATTATGTTTTTTATTAAAATTTGTGTTTAAATGTTTAATGACTTCAATCGATTAAATAATCGACTTAAAAATCAAAACAAATTAATCGACTTCAATCAATTAAATAGACTTCAATCAATTAAATAGGCTGACGTTGTATCTGTTTATCATATCGGAGAAACAGCATTATCATTGCAAAAAGCTACACTCATACCAGGAGGATCAGAAAGTTTAGTGTATACAACAGTTTCTGGTGGAATTGGAATGTTGGTACCATTTACTTCAAGAGAGGTTTAGAATATTTTTTTATTGTTAATTTTGTTTAAATAATGTTTACTAATTATAACTTATTATTCTTATATAGGATATTGATTTCTTCCAACATCTGGAAATGCATATGAGACAAGACTCTCCGCCTTTATGTGGTCGGGATCACCTCTGGTTCCGTTCTTCTTTTTCTTCTGTAAAAGTAAGTTTTTAAAATCAAATCTAATTTAAGTTATTAAGAAACCGCATCGTTTGTATGTTACACTTGTTTAGAATTGCGTTGATGGTGATTTATGTGAACAGTTCAATTCACTTGAATACGCTAAAAGAAAAGCTATTGCTGAAGAGCTTGATAGAACTCCAGCCGAGGTATTTAAAGTTAATTTTTTTAGTTTTAAAAGTAAATATGTCAATGAGTCGTTTTTTAAAAATCACAACATAATAAATAAGGTATCTTTGTTATTTACCAGATAAATATATTTACTATATACGCTGCACAAACATTTTAGTAACACTATTGACAAAAGCTCTTATAAAATACTTAAACAAAACAACCTAATAACACAACTAATGCAACTTTTGTATCACAGAAGATTACACCTATACAGGTTTGTACTTTCTGTACACTGTACCTTACTTTCACAACACAACCAATACATCTTATTTACACAATAAGCCTATACGTCCACAAAACTTTTGGAATAAACTTCTATTGTAACTAGTGGCAATAATAGATTCAACTTGTCACAAATGTTTGTCCTTTAAAAATCTTTTATTTTCTTATTTTTCAAAAATAATTTATTTCAGGTCTCAAAAAAGTTAGAAGATATTCGAACAAGATATGCTTTTTAAAAACGAAGAATTATCCTTTGAATTACAACAAAATATTGTTTCTGCGACAAAGTTGGATTCTGATGTCCTCGTTATTTTCCAAAATGTTAATACAAATATTTATCATCTTATACAGATTTTTATATTATTTGTGGCTGGATTGTTTCTCGCTGTTCATATTATGCAATTTGGCGTGATTTCAATTTTTTCCTTTTTTTATGTTGTAAGAATCTTAAAAAAGACAGCTGACAGACTTTTGATAAAAGCTATCAATTATATCCAAAATAGAGTTTTTAATAATATTAAAAAAGGTTTTCAGTGTTTTACATAAGGGGCCATCCATAAAGGACGTCATCCAATTAGGGGGGGAGGGGGCGAGTTAAAAAGAACAAGGGGAGGGGGAGAGGTTGTCAGAAAAGGACGTCACTTTATAGAAAACTACCTAAACATGTGTTTTTAAGAAGATAATGTATGAGATTTTTCAAAGGTGTAGCAGCAGGTTCAAACATTGCGAAATGAAATAAATTTTTTTGGGGTTAAAAATAGGGGGGGGGGGGGGGAAGCAGGATTTTATGACGTCCTTTTCAAGGGGGGTATATGGAAAAAAGACAACCGGTGACAAAGGGGGGAGGGGTCAAAAATTGGCTAAAAAATAGTGATGTCATTTATGGATGGGCCCTAAATATAATTTAAATGTATCTCGAAAGTGTCTTAAAGTAAATTGATACTTTTAGAGACGAGAGAGGGACGACATTTTCATGCATTTTAGATGTTTTTATCAACAACTTACGTGTTTTGACGGTAATATAAGCGATTATTTTATTATTAAATAAAATTTTATAAGGCAAGCAAATTAATAAGATGATTATATTATTAGATCATTTATCATCGTAAAAGGGCTAAAAATATCAAATTGATATTCAAAAGGTCATTGCATTAAATTGTATTTACAAGAAAAAAAATTTGACAGCTATCTAGAAAAAGTTCTAAAAATCTTAAGCTTACTGCGTCATTCTTGAGATAAAGGTGTTTATGGTGCGTGACCATATAGAGTTTTTAAACAATTCATCGCATTTACAAAAATGCCTAGATCATCTAATTTTCTCAGCCTGTTGAACCCGTCATTTCAAAAAAGCCTAAGTTACACTTAGAATTTCACTTTTTTGAGCCATTTTATTTATTGAAGTGAACGCATTTCCTTTAAAAGAGAACGTCATCATATACCACAAGTAAACTTTTAAGCCAAATTAAAATTAAAGTCTGTTTGCAAAAGGCACTTATCGCGGACCTATAGCTCTTTCATGTAAAACAAAACGCAACTGTCAGGTGTGACATCACTTTACTAGTTACAAAAATAAAGAATTGCAAACTTGCTTAAAATTTTAAAGACAATTTAATTTTTAAAAATAAAATAAAAATTCAATAGAAACAAAGCTCATATTTTTTTAGTGTAACAAATTCAAAAACAAAAAATATTAAAAACAAGAAAAATAAGAAGACGGAAAAAAATAAAAACAAATACTGTAAATTAAACAAATATATATGTCAGGAATTAAGAAGATGCATTTTAGTTTCCCGTTTTTGACTGATATGAATTAATTTTCTCTAAGTGATAGTTGCACCTGGTATTTGAACGCAAATTATATTTTTCAGAAAACGATATCAAGAAAGTATCTGAAAAAACGCTTGGTACGAGGTTGTTCTTATACTTATACATAAAAAAATTTTTTATGTATATGTGCTAAGTGTTTTTATGTATATGTATATAACACATTTTTTTTCAACTCAAGCTTTCAACAAGAACGGACGCACTTTTTACCTCGTGGCGAAAAAAAAAAACTTTTTATTTATTATAAATAAAGACGTATCTTTAAAAAATTTTAACTTAATAATATGGCTGTAACACTTCCAGAAATAAAGAAAATTTTAAAAGAAATGTTCAAAGAATTTAAAAAGGAAACGGAAGAAATGTTTCAAAAGCAAGAAAAAGCAGTTCTCGATATTATTGGCGCTAACATCAAAATAATAAACGACAGATTTGAAAAAGTAGAGAAAAATATTGACAGAAATGCAAATTGTATAAAAAAATTAACAAAAGAATTAGAAGATATAAAGGTAAGCCTTAATTTTAATGAAGGACTTATCGACGAAAAAATAGTTACTAACAACAAATATCTAGATAAAAAAATGGAACATACAAAAATAGATAATGTATTAAAAGAAAAACGAAACTTAGAAGATCGATCACGCCGAAACAATCTTAGGATTGAAGGAATTTACGAGAATGATAAAGAATCATGGGGGATACTGAAAAAAAAGTCCAAACATTCTTCACCGAAAAACTTGTTTTTAAAATTCAAAAAACAAATTACTCTACGTTAAATGAAAACTTAGACTCTGATAACAATATTTATCACAATAAATTTTCAGATTGTTCATATTACTTTCCTAGCCAACTAGAAGGGTTTCTTTTTAAGAATGAGCGTGAAAGAAATAATATTCAAATGTTAATTCTCCACCTCAATATAAGAAGCCTAAATATCAATTTTGAAAAACTTTTAGACTTATTAGAAGAAACTAAACATGTTTTTAATATAATTTGTTTAACGGAAACTTGGACTTCTTTAGAAGACCTAAATAAGTTTTATCTACCTCATTTTAATACATTTTTAATGGAAAGGAAAACAAATAAGCGCGGTGGTGGAGTTTTAATTTATGTTCACGAAAATTTTGAGCATTGTTTTAGGCATGATTTAAGCGTTTCTGACTGCGATAAAGAAATTGCAACTATAGAAATTACTAACTGCAACAAAAAAAATTTTTTACTAAGCTGTTGTTATCGGCCACCTGATGGCGTAAGCGAAAACTTTAGCATGTTTTTACAACAAATTAATAAAAAAGGTACCGTTGAAAAAAAGCAAAATTTTATAATTGGAGATTTAAACATGAATTGTTTTCTTTATAATGATAACCTTAAAGTTAAAAATTTTTATGATGAAATTTTTGAAACGGGTTCAATATCTTTAATAAACAAACCTACAAGAGTAACGATAAATTCAGCAACTCTAATAGATAATAACTTCAGATATTTTCAACAATGATTTAAAAGTAGGTATTTTGCGAACCGATATATCAGATCATTTCCCTATATTCCTAAAATTAGATAATACAAACTCTGAAAAAACTCTAACCGCACAAAGAGTAATTCGAAAACGCATTTATAATAAGGCTAACCTTAATTTATTCAAAAATCAACTTTCATTACTGCACTGGAATAACATAAATTTTAATGATAATGCTAACAATATCTATGAGTCTTTTTTCAAAACATTTTTTTTTGTATACGATGCTAATTTCCCAATCATTGAAAATAAAATAACTACTAAGAGCTGCAATACACCCTGGATCACTAAGGGCTTTAAAAAATCGTCCAAAATTAAACAAAAACTATATATAAATTTTTTGAAAACAAAAACACCTAAAAACGAAAAAATTTACAAGGACTACAAAATTCTATTTGAAAAAATTCGCAAAAATCTAAAAAAAATTATTACTCCCAATTACTCAATACATTTAAAAATGACACAAAACGCACATGGCAAATAATGAATGAAATTATTGGAAAACAAAAATCATGCTCAGGTTTTCTGCCGCAAATGGTTAGAGTCGATAACAAAAGTTTATGCGAACCAAGAACTATAGCTCAAGAATTTAACAAATTTTTTATCGATATAGGTCCAACACTTTCTAAAAAAATCCCAAAGACCAAATCTTTATTTACTGATTTTCTAGTACCCAATGATAATTGCATTGGTTCAGTTGAGTTGTCTTCTGAATTATTGTTTGAAGAGTTTGAAAGAGCCTTCAAATCCTTAAAAAAAAATAAAGCAATTGGAGCAGATCAAATAAATGGAAACGTTATTATAGATTGTTTTGAACAGCTAAAAGTTGTTCTTTTTAAAGTTTTTAAAGCTTCTATCCATCAAGGTGTTTTCCCCGAACTGTTAAAAATTGCCAAAATTATTCCTATTTTTAAAGAAGGGGACAAATCAATTATTAGTAACTATCGCCCTATTTCTGTTCTTTTCACATTTTCAAAAATTTTAGAAAGAATTATATATAACAGAGTATACAAATATTTTCATGTTAATAAATTACTTAACATTAATCAATTCGGTTTTAAAAAGGAAAGCTCAACTGAACATGCAATTATCCAATTTGTACGTGAAATCTTAAAATCATTTGAAAAATCACAATATACTCTAGGAATTTTTATTGATCTATCAAAAGCTTTTGATACGGTTGATCACCAAATTCTAATCTATAAACTTAAACACTATGGAATAAAAAATAAAGTTTTAAAATGGTTTGAAAGCTATTTGTCAAATCGTAAACAATTTGTTCCGAGTAATGACGGTTATCATACCAATTGTCTTTCTATAACATGAGGAGTCCCACAAGGCTCAATTCTTGGTCCACTCCTTTTCCTAATTTATATTAATGATTTAAATAAAGCCTCTAAACTAACAAGTATTATGTTTGCAGATGATACTAACTTATTTCTTTCTAACAGTGATATCTTTGAACTTTTTAAAACAATGAACAAAGAGCTTATAGATGTATCGAGTTGGTTTAAATGTAATAAGTTAACTCTAAACTCTAATAAAACAAAGTGGACCTTATTCCATTCGCTTTCCAAAAAACGGTATTTGCCATTAAACTTACCTAAAATTTTTATTGATCAAAATGAAATAAAAAGGGATTCCGTAACAAAATTTTTAGGTGTTTATCTTGATGAAAACATCACTTGGAATCATCATATCGACTACATAAGCACTAAAATTTCAAAAAACATTGGAGTTTTATATAAAGCACGAATCTACCTCAATAAGAAAATTTTAATCAAACTTTATTATTCATTTATACACAGTTATTTAAATTATGCTAATATCGCCTGGTGTAGTACAGAAAAAAGTAAGTTGCAACGTCTTTATCGCAGTCAGAAACATGCTATCCGTTTAATCTGCTTTGCAAATCGCTTTTCTCACGCAAAACATTATTTTATTGAAATGAGAATTTTAAATATATATAATGTTTTATGCATTGTATACATGTGGAAAAATGACTTGTCTCAATCTGTCTTCAAAGATATTTTTACTCCGAAACCCATCAACCAATACAATTTGAGAAATACTGATTTTTTAAATAAACCTTTCTGTCAAACGAACTTTAATCAATTTTGTATTGCCTACCCGTACGAAAATTTCCCATGGGAATTTTAGAAAAAAAACCCATGGAAAAACCATGGGTATTTGGAACACGTTCCCATGAAAAAACCATGAGTTTTCCATGAAAAAACCATGAGTTTTCCATGGAAAAACCATGAGTTTTCCATGGAAAAACCATGAGTTTTCCATGGAAAAACCATAAGTTTTCCATGGAAAAACCATGAGTTTTCCATGGAAAACACATGAATTTCCCATGAAAAATCTTTAAGTTTTTCATGGAAAAGTCTTCCAAATACCATGGATATTCAATGATTTTCCATCCATGGAAAAACCATGGAATTTCCATAGGTATTAGGAACACCTTTCCAATGAAAACTTATGGATTTTTCATGGTAAAAAAGCATGATTTGTTTTCAAGTTAGTTTATCTAATGTTATTTGAATTGTCATATTAAATCAAAAAAGCAAATTTTATCCCACTATTATTGAGTTCTCTTAATCTATGAGATCGCTTTCTTCAAATAAAATCAATAAACAAAATAAAATTTAAATCTTGTTAAATCCTACAAATCTTTGAAAAATAATAGCTATAATGCACCTAAAACATCAAAACTTGACACACCCACAATATTTAATGCACGCATATGTATAACATACTGAAAATAAATAAAACAAAAAATTACAAGTAATATAATACTATAAGTGATATACATAGTGATAAACAATTGAAATTTATCAAGAAAACAATTTTTACAAAAAATAAAACAATTTACATGTTTATTATTTTATATTAACTATTTGATAAAAATAGTATATATAAATTTGATAATAACTTCAAGTTTTAACAAGTTAAAAAGAACCATCAATACAACATATTTAATTCAAAAAAACATCAAGCCCATTTATAAATGCGTCTGTACTGTATCTGTAGAAACAGGTAGATGTTAAACAAAGTACCATTCACATATTAATATTCATTTTTTTCACCCTAGTTAGTCTCATTCTCCATTTCACCAATCTAGACAATACATCATACAACTATTATATACATTCTAACTAGTTTTCTTTATTTACTAATTCATTTTACTTATAATTATTATCTATTATAACTTACTTTATAATTAGGCATTATACACAATTATGAATGTTGCCAAATGTTAGGTATATAGAAAAAAGTAGCAATGAATATATCATTATTTATAAATACAAATTATTAGTTTGTTACCTCTTTTTTGCCTAAGCTATCTGCATTATGTACAACATCGTTTATATTTCCAGTCAAACATTCCTGCCTATAATGTAACTTTATTAAAATGATTTATTCAAACTAATACATATATAAATGTTACCTGCATGTTAGAAGCATTTATATAGAACAAGGCAGCAACAAATATTATATTATATATTTACTTTTGTAATTAAAAAAAAAACTTACTTCTTCTTCTGAGCTATCTGCATGATGTACAACATCATTTACAAACCTGTTTTCTTCACGTCCTTCCATTTTTTAATATATTATAAAGCACAGGACTTGTTAATGAACGGCTAAATAAATATATTAAAAATTTATATTTAAATGAAATGATAAGGTTAAAATGAAAAGATTTATACACATATATAAATTTTACCTGCATGTTAGTAACATTTATATAGAATAAGGCAGCAACAAATATAGTATAACTTATAAATTGTAATTTTAAGTAAAAACTTACTTCTTTGTCTGAGCTGTCTGCATGATGTACAATATTATTTATATTGTCAGTCAAACTTACCTGCTTATAATGCAGTAATTTAAATAAAATGATAAAGTTAAAATAAAAGAACTTACGCACATACCATTAAATTCAAAAATTTATTATATTTTTACTTCACTATTTAAAACATAACTAATATGTAATTTATAAAGTATAGTAATGTAAAAGCATAGTAAATATCAAAGTGTGTGCATAAATTAATTTATTTTAACTAAAGACGAGCACTTTACATCAGTTAAATATAAACAAATAAAAATAATTGTATTATAATAAATAATAGTGTATTATTTATAAACATTGCTTTTATATGCTTATATTTAACTATGAAGTAAAATCTTGTGCATTAAGTAAATTCCCTTACTGATACTTATAAAATATTACCACAGTTTTCCTTCTCCAACTAAGTGGTTCTTGGAACATCCTTACAAGTTGAATCCCAAAGATTACGTTTATATGTTTTCTGGTTTAAACTCAATTCACCATTTTATTTTGACAGCTTTTGAACTATTTTTAAAAATATTAAATGCATATAAAAACTGACGATGTTATAAACAATATAAACGATGAACAACATTATTTATATTGCCAGTCAAACCTGTTGGCTTATAATGTAGTAATTTAAATGAAATAATAAAGTAAATATAAAAGAATTTATAAACATTATTTATATTACATTACTTACATATTCTAATAATTCTAAAGAAAAAACTACAACAAAAAGACAAAAACAACTTAACAGAACTAAAATTGAATAGAACATTTATCATAAAAAAATGTTTTTTAATACTTAATGAACATTTACGATACAATAAACTTCAAGCATTTTTATGTAATCTAAGGCTATTATAAAAAAAAAATAAAAAAGATCATACTAGTTATCTTTTGTACATTAGTTATCTAATCTTATTATCTTAGTTATCTAATCTTATCTAATATACTGCTTGTATATTAATATTTTAAATAAGTTTCTTTAATACGTTCGATAAATTTTATAATAATAATTATACTAGTTTGAATGTACATTAAATTACACTATGTACATTAATACACTAGTTATTTAATGTAGATTAAAACTAAACATTTATTTGTTGTAAACCAAATAATAATTATTTGGCAAATAATTTGCCAAGTAGGCATTAAAATTCAAACTGGTTTACTTGACATACTTGCTATACTATTGCAAGTTATGCAAAGTAAGCAAAGCTACTGGAAACAGTTAAAATAAGTATATGCATAAATAATATATAATAAAATATAATTAAAAATAATCCCTTTTATAATGCATTATAATATGATAAATATATCTAGTTGTTTATGTCTGTATGTTTAGTTAAATCATATAAATGTATTGCATTATAAAAAACATATAATTCATAGCCTTATTAAACACAGAAAAACAGAAGAATGCAGTAAGTATTGTTTTCTAATTTAAAAATAATCATAACTCTACGAGCTATGACGCCATCTTTAAAAGCGCATTTGTAACAATCATGGCGCAGCTTAAGCTATGAAAAAAAAAACATGGTTCACCCATGGAAATTCCATAGGATTTCAATTTTCATGAAATTTACCCATGGAAATTCCATGGAATTCCCGTTTTTCATGGGAAAACCATGGTTTACTCATGGAATTCCATGGGTTTTCCATGGAATATTTCCGTAAGGGTATCGGGCACCACACCTTTGGAATAAAATTGTTTTGCCCAATTTTGATTTCGAACTACCCATTACTTTTCGTTTTTTTAAAAGTAAATTAAAAACCGTAATTTTTTCATTAGAAGACGTATTATGTTATTATTAGTTTCTTATTTATATTTGTAAAAAGTTTATTCTTACTTATTTTGTTGATTTTATATTCTTTACTTAACGTATACGTTTATATAAAATATTGGTGAGTAGATCCGCGTGATCTCTCTTTAGATTATATAATATATATTTGGATTATATATATATGAAATTTGTAAAAATTTGATACTGTTAATGCTATTTTGAACTTATTTATCGTCTTTCAGATACCTTATTTTATATTTGTGAAAATTTATTATTATTATCATTTTTTTTTTTTTTTTTTGGCAATATATAGTTGTAATACGACCAACAAATGTAAAATTTAAAAAAAAAAAAAAACTAATATCTGTAATGTGTTAAGCTTCTCAATATCTAGAACCATCATGCTTTTCATCACTGGGGCCGGGTTTACTAACCTATTTAATTAGTTTATTACTTTGCATACATGGTTTTGCAGGCTTTGCAATTTTAGCAGTTTTGGACGTAAGTCTGACAATAAGGAGGAAGGGGGGGCGTTGAAACCAAAGTGATGTCAATTCAAAAAAAGAAAATTAAGTTTATACAAGCAGACTTTAGGTATTTACATCTACAATGTCGTATAGTAATGGTATATTTGCTTTGCGGGGAATTTGACGTAAGTTTCCCAGAGAGAAATTAAAATTTTACCAACGTTTTATAATTGTATTACCATTTGGCTGCATATCTAATTGTTTACAAATACCAACATTTTGTATATAAATTAATAATCGTTGTTCGCTCTCTAACGTGATGCTATGCATGAAGTCATTACACATACGAAACGCCATGGGTGTCCATAAATGATGTCACTGATTTTTCTCAATTGTTCAACCCCCTCCCCCCTTCTTTGTCAAACTGTCAATTTTTGGCCAACGCCCCTCCCTCCCTGTTTATATATGATGTCAGTTTTTTTTTTTAAATGACATCATTTTGATCTCAACGCCCCCTCCCCGTTGTCAATTCTTGTCAAATTTTTTAGTAACCCTCCCCCAATATTTACTGCCATCTTTTATGGATGATCTTATTGCTCCTAAACGGCTTGAAGAAATTATTTTAAACAGCTTGCGCTGACAGGAGCAAAATCGTTATTTTTATTGCGGTGTAAATAATACTAATAAATATATAATACAAATACGGATAAAGCAGCGGATTTGATTATACGTCAAGAGGACAATAACTTTTTAGTTTGCGGAGAGCATTCACTACCTATTGTTTCAATCGAAGGTCACTTCAACAACCAATAGGGAAGATAATGAGTAATTGAATTTATATTATAGATATAGAATAAAATTTGCAATTTTATTCTATATCTATAAAAAATTTGGGTTCAAAAAATCACTGATATTATTTATGAACAGCCCTGATGTGTTTTCCTAAGAAGAAAAAAAAGCAGCCCGTAGATCACAGAGATAAAGCTGAAGGATCACAGTGTTACTGGATATCTGGTGATATATCAATGAAAGTACGGGAGCATTTTCTGTTAAATGAGTGCACCACTATAATAAAGATGCATTGTCTTATTATTTAGATGAAATAACTCATCTAAATTGCTTTACCTGAATGCTTTACCTGAAGTAAATTCTTTTAAAGCTAGACTAGATAAACATTTGTTAACGGCTGTTAAAGTATAAATTTTAAACTTTATACTCCGCGACAATCGTCGTTACAGCAATTTGTATTACTATTACTATTACTACTATAAATTCAATCAGTGTGAAAACTATGAGCATAAAACACAAAATTGTCATCACCAAGTTCTCTAAATCTATCATTCACTAATATTCGTAGTCTTCGAAGTAACTTTTCTTCTGTTGAGTTTTTCTCTTGCAGAGTTCACCAGACCTATTTGCTATTTGTGATACTGATTGAGTTCAGCTGTCTCAGCTTATAATCTTAGTGTTGATATTTATCTTTTATTAATTCGTAAAGATTACTATAGCCACATGCTTGACCTATGCATTTACATTTGCAAGAATTCACCCATTTGTCAGGAAACTAGGTTACATTCATATCCATCAGCAAAACAATTTTCCAAAAAACAGACGTCTGTTTTCTATTGCTAGAAACCATTCAAATGGTTTTGTCCAATGCCAAAGCCCGCTATATTGGTCACAAAATCTTATATTTCATCTCAAAAATTAGGCTCTCGTGGCTTTTAAAGAATCTTTAAAAGTACCAATAATAAGGGCAAATATGTTATTCCATCTCTCTTGTATGGTTAAGATTTTGTCACCTCGCCCAAAGACAGAGCCGAATTATTTGCTAAGAACTTCTCATTAATATTATCTCTTGATTCTACCAGTCGCGTTCTACCTGATATAGCCGACAAATAGGTTGATTAATTGCTTGACATTCGTATTACTCCAGGTTCTGTATCTAAAATGACTCTTAGACTCTTCTGCTTGTGGTTTGGACAACATGCCTGTAGTCTTGCAGAAGTGTTTTCTGGAGCTGTTTTCTACGGTGTTTAGCAAGTCTAAGGACTAACAAGGCCTGCTGGAAAGCAGCGTTTGTTATCCCTATTTTCAAAAAATTCTAGAGAGCGATTTGACTCGTCAAACTACCTTCCCGTTAGTCTTCTTACTATCATAAGCAAGGTTTTTGAATTTTTAATTAACAAATACTTAATCTCTCATCTTGAATCTAACAATTTACTTTCTGAACATCAATATGGATTTCGGTCTTCTCGTTCTACTGTTGATTTGTTAACGGTAATAACCGATAGGTTTTATCGAGCATTAGATAAATGTGGAGAGGTGAAGGTTATCGCTCTCGACATTTCTAAAATCTTTGATAAAGTTTGGCATGCTGGTCTTCTCCATAAGTATTTTTCTTAGGTGTACCAGGTATTATCGTATTAAAGTTGTCCTCAATGGATAGCACTCTTCTTCATATTCTGTAACTTCAAGGATTCCTCAAGGTTCGATCCTTGGTCTATACTTTTTTTTATTCACATTAACAATCTTCCAGAAATACTAGCATTTATTCTTATCTTGATAAAAGGCCAACACTCTTTGATTGCTTAAAAGGGGCATTTGAACTTTAGATCTCACTTCTGCTACGTTATGAGGCTCATAGTGGCTGGTGAACTTTAACTCAGATCAAACTCAATTTTTTTTGACCAATCGTTATCGCAATAGTCTAGATCTTCCTATTTTTATGAACGGTAACGTACTTGAGAAGTTATCAACCCTTCTCTCCAAAGATTAACTCTTAATTTTTCTTGGAAGCCATATATTAAAGTGATTGAAAAATTAGCATCTAAAAAGATTGCATGGTCTTTATCGTGCTTGCCACTTTCTTACTTAGGATTTTGCTCTTTATCTTTATTAATCTCAAATCCGTCCTTGTATGGAATATTGTTGCCATATCTGAGACGTATCTTCGAATGATGCCCTTTCTCCTTTAGACAAGGTGCAAAAACGTATAGTAAACATAGTAGGACCTGCTCTTGCAGCCAACATTTAATCATTATCACACCGTCATAATGCTGCTTCTCTTTCTCTTTTCTGTAAACAATGTAATTGACACTGCTCTAAAGAGCTAGCATCTCTTGTGTCACCTACTAAAATTTGTTCTTGTGTTACTCGTTATTCAATTAAGTCTCATCCTTTTACTGTGACTGTTCCTAAGTGCTCCAAAAATTTTTATTTGTCTAGTTTTTTTCTTCGAACATTAGTTTTCTGGAATTCTGTCCTTTCATCTTGTTTCCCTGATTCATACAATTTTCAATCTTCTATTAGTCGTTATCTTGCTCTTTAAACTTCTCTCTCTTTAAGTAACTTCCAACTCTAATAGTGTTTGCTCGCAGCCTTGTTGGAAGTGAAAATGTTGAAAAAAAAAATTTTTTTAGCAAATAAATTTATTTAAAAGATTCTTAAATATACTAATGCTAAATTTTATCATTACTTTCAGAGTTTGCTTATTTAAATATCTACGCTTTTATCAGTGACGTTATAAATCCGTTACTGGATTTTATATAGTTTTTTATATGCAGTTTTTATATGAAGACGAATTATTTCAACGCAGTACAATTAAATTTATCTTTTTTGTAACTGGTTCACATTCATGCATTTTTCACAATCAAGGTTTCACAACATTTCAGCTAACCCAGCAAACGTTCTATAGCGGACTTTCAGTGGGCCTTTATAGACATTTTTTGCGGTCTACTGAAGTTTCGTCATCGATTACATTAGTGGCAGCCGCCAAAAGTGGCTAACCGATAACTAGCCACTATTAACATATCAAAAAGTTATTGGCTGGCCATTTATAGCTTCTGCCATCACTAAAAAACTGATGCACAAAACTTCAATAAACAGTTGAAAAATGCCTATCCACTACAAATCCACTATAACAGAGTTTGCTGGGATTTATTGTTTTTATCGTTTAGTGGCGCATTGTTGCATAATCCGTAAGTGACCAAAGTTATAGTATTTTAAGATTTCACTGATTTGATAAAAAAGTACTTAATATTTATAAATCAATAAAAAAAAATTCAATTATTGTTAACTTCGTTACTCCTAACAGTGCTGGTTTAACCACTGGACACGTGCCGGGAGGCCACGGCATTTAAGTGAATATTTGAGAGAAATATAATTTGAAAGAAAAATTATTATCAGCCTCTATCCTTGACTTCCTCTCATGTTCCAGAGATTTTTAATCTTTGCATACGACGTATTGCAAACTGGACGTTTTATTTTTTTAGCAACTGGAAAGAACTTTTGAGTTCGAACATAATGGTGAAAAAAGAAATTTAAAATAATTGGATACTTTATTCATTGCTCATTCTCATTGGATTATTGTTTCGCGGATCAGACGAAAAACTAGAATCGATACGCAACGGACACTTTATTGGATGTATTGAGCTATTAGTAAAATTTGATCCTTTCCTCCCCTAACACTTGATAACTCATGGAAACAAAAGAGATTTTATCTTATACTTATCTATACAGATTTGCAAAGAACTCATTCACTTAATAGCCACCGAGGTTATGGAATTTATAGGCAATATGATCATCCTTAAGTAACGCTCATCGTTGATTCTACTTCCAATGTACAAAACGGAAAACCAGTTTAGCGGCTCTTAGCATTTATTCTCATGCATAATCATTTTGCAACTTCCAAAATGTTTTAAAAACGTTTTAAAAAAGGTTAGATTAGTATACGATCAACATTCAAAATGGCTTTGACCAGTCATACAACAATGCCAGTAATATGTCTGGTATCTACATTGGTTTACAAGCAAGAATTAAGAGATCAAAGTTCTCGTCAAATAGATTTCTTGTTCTACTCACTATTTGAACCTTGTAGGAGTGAGTGCCGCGGAATCCAACGGAGCTGCTTAATTTCTTTAGCTTTCTTCAAAAAATTTATAACTTCTTTTCTGCATTAATGCATCGAAATCTTAAAGTAAAATTTCTTTGCATCAACGCATCTTAAAGTCAAAGTTCATTGCTAGAATACGTGTTAAGATTCCCTATACTCTCTCAAAAACTCGTTGGTTAGCTCATGCTGATGCTTATAAGAAATTGAAAAGAGTTATTCTATTAACAAGGTGATTAAGAATTATTTAGAAAATCGAATAAAATCATCTTTAATTTGTAGTTGAGCAAACTTATTAACAAATATTTTCTATATAGGCTTCTTGATTTTAACGACAATCAAAAATCAAAATCAAGAGCAAAAGCCATTGGACTTTTTGACCAAACTGGAACAACTTGAGACAGCTATTTTAATAATCATTTGGAACAGAATCATGGAATAGTTAACAAAGTTAACAAGAAACTGTAATTCGTAAAGCTTGATTTAAGTATAGTTGAAGAACTTTGCAACTCCCAGGAGCATTACGTGCAGCAAGTTCGCTCTAATTTCGAAAATTAAAAAAGCTAGCCGTATCTTTGATCAATACGGATGAATAGGTCTATGTTCATAGTACACAAGAGGCATTACGATGATGAAATTAACAGTGGGGAAACTATAGTGTTTTTTGGGTGATTTTAAATGATTACAGACGTTAATGAGATCACGCACAAGTTAATGAGTGATATAGATGAAAAAAAGAAAATCTATTCTGAATTAAACTCTCTGTTTTATTTTCTTGTGAATCTCCGCAGCATGGATATCTTGGAGATTACTTGCAGTGCACAACAATTTGTTAACCTATATCCTACTGATCTTAACTTTCACTTATTGAACAAATGTCTTCTTATTGGAGCTTTTTTCAGTAACGTCTTTTCGATTTTTCTTTCGTTAGAAAAACTGGGTATTGGATTCCATCGACCTAAAATAAGCATTTGCAAGCATTAAATGCAGAAGAAAGGTATTTTAAAACCTATACTAATTGTAACGTGTTCTTAATAATAAATAACGTGAGAAGCTTGTTTAAATACAAAAGAAAATATATTATAAAGCCATAGCGCAACAATTACAAATATCTTTTTAATTTTAAACCGCTGTTAAATTTGAATGCTACTCGGTGTAGTTAAGGTACTTTTAAAATATTATAGCGTCTGTATGATATTTTGTTGACTACGACATATTTCCGTTAAATGGTCTGGTCTGTGTATTATGAAAAGACGAAAAAAATGAAAATAATAAATTTTGCGGTATCTTAAAATATAAGTTTGTAGCAAAAAAACCCAGACCGTGGAATCTTTTTTTTTAAAAAACATCTTAAAATCACAATCGCTCGTCCAAATTTGAATAAGATTTTATATTAGTACGTTTTTAGGTGAAATGAACATTATAGTTTAACATTATGATCTGTTCTGATTGTTTATTGGCAATTTTCTTGGTCGGAATTCCAGTATTTTTTGTGAAAATTGATAGAAATAGTGTGTATAGACAACTATATATAGTTAATATACGTCAGAACCGATTACAACTAGAATCAGTAGTAAATAAAGAAACTTTTTTAAAAGATTTTAACTAAATTTATGTTAATGCCGATGAGCGGAATTGATCTAAAGCATCCAAAATAGTGTTCTTTAGATACATTATTACGGGTAGTAAATAGATTTTAAAAATTATATAAAAAAAAACAAAGGTTTCTTTAAATATTAAAGAAACTTTAAATATTAAATAAAAATTTTTGTTTTGCAAACGAATTATTTAAGCAGATTTTAAATAAACATTTTTTTTTTTTAAGATTCTTGTGCATCATTATACACCATATTTTTAATGATTTTCAGGGTTAGAGTCATCGCAATCATTGTGACTCACGTTTAACGAAAGATTGACGGAGTCAATCTTCTTATGTTCGCTGACCGACGGAATCGTGTCTAAATACTAAATAGTGCATATTGATCATTTGTCTTTGTATATAACTAGATTTTAATTTTTGAGATAATGAACTTTTGATGAAAATAATTTTGTTAAAAAAAAAAAATTAATTAAATGTTAATGAAATAAAATTTTATATAAAATTTTATGTAAAATAAGAATATTAGTGATATCAAAAAACAAACAAAAAATCACCGTTTCTGAAAACAAAAAGCGGTTAGTAACTAAAGTTTTAAAATGGCATCTGTAATTAGCAGTTCAGATGCTGATCTTAGCTCTCTTGTGGATACAGAAGAAATAAACATTGGAGCACTTACAGATCAAGAACTTTATAATTTGGTGCTAGAGTCTAAGTAATTTGTATTAATTATTTGTTATAAATTTTATAGTAATTTCACTATTTTGATATTTGCATATTGTTTAATTTTTATATGAGTCATTCATTTAATACTACTTAATGATATTTTAGTTTTGACGAAGTTCTTATAATAGCTTATTAATACAATAACTTATGGTTATAATTTATTACCGTCTATAAAGTTGAATTATATATTTATGTCATAAAGTTATTTTTATATTAAGAGTTTAGATCAAAATTGTCTAGAAAAAAAGTTCATTTTAATCTGGCCCCTCAAATATTATATAGTCTGTGAAAAAGAAAAAAAAAATCAGAATGCACGAATTAAAAAAAATTAAATTTAGGATAGCCTAATAAAATTTGACAGAAATAATGTTATTAACAAAAATGTTTATCACAAGTAATTTGTTAAGTAAAAAAGGTAGTCACTTGGTCAATCTGAGGCTTAAACTAATTTGATAACTCTGTATCAAATATTTGATAATTTGATAACTCTGTATTTGTACCTTGAATAACAAGGCTGCTGGGCAGAGAACTAAGTTGAACATATTACTGCCAAGAATGTGATGGGTTTTAAGCTCTGTATCACTTGCTTAGGAAACAAGAGTTTTGCCAATACATAAATACTAAGTATTTATACTGATTTAATAAGAATACAATTTCAAAAAACATTTTCCTATTCAATTTTATAATTTAAAAAAAGTCTGTTTTATACAATTTAAGTAAGTAATTTTAGCAGACCATTCCTCCATATCATAGGTCAGTAATTGACCATTTAGGTTTGATGCAGAATATCCCCCAAAAATTTAATTTAAGAAACTTTTAGGGTAAATGAAACTGTAAGAATTAAAATCCTGCACGTTTTCATAAACTTATTTAAAGGGAGCAGAAATGAAATTTTCATTTTCAAGTGAAGTAACTTCTAGGCCACCAAGACTTTGGCATATTTATACCAATATCTTATAAAGATATTTATAAGATATTGTTTAAAGACAAATGTGAAAAATATTTTGGTACAATTTTAAATAAAATAAAATTCTATTAATAGAAATCAGATTTTAAAAATAAATCTACTACAGTTCAAAAGCTACGATAAAACATTTAAAACAACCCTCCACCTTTCACCTTTAAAAAAACTATAATGGTTTTTAAATTCCACATGACTACTAAAGTTCATATGATTTTTTCTTGAAACTAGAAGTTGGTCAATGAATTTTGATTTGGTATAAGAAATTACAAAAATATTATTCAAATGCTTGCAGCCTCTTAATTGGAGCACGTGGCTCAAAATTATTTTTTGTTCTCAAGCTTTAACTCAGAATTTTTTTGAAACAGATCTGTGTTTTTATGGCTGTACAAATAAAAAAAATTTTGTTTAGTTTCGCTAAAAAACATTTAAAAGTTATATAATTATAAAATCAACTCAACAAAACACTACATGTTCTGAATTATGTATATTATAATTGAATTATATATATTATAATACTGCATTAATTGTCAAAAACATGTTCTGTTATCATAATACTTCGATGGATTGTTTTACATATTTGTAAAACAAACAATTTTTATTTCTTACCAAAAAAAAAATTTTTTTATGGTAAGAAATGCTTATGGTAAAAAACTTATAGTAAGAAAAAAATTTAAATTTTATAGTAAGAAGTAAAAATATTTATTTTAGAATTTTTATGCTTGAAAGTATTTTGATGGATTTTTAAAATTTTGAAGGCTACTTATTAAGTGTCTGTATAACTTTGACCAGCAATGTATTTATAAACTTTGACCAGCAATTTATCTATTATTTTGACAAGCAATGTGTTTATACCTTTGACCAGCAATGTATATATATAGTAATAAATTTACATTTTTAGAAAATAGTACTACCAAGGACATGGTGGGGATCTATTTTATGTGGTACCATAGTACTACCAAGGACATAGTGTGGATTAAACTCAGAACTTGCTTACAAGCAAGTGCTTTACCTTTACACCACTACTGTACTAAATAAAAATAGGTCTAACTTGGTTTATGACTATAATTTTTTTTTTAATTATTGTGGTAGTAAAGTTTGAAAAAACAAAAAAAGTATATATGTACAATTCAGTTTTTGATTTTCATTTGACAGAATTAGAATTAATAATATTATTATAATATAATAATTATAAATATTATTGATTAGAATTTGTTGATAGATAAGAGAAATTTAATTAGAAGTAGATGATAGATAAGAAAAATTCAATTCAGTTTTTGATTTTCCAAATAAAAATCAAAAAACTTAATTTTCCTCATATATCAACCACTTCTAGTTGAAACTTTAAATAACACTGATGTTTATTAGCTTCTAAACAGCTGGCTAAAATAGCTATATAATCTTTCATTGTAAAAATATATAATCTGGAATATGAAAAAAGATAAGTAACAAGTGGTTGTTGATAACAGTTTAGTGGAAACAGGTAGATGGTAGCGGTTGGTTGCGGGTGATTAAATTGTATGTTAACAGGTAATGGGTGGGAATCTTGGATAACAGGTGTTAATCAAAACATCTAAATACATTTAGTAATTATAAGATAATAATGATGATTTTAATCAACTGTGGCTACAAAGTTAGTAGTTATGGACAAATAATTAAACGAGTGGGTAGTAAGCAACTATAGTTATTGTTAACATATAGTGATGATGTATATAGTTATTCTTAACATGTAGTTTTGATGTATAGTAAAACTATTAAAGCTATTGAAGTTGATATAATTGTTGTATCAAAATATCTGAAGCAATAAAAATTCCTTTTTTTATTTCATTTTTTATCATATTTATTTAAATTTTGTTTTCTTTATTTGATTTTTATTTTCTTTAATTTTATTAATTTTCTTTTTGCTATATTTACCTAGTATATAAATAGTATAGACACAATTTTATTTAGAATTTTTAATGTCATACATAAAAAAGATTTCTTTCAAAATGTCATATCAAAATGTTATTCTCTGATAAAAAATACTTTAGTAATCAAATCTCAAAGATTGATTGTTAAAATTAATTTTTTTTTAATGGAAGAAAATCTCATGATATTCTAAAGATTGAAACAAAAGTATTTGAATTATTTTTGAAGAGAGTTGACCCAAAAGAGTTGGATTCTCAACAAACATTGGGTGTTAATCATTCTGATCAATCTCAAAGAGTATTTCGAAAACGTGCTCACCCTCAAAATAGATTACATGACAGACATTTTAAATTGACATCACAGCAAAAATGTGACATAGCTACTAAAGAAATCGAAGAGCTAAAAGCCCAAATGAAAAGTTCTAAAGAAAGTTATATGAAGAAAATAGAAAATTTTAATGTATGTTAAAATTTTTAAATGTTAAACCTTTATTTTATATTTCTTAATTAATTGCGTATTTTAAATAGAGATTTTAACACATTTTTAAAGGCTGTTATGCAGGAAGCAGATATTCGATTAACTGAAGTTAAAAAAATTCATCATGAGTTTAATCGTGATATTGTAAATGGTGCTATAAATCCAGTAAGATTTATGTTCTATAATTTCAGTTGAGATTTTTTGACAATACAACACAATGCACCACATAACATCACAATGCTGGTTGAGATTTTACAATAGTTACTATTTTTTATTTTTGAAAACTTTTACTTAAATTTCTTTTCAGAGGAATAAGAAAATTATTGCTGAAAAGTTTACACGATGGATTGATGATAAGATGAAAGCAAGTGTAAGTATTTTTTAACATTTTTTAATTAAAAAAAAATTGTAAACCAATTTTCAAAAATTGGCAAAATATTTTTGTTAAACCTTGTTTACATCATGATACTGTAAACAACGATGGTAAATGATACACCCTGGTTTATAAAAATTTTAGGATGGTTTTATTGAAAAAATGCGTCTGAAGAATTCAACCCTAAAAGTACAAAAAAATAAATTACAACAGCAACTGAAACAGGTTTCATATTGATCATATCTTCTTCTTTTCTTTTCTTTTCTTTTTCTTTTTTTTTTTTTTTTGTGTGTGTGTGTAATCTACGACTAATCTGGTGGTTATTGTATCTATGCAGAAAGAAGAAATGGGAGAAGTCTTGCATGAAGTTGACTTTAACCAACTTAAAATTGAAAACCTTCAATACCTTGGAAAAATTGAAGAAAGAAATCAAGAGTTGCTTAGTTTGAAATTAACTGCTACAAACATTTCACAATCACTGAATGCTCATAAGGTTTATTTTATTATTGACTGTTTGTGACAGTTTTCGATTTTAAATGCTAACTTTTTTAAATGCTTAATTTAAAAATGATGAAGGAAAAGCTTAGTATGGCAATTGCTGAATCAGCGAGGCTGAAAGCTGAAATAGTACAGCGTAGAGAATTACTTTCTAGAATTGAAAATGAAGCAAAAGTTGTTGAACTGGTGAGTTTTTTTTATTTTCTAAAATAAATGAATAGTATTTTTAGTGTGTTATTACTGGCATTTTGTGTCAACCTAAATCAGTATTAATAGATGTTTATTTATAGGAAAAAAATGAAATTGACATGATCAACAAAAAATATAGAGAAAATCTTTCAGATTACAAAGTACCAGAAGTAAGTTTTTAAGTTTAAAATATCTTCATAGACTTTGCAAGAATTTAATTTATATGTTCTCGTTTCTTTTACCAATATTTTTGTGTGTAAATAGTTTTTTTTACATTACCATTAAGACCTAGCCTTTTTTCATAATATAAAAAATAGACCTTTAGTTTTTCATAATATGTTTCTATTATAATATAATTCCATTATTATTATTATTATTATTATTATTATTATTATTATTATTATTATTATTATTATATAAATATATTCAGGCCTCGGCGGGAATAAATGAGCACGAGAGCGGAGATAAAATCCCCTAAAACAAACACAGCGAGCCCAGGCTTGGTCGGGAAGCGGGAGCGATCGCTCTCGATTGCTGACCATATAAATAATATTTAGTTGCGAAAAACTGGCCAGATTTTTTAGTCGTTTTGAGAACATTTTAAAAAGCAAAAAAAAAAAGCGCTTAAGAATAATTGGACCGATGAGAGACAATTACAAAAAAAAAAAAATTAGGTAAATAAAATATCTTTAAACGCGAAAAAACTTAAAGCTAAATAAATTACGTTTAAAACAAATATTTTCAAAACATCGCTCTTTTATAATTTTTTTATAAAATTAAGCGATGTTTTTTATATAAAGTAACAACTTACGATTGTTTAAAAAGGAAACAAATATTCTTTATTTAACAAAGTTTGCAAGTTTTAGTTTTATTTTAGCCAAATTATTTTATAAATAATAAAGTTAATTTTTTCAATACCTATTTTATGTTTCGCGTAGTTTGAAAAGTTTAACATATTTGAAGCAATTCTTTTTAGTAAGATAAACAAATGAAATAATTAAATCATTGAATTACTATAGAAATTAAATTAACAATATAGAAATCAACTTAAGGTTAAAAATACTTTATGACGAGGAAGCGAAATTGCTTCACAATATCGCTGGTGATGTTTAGTGAGTGGGCTTTTTAACTTTAATTAGTATTTAAAGCAGAAAAAAGTATAACGAGTTTTTAGAATAGCAACTTAAGCGAAAATAATTAGAGTTAGTAAATCAATATCTAGTAACTTTTCTTTACATCTAATTATTTGCTATATTTGTGTTCTGTCGTGATCTTAGGCGTGGTGCTTGTTCATCTGCGAGTTACTTTGTACGCGTTGTTTGTGTTTAGTAACTAGAAACTTCTTATATGTTTGTTACGTAATTAGTTTCATTAACTATAACGATTATAACTTCATTGAAAACGCAATTATTTTTGTAAGTCTTTGTTTAAATCGTAAAAATTGCTTTAAAAGATACATTACGATAAAAAACAGATAAACAAAATTAAATTTACATAAAGAATACATACTTTTTAAATAAAAAATAAGAATATACTAATAAAATCTATAATTTATATTTTGACAATTTAATATATATTTAAAACTTTTATTTTTGTAAACAAATAATATATTTATTCTTAAAACAATTTATGCTAGAAATCTCAAAACGTAACAAATCGTTTCTAAAACATTTTCTAAAACATTTCAACAGAATATTCTAGAACTTTATTTCGCTAAGTCAGCGTATTTTTTGAACCAATAGAATTAGTTTCTTTGTTAATTTGGCGGGTTTTTAGTGTTAGCGAATATTCTTTTTATTCTTTTGCACAATGATGTTTTGAGAACATTCAAGTTTATTATGTTTTCATGTATGTCCGTAAAACAAAATTTTTTTGTTTCGTACATAAACTTAAATGTTCTCAAAATGACTAAAAAACCTGGCCAGTTTTTTGCAACTAAATATAATTTCCGTGGTCAGTATTCGAGAGCGATCGCTCCCGCTTCCCGACCAAGCCTGCGAGCCATACAAGCCATGTTTGTTTTAGGAAAGCCATGCGATCTTATTAAATAAAAAACTCTTTATATTGAACTTCCTATAAAAAGTTTAAAAAAGAAGGAATTAAGGTTTATTTAAAATAAACTATAATTAAAAATAGTATAGTATAACTTGATTCTTAGGGATCCTTCACAAATTACGCAACGCAAAGCTTATTTTAAAAATATAAGTAGGAGAACATTTTGCTCTTTTGAGCAGCGGCTTTTTTGGACTTGAAGGGTTATTTATACATGGATTAATTAAAGGCTCTGCGAGGGAAAACTTTTAACATTTTTTCTTTTGTCTATTAGTTAAATTTCGTATTACATAATTTACGACGATCCCTTATTAGTAAGTAATGCGAAAATAATTACTTTCTGTTTATATGTTTATTGTATCATGTCCAATATACAGTTATACCACAGAAAACCTAATACAAGAAGATTTGCACTCTACCTTCATGCTTTATATGAGCAAAGTTGTTGATTTTAGCAACAAAAAATGAGACCACAAAATTGAAGGAATGAAAAAAGCATCTGAAAGAGACAAACTAAAAACAAAATCATTAACTGAAAGAAACGATAAAAAATAGATAGTATTCAATATGTAACAGTCAGGATTTTGAAACTGTAGAACAAACAAGCACTTTTCTAATTAATGATTCATCTCTATCTAATTTACCATCAAAAAACTAGTAACGACCCCAACGAGCAGTAAGAATAAAAAAATAACTACTAAAATTATAGATTTATCCAAAATTAAGTTATCAATGTTACAAATATCTCTATTACTTTAAGGCCCAAAGTTTACTCCCACAACAAAAGGTAAATTATTTTCAGTAAAATTTGATTTAAAAGATTTTATAAGAAAATTGATCATCCATGGACAGTTTTATGATAAAGAATACAGTGATGAATCTTTAGTAAAAAAAAAAAAATTAATCGGGAAATGTTCACATCAAATCCTTTTTTATCAAGTATTGTACAATAAATAAGTAACCTAGTTACTAATGAAATGAAAGTAAAATATAACATTACAAAAAAGGAACTGAAGAGTAACAACAAAATTATCATTAAATCTGCTGATAAAGAAGGCTGTTTAATTCTGATGGATGCAGATTATTATAGAGATAAACTTGTGTACTGAGACCATTTGTTAACTGAAACCTATAAAAAAGTTGATAGTAACACAGATGAAGTATGTTTTAAGAAACTTAAAAATCGTTTGGAGAAGTTTAAAGGGTGTTTAACCAAAAAAGAAACTACTTATCTCAAATGCTATGAATAGAAAACTACCAATTTTTATGTATTATTGAAAATTCACAAATCTAATGCAATATAAATTTTTATAAAAGAATCTAATAAAGAATATATTGAATGTTAATGCCCAGATGATTTAAATGTAAGACTAATAGTCCATCAATAGTCATCCATAGAATTTTGTTGTGATACTACCATCTATAGAATTTCGTTGTGATTCTACCATCCATAGAATTTTGTTGTGATACTACCATCTATAGAATTTTGTTGTGATACTACTATCTATAGAATTTTGTTGTGATTCTACCATCCATAGAATTTTGTTGTGATACTACCATCCATAGAATTTTGTTGTGATACCACCATCTATAGAGTTTTGTTGTAATTCTACCATCCATAGAATTTTGTTGTGATACTACCATTTATAGAATTTTGTTGTTAATATTTTAGAATATATAATTTATACTGAATTTATAAGTTTGTTTTTCAAAGTTCTTTTGCAATCCAATGTCTCTCTTTTTATAGGTATTGGAATATGTTCAAGAAAAAGCTGAACTCTATGACCTTAAAAAATTGGTAATTTTTAAATATTAGTAATGACCAAGGACAATTTTTATAGTTTTTCTAAAACATTTTTTTATGTTCAATAATAAAATCACAGGTAAAAACACTTTCCTGAAGCAAAGTCTTAAAAGAAGCATTTTTTATACCAATAAATAAAACTTTTATTTTTAAAATTAATCTATGATTTTTAAAACTGAAAGGTACAGGTTTTATGACTCCATGAGAACATTCAATTTTTTAAGTCTCTTTTGTAATTTATACTTTTTATTAGTTTATATGTAACATGTATTATAGATATGCATCTGGGAGAGAAAAGTTGAAATTGCTAAGGTAATTTGTAAATATTATTTGTATATATTAATTTTGTATGATAACAGCTATATGGTTTATGTGTACATTATTAATTTTTATGCAGTAAAACTTAATAGTGTATACATGAACAGAGAATCATCCTTGGAAACATCCTAGATTTGGTTGACCAAAAAAATAACTGAAAAGACGGTTGTTAGTTATAACTAAATACCTTTGGCATAAAAGCCGAATGTCAAAGCGTTAGATTTTGTTACAGCCAAATGTTTGCCCTGTAGTCAGGGATTTGGAGTTGAGGTAAAAAAAATAGGCTTCAGCTCCGCGCTCTGGTTCCATTAAAAATTTTTAGCTCCAGCTCCGGCTCCAGAAAAAACAAATCAAAATAATAAAATATTTTATAAACTATTAATATAAAATTAGGTTTTAATGGTTATATCAAGATTGCTTGATATAAACTCTAGTGCAGAAAAAGTCTCTCTACACTTGGTTGTGAGAAAGCCATAGAAGTGACTACTTTGCAAACCTCTGTATTCTTTTTGAGCATTCCTCAATTCTCTCAAAAGCTGATTTCACTTTTAAGCGTTCTTTTTCTTAAGGTTGTCACAAAAGGTTGTGACAATTGTCCATGAAACTTCTATTAAAAGTATTTTTAGTTAAAAAATTAATTTTGGTCACACTTCTCAATTTTTCTTTTTATCAAGCTCTTTTTCAAATTTCTCTAATTCTTCATCAGAATTAGGTTTACCTAAAACTGAATGGTTCTGATTCTAAATGAGTGCTGTAGATGATTCTTATTTCTTAATTATAATTTTAATAAATTATTATAATTTTGGCATCAAGTTATTTCTGCTATTGGTTTTTTGGCTTGTTTTGCTTGTATATCTAATTCTCTTTTAACAATATTTTACAACTAGCATCAACATAAACTGCTGCTAGATATATATGAGTTTCTTATTTTCTTCACAACATATAGGATCTTTGCTAAAAGTTGAGTAGTGTATGTTTTTTTTAAAGCATCACATTTAGCAAGCTGTTAAGTGTGAATAAAACAGCATATCACCTCAATCTTAGTATGTTTACACCCTTCTTAGTGAACTAAGATTAGATTTTTTTCCCAAACTAATGCACTTTCTTTCTCATTCTTATCCTGTATAGCTTCATCCAGAAAATTTTTATCATATGAATTTTTATTTAAAAGTATGATTGTCGCTAATTTTTTAAAGTAACTTTTTAAGTATCGTGCGCAGCAGCATAAACTACTTGACATATTACAAAAAACAATTTGATCAAAATTAATTTAAAAGGAAACGCTATCGCTTTTTTGAATGTATACTAAAATAACTTTATATACATCAGCTCAAGTATAATTTATAAAATAGAAAATTTTTAAGTGCCTCAAGGTAAGCATAAAATACTTGACACTCAATACATGTAATTTTAATATCAAAGTATCAATTGCTTAATTTAGAAATCATAAAACTTTAAATGACATTATTAATGACAGTTTAATTTTTAAAAAATTTTTCATATAAAAAATAACTTTATAGTACTTAGGAATCCCTTTAACAAAAAATACTCACACTTTGATCTTCTAAATGATCAAAGAGAGAAACTAGCTTGGAGCCACCAAAAGCCTAGAAATATTTACACTCCAGCTCCACCTAGAAATATTTAAGTTCCATTCTGGCTCTGCTCTTTGTAAAAACACTAGCTCTAGATTAAAGTTACTTTAGAAAAAATTTCATGTTTTCTAATATGATTGTTTTATTCCATTTTATGAAAATATTTACTATTGGTTTGATTGCTCTCAATTGTTTTTAATTTTCAATTTGATTACCTTTGAGGTAGGCAAGAGGTAATCAAATTGAAAATTAAAAATAATTGAGAGCAATTCTTTGCCTTTTAATGAATGGATGTCACTTCAAAATCACCCTTGTATAAATATCAATGTTTATGGACAAAATTCTCACTTCTGCAGTTTAGGTTTAGTGCAAATAACAGGTTCAATGATAGCAGAAAAAAACATTGAACTATTAAAAAAAAACTTAAAAACCATAGTCTTGATCTGCACAGTAATATTGCGGCTATAATGACTAACAGAGCTAGTATTATGAAAAAAGTTGGAAGGTTGTTGGCTGCTAATCAACATTTATATTTTGCCCAGGGCATACAACCTGCTGTAATTGATGTGGTTGATGACAAACTTTCACCCTGGAAAGTATGTTCTGGAATAAATATTCTAGAGACATACATTGTTTCTTCCTATTCACTGAATAAAGTTTTCACTAAAATTTTTTTTGATATAACATTGTTATTTATTGTTAAACTTTTTAAATTATTAAATAAACTATACTGAAGAGTGTTAATAAATATGGCAGATCTTGATGCAGAATTTTCGGTTGTACCTAAAACCCGGCCCGGCCCAAAAGACTAAAATCCAGCCCGGCCCAACTTTAAAGCTGACTTTTTATTTTTCTAAAAATCTTTGTTTTTGCCAAAGAAATTGGTTTGTTTACCTTTTTATTGGTTAAAAGTTTGATATATATATAAAAAATAATATAATAAAGTAAGATAATAATAAATAATATAATAAAGTAATATTTAAAAATATAAATTTTTGGTTTTTACAAAAAAAATTTTTTAGAGTCCCTATATTATAAAGTTGTACAGTTTTTTAGGAAGCAATGACATAATTACTGAAACCAATAAGTAGATGTGTGAAACCAATAAGTAGGTGTGTGAAACCAATAAGTAGATGTGTGAAACCAATAAGTAGATGTGTGAAACCAATAAGTAGATGTGTGAAACCAATAAGTAGATGTGTGAAACCAATAAGTAGGTGTGTGAAACCAATAAGTAGATGTGTGAAACCAATAAGTAGATGTGTGAAACCAATAAGTAGGTGTGTGGATTTTATACAAAATTTAAAAAATCATTTTATTTGTATCATCCAGAAAGTACTGAAACTAATAAAGAAAGGAAATTTGCTTAGAGTACAACAGATTTCCAAATGGAACCTACCGTTCATGCTAAGTCATTCTTCATAATTGGAGATTGAGATGTCAATGTAGCTCCTGATACTGTGAATGACAACAATGCAAAAAAAGTGCTTGTCTCAATGAACCATGAAGAATTTAACGCAATTCCTTCAATAACCCTTTTTGCAATTCCTTGGTAATAACCTTTAACCCTAATGCAATTTCTTGTAATATAAAAACTTTCACGTTAAAAACAACCACTGGGCGCTCTTAATTGCCAACACTCTTGATAAAACAGTAAGGTTTGCAGATTCTCTTAATAGGGGTATTACTTCGAAGCATGATATGTTTCTGAGATATATGATATTACAGTCATCTGTTACTAATAAACTTGGAGTTTGGGATAAAGTTGCTTTTATTGCACCTCAACAACTTGATGTAAATAGTTGTGGAGCTTTTAAACTATTTGTAGGAGCTGTTACTAACAACGTAAACATATTGTATATCCCAAAGCTGTGGCATTATACTGATACATTTGTGCTAGACTTGTACAACAAATGTGCTCTAACATTGATAACAAAAATATGTGACATTCTGTTTTGTGTTAAACCCCATGGTGCTTGTTTAAAATGGTCACAATGCAATCAGTGCAATCATTTGTGTCATAATGCTTGCGCGTATGTCAGTCTTCTCACATGATTTTCATGAAGTGAATGCATTTGAACAAATAAATAATGTTTCTGGTTTATGTTGTTTAAAATTTTGTTTATTTTTGTAATTTGGTATAATGATTATATAAGTTCATTTATTTATATATATATATAAAAAAACTTTTATCCTGGCCGGGTTTTTGGGCCAGGCTGGTTTTGGCCAAACCAGAATTTTCACATGGCCCCTAGTATTTTATTTAAAAAAAAAGACAGAACAAAATAAGATAAAAATACAATTCAGTTAAAATAAAAAAATATTTTACTTGTTTTAAATGTTGATAATTTGCATCGCCTTCTTGCACTAATGTTTACTTTAGAGGGTTTTTGGAAAAGATGTAATTAATAATTTTAAAATGTAATCAATAATTTTTTTATTTGGAAAGCAAATAGATATAATAAATACAAAATTTACGTTATGTCATAAAAATGATTTGCATTTTTATAAAATTTAAACAATAAAAAGATCGTTACATTTTTTTTGTTTTACTCATTGGCTTTAAATAAAATAAAAAATTATTTATAGCTATTATTTAAAATAAACGCATTTTGTGTAAATTAAATGTTATATTTAACATTTTTTAGTAGGCATGTATTTTTTATGATAAATTTAAACACATAAAACTATTTTTCTGCGTCTTTCTTAATTTCTTTTAAAATATTATTTTTTCAAGTGACTTTGAGTTAAATTAATTTTTCCCAATGCAACAGAGTGATTTAATTGCTTTATTATTTTCTTTTTTTGTTTCTATGTTTGAGTTAGTCTTTTGAGTTTTGTTTTAAAGCTTTTATATTTTCTTTTTCATAAGGAATTGTTTTCTTTTTTCTTTAGTTTTTTAAATTTTTTTCCTAGTTTAGCTTAGCATTTCTTTTTTTAGTGCATTTCTGAAATGTTTAAATTATCAAAACATCTAAACAGTTGTGGTCAAGTTGTCAACAAAAAAAATCATTTGTGTGGTCAGCAATAGCATTTAATCGCACACCATTCCTATCCAAGTCTGTAATATAGGTTTGATATGCATTTGAATACCTAGCTCATAAATATTTGGCTATATATTTACCAAAATTTGACAACTAACACAATTCAAAAACTAACAAGCTTTTGTTTTTTAAAACATTCAAACACGTTCTAAACTTGCAAGGAGTTATTTTGTTAACAATGAAACATAATTTTAGTAATTTGTTATCAATTTGTTTTAAAAACCAAGATATCTGACTCTTTTTTTTTTTATGATTGATGCATTTGATTTAATTGAAACTATGTTTTTTTATGGAGGTTAATTTAGTTAATTTAGCATTTAAACAGATTGTTATTTATGCATATTTATTATTTAATTGATCTATTATTTAATCTATTTTATAACATTTAATTGCACAATCATGTCAATTTGTATATTATCTAAAAGTAAATATATACTAAGTAAGTATATATAGTAAGTATATATTAAGTAAATATTTAGGGGGAAATAATGAAACGAAAGAAATTTTATTTCGCAGATATTTAGACGATCAGCTACCAAGAATAACGTCTTACAAAAATATTTTAAGGCTGAATTTGGAATTCTGTCTTTAATAATGGACTGCAAGACACAGTGGAGCAGCCTTCTTTTAATGCTTAAACAATTTTACAAAGTAAAAAACTATATGCAAAAATCATTAATTGATATTTACCCAGTACAAGATAGTTCTTTACGATGAAGTGACATTATTATCAGAGATTATTACAACTTAAGTTCCTATTAAAGCAACAGTTAAAGCACTTTGTTGTAGAGATTCTAACCTATTTACAGCCAACATTGCTATTTAGATGTGCTTCAAGACCCTTGAACATTTAATAGGCCCCTTATATATAAGAAAATTATTTTTTTTCATAAGTCTTGTAGCTCAGTAAAATTAGCAAAAATGTCATGTCACCCAGAAAAAATTAAGAGCAAGTTGAAAATTGCTGGAAATGTTCAGCATCCACTCCTCATTAATATTGGATAAAATTGGCCAGATCTGGACTGGAGCTTTGTCTAAAATCCAAGATGGCATCCAAAAAGATATTAAAATTAGAATTGACTGCTTTTTAATACACTTACTATGGAATGAGTGTCTGCTCATATCCATTTTAGATCAGTAATTATTTGTTATATTATTTTATAATTGTTATATATATATTGAAATTAATATTTAAAGATTTAATGAAACAATTCTTAACTTAATTCTTAATTCTTAATGAGTGGAGTTAGTTCTTAGATGAATTCTACTTTTCTAAACTGAAATCTAAAATAAGTTAGTTTATAAATAATCATGCTAATTACAATTGTGAGCAACCTATTGTTGTTTTCCTAAAGAAATTGCTTTTTGTTTAACTTATTACTAGGGGGGGGGGTCCATAATTATCTTTTTTTAGATTTTTTATAGTTTAACCAATTTTTCTTAATTAATTTTTCATGCTGATTCTGAAAATCATAATCATTTTTTTTTCATTTTAATTATTTAGCCTTTTACTTCGATTTTAATAAAAGTGAATATATTGACAAAAAAAGGCATTTTTAAAAATAGATCAAATTATTATTATCATTAAATATATAAAAAGTAGAAAAGTAGAAATCTTTTTCTGTTTAATTTATCAATAATATACCTTACGATTTATAAGTAACAAAAAAATTAGGCATTATATATGAAAATAATTCATACAGTTTGTTATATACTATTGAAAATGGAAAATAACTATAAAAGTCATCATATGTGATAGAGATTGCTGCAGGAACCTTTCCATGTAGAACATCTAGGTTATGAGCGTGTTCTTTGGTAGACATAAGATGGAGGTTTGTATTTTTATATCAACAATCATGTATTTAAACAGAATAGATCTCCGCGACAATGACCTACATTGTATCCCTAAAATAAAGAACCTCATTTTTCGAACTTTTTTTTCATTTTAACATATCTTTATCTACTTCAATAATGTCTAGTTTACAGCTAAATGGGCTGCCTTGTAACTTTAATCAAACCAAAATAGAACTCATCTTGCACACCTGATGTAACGTTTGCTGCTCTTCCATTGTTATCCATTTGTTTTTGTAGCTGGTTTCAACTATATTCCATTGTTTCAACTTTTTGGACAAATAATTGGACCTTCATTTTTTATATGGTTTAAATAATGAAGTATACATCTACTGTTGAAATTAAATGGATTTTTTCCAAAGCTTTCCAACTGAAATAACTTAATAATCAGAAAGTTAATACTAATCATATTCCATCATCAACCAAACACATAATACTTTTCTCTTTTTTGAAGTCCTGAGGCTAACTTTTGCCAAAATACTCTAGCAAGAATGATACAATCATTCAACCACTTTGAAGTATACTTATTAACTGCTTCTAGAATTTTTTTTTAACTAGCTATTCACTGCGTTTTAGAGTAAAGCAGAAAATTTCAAAATTTGATCACCCAGTTTGTTTTTATAAAGCCTTTTAGGTAGCGGTATTCCTTTAGCCTGTTTATCTTTAAAGTTGTTAAACCTTTAGAATTTTACTGACCTTCTACTGACTGGCACTTTAAAAGAAGATTTATTCTTGACTTCATTAAAGAAAAGTGAGAAAAAATAAAATGAAATCTTGAATAGCCTTCTTGATAGCTTGAGTAATGATTAAAAATAAATAAAAAAAGGAAATTAAGATATTTTGAAGCAATCTGTCTTTTTGATTACTTAAAATGCTTTGTTTAGAAAGAGACTTCAGATAAAACTTTTTTTTTTGAAGTTTTACTTATTTAAAACGTTTTTTTAGAAAAAGACTTCAGATAAAACTTTTTTTTTCTAAAACGCAACGATTAAAAATCAAATTTATCCAAATTAAAATTTGAATAGCATAAATTTGAAAGAGAAGTTGCGTAACTTTATACGCAAAGAAACTTTTGCAAAGACTTTTATTTTTTATATCTTTAAATTTTTAAAATAGAAGTAGAAGGACAACCATAAAAAATTAGCAAAAACTGAATTGTTTTTTGAACTTTTCTCAAAACATTAAATAAGAATAATTGGTTAAACAAGAAATATAGAATTTTGCCCCCCCCCCCCCCTTATTATTACATTTCTTACCAACTGACTGCGAATCTAAAAAACTCATTTTAATTATATCATAATGTCAACTCCCTTGCAACTTAGAACATTTCACAGCATGCTTATAAGTCATTGTTTATCAATTAATATTTTTTTGAGGCTTCAAATGCATGTATAAGAAGTCATTGTTGCATCATAAACAGCTAATTACTCTCTACCGGTTATTTAGAAGATATTTATAATACAATAATACAATAAACTGCTATCAATCTTTATAAGAATAATAGTTGAATCTAGTTGACCTTAAAAATTTTGTTTTAGTTCACTAAATTATATATTTGCACCAATATGTGTAACCCAACCTGATCTCTCTTTCCAACAGTAGTAGGCAATGATAAAATTAACTGTGATAGAGCAGTTGTTGCATATAACACGCCAGAATCCAAACACAATGATATTAGTCATGCCGGAGAACAATTTTTCCTAGCAATATATGAATCAAAAAGCAATTCAATTTTGCTTTATAAATTTTGTTGTGAGTATTTTCACAGAGTATCATCAAAACCAGTTAACAAAACCTTTGATTCAGCTGATTTCCAACGATTTCTGTAGCAAAGCAACATTCCATTTCTACCATTTAGTAAAACAATGGTGTGGTCATAAATTAGATCCACTGGAATGGGCTCGAAAAATGATAGGATCAAATCTTAAACAAACATCAAAGCTTTAACCGCCAGCACTAGAAAATTTGTTACATTTTGTGAGCTGTAACTTCAAAACTGGATGCATTAGGAATTGCGAATGAAAGAAGGTAAATATAGTATTATGAATAATATAATGATAAAAGTAATTAAAATAACACAAAAGTTTCTGCAAAAATAATACACTCTTATAGCAGTTGATTTGCAATGAGTGTAAATGGCTATTAATTGTATTTACAATCAAATATACTAAAGTTTGAGATAATATAATTATGATAATTTTGTAACATATTGACATGCACGTAGTGTAGTTCATATAAGAAGTTCTATATACAAAGTGATATAGTTAAAAGCCTCTGGTTTCTTCCAAGCAAGACTGGTATACTTGTGGCTTTACTATGAACAATAACTTTGTATATCGATAAATGTATAATATACAGTTATTGAAAATCATATTGCTACATTAGGGATGGCGCTTTTACTTATTTTGATGTAAAAACGCGAATTACTTTTAAGCGTAAATTACTTTACATAACTCATATAAAAATACATAATTTACTTACATTTAAAAGTAATTTTTTTTTTTTAATATATTATGCATATACATAAATTATATAACATGTAAAACTTAATTACTTAAGTTAAGTTTTTTTAATGAGTAACTGTTACTTAAAAAAGTAATTTATTTTTACAAGTAAAAGTAATTTGCAAAGTTTTTGTGTAAAGTTTTTGCGTAAAATTACTTGGAAAAGTAATTTTGGTTATAATTATGTAGAAACATCAAAATGTAATTTACTTTTTATATGTAAAAAAAGTTATTTATGAAGTAAACTTACATAAATATAATATTTAAAAAACATAACACTTACTTTACAAAGTAAAAGAAAACTACATCATAACAACATTTATGTTTTTATGTGTAGAAGTAACTAATTAGCAAAAACAGCTTATATAAAAGTAATTTGAAAAAAATTGTTATTTACAATTACAAATAAAAGTAAATTTTGTCTTTGAATTTTTATACTTTACTTTGTAAGTAAGCAAAATGTAAGTTATATTATTTACTTTCTCAAAGAACAGTCATTTCATGTTGATTTAACATAAATATTGAGAAAGGTTTATTCCAAACTATTGCCTGTTTGAGGGTACTTTTGGGGAATACATGGGTTGCTTTTGGGTAATACATTGGTTATCAGTTGTCCCGGAATCTTGCGATTGATTTTTACTACCTTCCAGACTAGCTAGAGCTCTGAAACTTCAGACATTTGTGAAAATTTAATAAACATATATGTTAAAATTGTTTTCAGAGCCAACTGGAGAATTACACTTTTTTAAATCTCTTTTTTTTTTTTTGGTTTTTATCTTTCAGATTTTACTTTGATTTTACTTTATCTTGACAGCATTTATGTAGTCCCGATGAACATGCATGTTTAATTTGTTTCCTGGCAAGGAGGGCTGCATCTTGTTTTTTTTTTTCTTTAAAGTTGGGGTTTATAACTTTTTAGAAAGAAAGATTTTAGGCATAAAAGCTTTATAAAGGCATTTTTTTGATTTATTTGTTTTGGTATTAATTTTTTTATTGGGAGGATATTGGTTAGTGGCCCTGATAAAAGTTTACTGTAAAGGAGCCGGGCATATTTGTAGCTGTGCTGCTGCTTTTTGCTTCTCTTATTCAGTGTGGTCGTTGTCAAGGCCTTCCCAAAGCGGTCTCTCATGAGGGGAGGGGGTGTCCTATGTGTTTTTTGCCTACTAGAGACTCACATACACAAAAAAAAAGATCCTCAATGTTTGGCATTTACCAACTATACTTCAAAACTTGTCAACTGAAATGCTAAATGTAAAAATGTGCTAACTCAAATGCTTATATAACAGCTGGGGTGGGGGGATGCCCCCTACATCCCCTTGTCATAACAACTACTCTAACAGAAATGAAAACTAGTTTTTTTTTTGTTTATTTATTAATCACGCATTGGATAAAGGTGGAGAGGTTAAGTCCATCGCTCTTGACATTTCTAAAGCGCTTGATAAAGTTTGGCATGCTGGTCTTCTCCATAAGCTTTCTTCTTATGGTGTATCTGGAAACATCTTTAAGATTATTGAATCCTTCCTTTCTAATCGTAGTATAAAAGTTGTCCTTGATGGACAGCACTCTTCTTATTATTTTGTAACCTCGGGGGTTCCTCAAGGTTCAATCCTTGGCCCTATACTCTTTTTAATTTACATTAACGATCTTCCAGATATTCTTACATCTAAGGTGGCATTGTTTGCTGATGATACTACCATTTATTCTTGTCACAATAAGAAGCCAACTCCCTCTGATTGCTTGCAGGGGGCATCTGAGCTTGAAAAGGATCTAACTTCTGCTACAGCATAGGGCTCACAGTGGCTGGTGAACTTTAATTCAGATAAAACTCAATTTTTTTCGACCAATCATTATCGCAATAATTTAGACCTTCCTATATTTATGAATGGTAATGTACTCGATGAGTCATCTACCTTTCATCTTCTAGGATTACCTCTTACTTCTGATCTTTCTTGGAAACCTTATATCAAATCCGTTGCAAAATTAGCATCTGCTAAAGTTGCTTCTCTTTATCGAGCTCGACACTTTCTTACTCTGGATTCTATTCTCTATCTCTATAAATCTCAAATCCATCCTTGTATGGAATACTGTTGCCATATCTGGGGCGGATTTTCTAATGATGGTCTTTCTCTTTTAGACAAGGTGCAAAAACGCATTGTAAACATAGTTGGACCTGCTCTTGCAATTAACCTTCAACCTCTGTCACATTGTCATAATGTTGTTTCTCTTTCTCTTTTCTACAAATACTATAATGAGCACTGCTCTAAAGAGCTAGCGTCTCTTGTGCCATCTACTAAAATTCATTCTTGTGTTACTCGTCATTCAATTAAGTCTCATCCTTTTTCTGTTACTGTTCCTAAGTGCTCCAAAAACTCTTACTCGTCTAGTTTTTTTTCTCAAACATCAGTACTTTGGAATTCGCTTCCTTCATCTTGCTTTCCTGATTCATATAATTTGCAATCTTTTAAGTCGTCTGCTAATTGTTATCTTGCTCTACAATCTTCATCTTTTCTCTTCCAGTAACTTCCAACACAAATTAGTGGTTGCTTGCAGCCTTGTTGGAAGTGAAGATGTTTAAAAAAAAAAAAAAAGCTATTCATTAAACTGTTGTCTAGAATAAACTAATTTCAATTAGTCTATTTTAGACAACAATTATTTCAGTTAGTCATTTCCTGAAATAATTTTTACTTTGGTTAGATTGGTTCTTAACAACAACCACAATGAATAAAAGAAGCCAAAATACAAAACTTGGAAGAAAATTGCAAAATGTCATTTCCAAAGCAAGAACAAAACAATAAAGCAATAAACCAGACAGTCTTTTAAAAAAAACCTTTAAATAACTGATGTAAATAACATCAAGATTAATTAAAAAAAAAAAAATTAATGTTAAAAAGTAAAAGTAAAATTAATTAACTTAAAAAAAATTTATAACTTTTTATAACAACAACAGCCGCTTGTTTTAATTTATTTAATATAGCCAATTTAGTAGGGTGGTTCAAAAAAGCACCTTTTTAATTTAAAAATTATATGGTCGATTGTGAAGAAAAGTTCTGAGCAAAAGTTAATTCTTTTTTCGTGAATAAGTAATCAAATGACACGGACTTCATCGTTAAAATTTGTCGAAGAATAACAAACTTTATCAAACGCTTTAGAAATGTCAAGAGCGATGGCCTTAACCTCTCCACCTTTATCTAATGCCCAATTAATAAATAAACAAAAAAAAAAATTAGTTTTCATTTCTGTTAGAGTAGTTGTTATGATAAGGGGATGTAGGGGGCATCCCCCCACCCAGAATTTTTATACTGTTTCCGTTTTTTCTAATTTAATTTATATTTATAGCAATAATGAGTTCATTTCGAATTTATGTTTAAATAAATATGTTAATATTTATATAAATAATATTTTCAAGATTGATTGAACGAAAAAGGCTGGCAGGATCAATGTTCAAAATAAATCTGAACCAGAAACCGAAATTAAAACTAAAAAGATTTTATGTTCAGACTATTTTTCTAGCATTGGAGCAGGGTTACCACACCAGTGTGGGAAAGAAACTGCTGTTTCCAACCTTATAAGTTTAGCTTTTGATCTTGGTTATCTTCAAGCTGAATAAGTTGCAGCAGGAATACTTAAGAGAAAAATGGAAACTGACAAAATAGCATATGGATCCAACTTTTATATATCATCAAAAGGAAAACCACTAACTGTAAAGGTTGGCACACCTGAAAACAAAACTGCTAGGGGATCTATCAGACAATTATCTGTTCAAATTGTACAAGAATTGCAAATTGTTTTAAAGCTCTCACTAAATAAAACAAAAGATATGATAGCAGTTCTAAGAAAAGGTATGGATAAAAGATCATCCATTGAATCAAATATCTTTGAAAAGCTAAATGAAATTGAAGAATCCATCTCAAAATTTTATGAAGTTGAAAAGGTAAGGTAGTATTATATAAGTATTGACTAATTAAAAAATACCAAAGAAAAATATTTCTTTAAAATAACATTTGTTATTTAGATTGAGTTCTTGGGACCAAATGAATCTGTTCTTCTTAGAGATGTTGTATTTGTCCAAGAAACATCAAATTTTATTTTAAATATAATTGAACAGCGGAAAATGGATCCATTTAGCACTCTTGTACGAATTTCTTTAGACTCAGGGGGTTTGTTCTTAAAAGTTATTGTAAATATATTTGATCCTGAAGAGAATAATGTAAGCTCTGGAAGGTTTTTAAACAGTGGAGTTCAAAGATGCTAGATACTTGGATTCACAGAGGATGTTCCAGAATCAAATTACAATTTACGACTTATTCTAGAAAAACTAAACTTGCAGAATGTTCAATTCAATATAGCCTTTGATTTAAAATGTACTAATTCAGTATTTGGTTTATCATCTCATGCTGGTTTGAGAGCATGACTTTGGTGTGAGGGACTCAACAACAGAGTCAGGAAAATTGAGATCTCTGGAAAGCTTGGATTATTGGTACTCAAAATATGCTGAGACTGGATTTAACAAAGCTCTTATGAAAGATTGTATGAATGTAATAAATTCCAGAGTTATCTACTTAGAAGAAGATCCTAAATCTTTAATACAGTACCTTGTAGCTCCACCAGAACTACACCTTAAGATAAGATTTGTTTCATTACTAGGAACTTTTTTATTAGATCTATGGCCTGGTTTTGATGATTGGTTGAAATCAAAAAATATTCTTCAAAGAGATTACCAAGGTAGAGGTTGGGATGGTAACAACTCAAATGCTATCGTTAAAAATCTTGATGAATTAGAGGTTGCCATTAAAAGCACTTTTTATCATCTCACTCCCTTTGTTGAGTGTCTTAAAAACTTCAGATCTGTTAAAGATGCTTGTTTTGGTAATACTTTAGAAACTGGATTTGAAGAATCTATTTCCAAGTTAAAGGACTCGTTTATCTCTACACAAGAGCTAGCTTTAATCTTTGGTAAAAAACTAAGTTTGACTCGGAAAGTTCATATTATTTTGTGCCATGTAGCTCCATTTGTCAAGTATCATAGATGCAGTTTAGGAAGATATGCTGAAGAATGTGATGAAGCAATACATGCAAAGTTTAAACCAACCTGGTCTAGATATAAAATAAATGAAGGACATTCAGAGCATAGTGATAAACTTTTAGCAGCTGTTAAACATTTTGGAAGAAGTAGAATAACCTAATGTGTGTTTTTTTTCTTTTTTCGTTTGAAGAAATAGAACTTTATATTTATTGTTTGATTATATTATTACTTGGTAAAAAAATGACAATTAAAATAATGAAGAAATAAAACCTGATATATTTTTTTAATGGTGTTTTCAGCTCTGAAATTATGTAGACTTATTGTTCCTCTCACTTTTGATGCATAATTAAAAAAGACAACCAACTATAGTTTATTTTTCCTGAAATATCTCTGATGGTTGGTTGCCCCCACCCTTATGCAGACCAGTGTAGCCCCTATTTGCGACTACTATTTCAGTCCTTTAAAATAGCCAAGAAAAATTTAAAAAAGCTATGTGCCATGGTCATTTTAATTTTAAAAACAATTGGAAACAACTTCTATGGTCCTAAGTGTTATATTAAACCATAATTTGTTTGAGTGACACAACTTTTATCCTGGTTATCAAAATGGAGAGCAGTTTAGAGCAGAAGAAATATTCCATAAATAACGGAAATTTTGAATAATTTTTTTTTTTAAACATATAAATAAAATGGTTTAAAAAATATTATCCATGAAAATATTAATTAAACAAAATAAAAGATTTAATTTTAAATTGATTTAAATACAAGTATTGCGTTGTATTATACCACGCCAAATGCAATGTAAAAAGGTCTCATAATTTGAAAATGCGGCGATTATTTTTTTCACCAAACCGATTAGAATTATTTAATTAACAGCATCTTTAACTAATAGTATTATTAACAGTTATGTACAAATGAGGTCTTTTAATGTGTTGAAAAAAACCATATTAAACTCCTTTAACTTTTTTAACTGATTTAACTCATTTAGACTTTATGGTAACCAATAATGCAATGACTACTTGTATAAATTTTGGATGTAATAATAATATAAAAATGAATAACCAATAATTTTGGTTAATATATATACTTTTGGTAAATAAAACATACTTAAGTGCCAAACTTACGTATGTTCTTGTTTATATCACATTAGAATGTTTAGAAAAATGTTGAAACAACCACCTTATTCGGTTTGGGTCATATTACTTTGACAGTAAATGAGCAGGTGGCCTTTTTTCTTATTAAAGTGGCAAAAAAATCTTACAAAAATAAAGCATCCTCCTAATAATTTCGGAGCTCCTAAAACTGCAGGACATGGGGTTGTAGCCCCCATAATCTAGGACTGGTTTAAACTTTCCCTCCTTAGTTTTTAAATAATAAAAACATTTATGTAAAAAACCTATAAAAAGAACTATCAATTATGCTAATTATGCCTTTAAATAGTCAATCCTTTCTGAGTCTCCATGGGTATATGGGCCTTCTTATTGCCATGTTTCAGTTTTGTCTGAATTCTAGACTTTTTTTGCATTACTGTTGTACAAGATCCTGTCAAAGTTATTGTAGAATATAAGTAAATTTACTTATATAGACTACTTTTAATTTAGTTACAAATTATATAAAATGTAAGCTTATGTAATTTAAATTTTATCTTATATAATTTATTTTTAATAAAAATATTTTATTACTTTTAAAATAAAAAATTCTTACTTAAAAAATATTATTTTATTTGTAAATTTAATTTACAAGTTTATTACTTTTATGTATTTTATCTTTATATGCAATTTTTTTTTTTTTTTAATATAATTTTTTAAAATTACTTTTATATGTAAATGTAAATTACAATTTGAGGAAATATTATATTATTTTATGTACTTTTAAAAAGTAATTAACTTTACATGTAAAAATAAATTACTTTTTGGTGTAATCTTTTACATAACTTACTTTTGAAAGTAAAAAAAAATTACATAATAAAGTAAAAGTCGTTTCAAAAAAATTAACTACTTATACGGAAATGTAAATTTACATTAGGCGTTTAAAATTTGTAATTATGTAATTTACTTTTTTATAAAAATGAGCTTACTCGTGAAAGTAAAAAGTAAAAGAACCATCCCTATGCTACATTGGTGTTTATTCCAATAACATATTACAAGGCGTGATAATTATTTTTTTAAGTGATATGTAAACTTTCATATATTTTTTTGGGGAAGTTATCTTAGATATTGACAGTCATTTCACAAAAACAAAAATATGAAAAATGAATTTCTTGACCTCAAAAACACAATACTAGATGCAAAAATTGTACTTTAATTTAATCAACAAGCTGAGATATTGAACTTTTCAATTTTTGATACATTTTGGCATCCATTTTGGATTTTGATGAGTATTTTGTTTTTTCATAAAACTAAAAAGGTCAACAATTAATTTCTTGACTCCACAAACGAATTAGTAGAAACAAGAATCATGTTTCTAAGTTATCTTAGAAACATAATTCTTTTAATATGAATCAGGAGTGCATACAGAACATTTCCAGCAAGTTTTAGCTTGCTCATATTTTTTCTGGGTCAAAACTTAATTTGACTGGGCTATTGTCTTGTTGGGTCTTAAATGAAGGGAAATGTTTAAAAGTTTCAAAAAATATAATCATTTTATAACGAAAAATATTATTTTGGATTTTACTGCATAGCAATTAAAACTTTGTAACTAAAAATGAAAAAGTGTTGTCTTGGTGATTTGTGTTGACTTTGACTAAATTGACTAAAAGTCGATTAGTCAAAAGTCAAAATTTGTCGACTTTGAAAAATGGAATTTTTTTTTTAATTTGCATTCACTCCCAACAAGGCTGCAAGCAACTATTAAGTTGGGAGTTACTAGGAAAAAAAAGAACAGAGTTATAGAGCAAGGAAACGGTTGACAGAAGACTTGAAAAGTTGAAGGTTGTATGAGTCAGGAAAACATGAAGATGGGAAAGAGTTCCAAAGGATTGAAGTGCGGGGAAAAAAACTAGATGAATAAAAGTTTTTAGAGCATGCAGGGACAGACATAGTAAACGAATGAGACTTAGCTGAATGACATGTAAAACGAGAATGAATTTTAGTTTATGGAACTAGAGATGATAACTCCTTTGAGCAGTGACCATGATAGTATTTGTAGAAAAGAGAAAGAGATGCAACTTTACGACGATGGGAAAGAGGTTCAAGCTTAGCAGATAGTCCAGGTCCAACAACATTTACAATGGGTTTTTGGACCTTGTCAAGAAGAGAAAGTGAATCGTTTAAAGTTGAGTCATCAGCAAAAAGAGCTTATTTAGATGAAAGGTTGTCAGGAAGATCGTTTATGTAGATAAGAAACAAAACAGAGCCCAGGATGGAACCTTGAGGAACCCCAGAAGTTACTGGAAATAAAGAAGAGTGTTGGCCTTCAAGGATGACTTTAATAAACCGGTTAGAAAGAAATGATTTGATAATCTCAAAAACTTTCCCAGAAACACCATATGAAGCAAGCTTATGGAGAAGACCAGCATGCCAAACTTTGTCGAAAGCTTTAGATATGTTGAGAGCAATAGCCCTAGCCTCACCGCCTCCATCTAATGCACAATAAAATCTTTCAGTTACAGCAGTTAGCAAGTCAGCCGTAGAGCAAGAGGATCGAAAACCGTATTGATTGTCTGACAGCAGTTTATTTGACTCAAGATGAGATGTGAGGAATTTGTTAATCAAAGACTCAAAGACCTTGCAAATAACAGAAAGAAGACTGATCGGATGATAATTGGAGGGGTCAGAATTTTCTCCAGAGTTTTTGAATATTGGAACCACAGATGCCATTTTCTAACAAGCAGGAAAACAAGACTCAGTCAAACACTTATTAAATAGTTTAGCGAGAATTGAAGAAAGTTCTGGAGAACAATTCTGCAAGACTGTGATAGGAATGTTGTCTGGATCACAAGCTGTAGACGAGTTTAATTGAGATATGGCTTTAGCAACAGAAGCCGGAGTGATTTGAATGTCTAACAATGGGTCAACCTGTTTGACTGGAATGGAAGGAAGAGAATGTCCATAATATTCAAGAGTGGAATTAGAAGAAAAGTTCTTTGCAAATAGTTCTGCCTTATCCTTGGGAGAGGTAATAAGATCAGTCCCATGAATGAGAGATGGAATGTTAGATCTACCCTTGTTAATAATGCTGTTGAAGATTTTCCAAAAGTCTTTAGAGCCTAACTTCTGCAATAAAATGCGAGATTTAGTGAACTGAGAATAATGGAGTTTAGCATCAGAAAGCACCTTTTTACATCGATTTCTTGCAATAATAAATAGCCGTTTGTTCTCAAGAGAGTTGTTCTTTTTAAAAAGATGAAAAAAATGATTACGATTGGATATAGCAGCCGTACAAGAAGGAGAAAACCATGGAGTAGAATGAGGCTTGACTTGAAACCGGCGCGAAGGATCAAAAGCTTCCATTCCAGCCTGAATCCAGGAGGTTACGTAGGAGGCGCATTTGTCAGCTGAGAGAGAAAAAACATCAGCCCAAGGACCATCATAAAGAAAATCACGAAAGGAATCCCAGTCAGCTTTAGGGTAGTAGTAGGTGGGCGATGATAAGGTAAACCCAAAAAAAAAGTACGAGAAGAAAGATTTATAGAGATCATTGCATGGTCAGAACCACCTAAGGGAGAAAAGGGAGAAACTGAATATAAGCTAGGGTTAGAGACAAGACATAAGTCAAGGAGTGAAGGTAATAGATTAGGGTTGTCAGGAAAATGAGTCACAAAGTTAACTATCTGAGTAAGAGATTGAGAAACGCAGAAGTTAAAGGCTTTAGTGCCAGCAGGATCAGTGGTGTTAGAGCCAAGCCATTCAGTGTGATGGGTATTAAAATCACCAACAGCAACAATATTGGCAGAGGGGTAAAGAGAGAGGGCATATCAATTTGATCAGAGGTAACATCTAAGAGAGTTCAATCATGGGAAGAAGGAGAATGATAAAGAACAAAGAGAAAGGTGATAAAGTGAAGAGGTGCTAGACAAAAGCACATAAAAGAATGGTCAAAGGATTCGGACCTGATTTCACATCAAATAGGGGAATTAATGCGTATGTATACCCCTAAACCTAGCATGTGACTATTTGAGTCTTTACGAATCAAAGGATAGTACCCATCAACACTGACATCTGAAGAAGGAATTGCAGAATTTAAATTAGTTTCACTGATTGCAAGCAAGTCTGGTGAATTTTGCAGGAGGTAAGACTCAACTGATGGAAAGTTGCTTTGTAGACCGCAAATATTTGTAAAAGATATATTAAAATATTTAGGTGATGGGGATGGTTTTTTAGGTTTTAAATTTTTGGAATAGTCGATTTTAATCGATTATTGATTATGGTTTTCATAAATACTTTCATACAGAGCCTCTCCAAGCTCAGGGTCCTTGCTTCCTCCAAGCTGGCTCAGGGTCCTTGCTTCCTCCAAGCTGGCTCAGGGTCCTTGCTTCCTCCAAGCTGGCTCAGGGTCCTTGCTTCCTCCAAGCTGGCTCTGGGTCCTTGGGCAAAACTAAATTGTAAAGCTCAAAATCTAAATGTCATTTATAAATATGATTGTAATAACTTTTTGGTATATAGCAAGTATTTAAGATGGTCTCTAAATCATTGGGGTCTGGGAGTAGATTGTCCTGTTGTCAGAGCAGCCCTTCTCTTATATTGTTTTGCTTCATTATTATTTAAATGATATTATATAAAAAAATTGAAAGTAAATATATATTACCTTTTTTTTTTTTATTACTGTTTATTTAAAAATAAAAAATAATTCCCATACTTCAACACGAATTTTAGTCGAGGGTTTAGGTTTAGATTTCAAAAATGTATTAGTCGATTTTAGTTGACTTGATTAAGTATATTAGTTGATTTAGTCTTGAGTCACCCCTAAAAATATTTTTTATTTAAAAAACTTTCAAATGCAGTGTTATTTTATTATAAAAAACACCTTAAGATGCTAGCTGCAAAAAATTTTGATTATGTTGTTTTTTGAATCACCAAAGTACACGATTGTAAGTAGTAAATATATTTTTGGTTAAAAACTTACTCTTTGTATTTAATATTAAACAGATTTTTTATTGGAACTTTGCATTCCAAAGACATAAATACTTATGCAATAAAGACATGGATACAAAAACATTTAAAATTTTTACTGGTGTTATCACTATTTCTGCATGATGTGTTATTTATATTATTGGTTATATTTATATATTATTGGTTCTGTGTTATCCATATTATTGGTGCTACAATTGTTTCTCAATCTGTTCGAAAGTTTTAATAAGAGTAATGAATAAGGTGCTTAGTATTTAAAAAAAAAAACTTTTGATGAATGCAACCTAACCTAAATAAATACCCTTTGAAAATTATTATTTCAAATTGAAAATTATTATTTCAAAAGTGTTTATTTGCAATTAAAACCCTTTGTAATTTTATAAATGATGAACATCTCTCCAAAGCTCCAGAGGAGGGAGTCAAAGTACTCCCTAAAGTCGAAAAGTTTTATTTTTAACTTTATTTGCAACTCTTTCTCAACCATAAATTCTGAAACACAAACATTTAATGAAGCCCCTGCACAGAGAGAGATACAGGTTGAAAGTGGTACTTCAAAACATATTAAAAATATCCACTTTAAATTAATCAAAAATAAATAAGTTGGTTACAGCAGGCTGTGTTTTTAATTATATTATATAAAGTTATAATAAAACATGCTCCTAAAGTTTGTGCCAATTTGTTGTTTGGCATATTTTAAACCATAATAAGTTTTATTCAGTTTCTTCAAGAGGTCAAGGCAAGTGAGATTTTCTATTATTTTAATTTTCTGTTATCCTGCAAAAATAAATTTCTTCAAAAAATCAGTTCTAAGAATTCCAAATTTTGTATAATTTAAAACCCAACTTTTTATTACATTATTCCTTTATCTCTATCCATACCTCTATGTAATCTCTTTCCCTGTCTTCTTTTCCCCTTCTTACTTAAAGCCTTTATTGAATGGTGTTATCAGCACTCACACCCTGTAAAAATCACAATCACAAACCTGAAAAGACCAAAAAAATATTTTTATGAAAGCATTATTAGGACCATATTACATTATTTAAAGTTGTTTTTATAATCTTATTTTTGCAATTTAAGCTACCTCAAATATTAAAATTTTATAATAATTTTTTTCTCATATTTTTTATTTATGCTTATGGGTGAGCAGAAATTTTGGTTTATTTTTTTCATAACTTCTAATTATTGAAATATTTGGTATAAATATGAATAAGAAATATTAGACATAAGGTTATTTGCGTTATTAAAATATTTTTTTCCAAACAGTTTTCTAAATGAGTTTTTAAAGTTGTATTTTGTACTTGAGTCTAAATGTTTAAAAATGAAGTAGTGTTACTAAAAGTATACTTGACAATTATTTTGTAACTTTAGAATTGTTTCTAATTGTTTCAAGATATTTTGTCGAGAAATATTCTTCAAAATTTTCATAAATATATATACGTTACAGATTTTTTCAGTTAGTTATTTACCATGCATGCAGTAGGGTAAAAAGTTTTAATGGATAACTTCCAGCAGGCAATTGTACTCATAAGCTTTATATAATACTTTCATAGAAGAATTTTTTCGTTCCTTTCAGTTGAAGTTGATTGTAAATCTCAATGAATATGGAACACTTAATGTTATAAGGAATACTAACACTGTAAAAAGTTTAATTTTCTTCATTTTCTTTTTGTATTTTATTGGTTTTTTTTTTTCTTTCGGTAAAATTTATTGCTGGGTATTGTTTTTAGATTGCATAAAAAATATTTGTGATCTTTAAATGGCTTCAAAAAATGATTTTTAATTGCATGCAGTAAAAATATCTGTATATTTTAGATGGCATTAAGAAGTCACGAAGTCACTTGGGACCGCACAGTCCATTTAAACAACGCTCAAGAAAATTTAAAGCGTCATTACGTTAAAAAATTTAATTCATTGGTTAGTGAAACGTGATTTAATATTTGCCAGAACCTTATACGGTTATTATAAGTTTTTATTTCAAAAACATCAAATTAATTTAAAGTATAAAGTGATATTTTTATATAAATGATTATTTTATTAAAATCTATTTAAAAGTAAAGTAATATCTTTATAAAAGTTATTTTTATAAATATGTTTTAAATATAATTATAGTATTCAGATATATATATATATATATATATATATATATATATATATATATATATATATATATATATATATATATATATATATATATATATATATATTTCGTACTTTTAATGTTTTTTATAATAAATTTCAAACAGCGCTAAACCATCAAAATTAAATTTAGATTTTTTCATAATAAAATATGAATAGTTAGCGTAGATTTCGAAACCAATTAATTTTTGTTTGAAATTTTGATAATTTTTTTTTTATCGTCGAATCTTTATTTTGAAATATTGTTTTAAGAATGATTTTAATTGATATCATGGTCACGGTTTTAACAAGAATTATAAATGATTCATGTTTAGGTAATAATTTGGTATAGTCAACTATTAGCTAATAAGTAATTTTAATATTTATTGTTTATATCTTGTAAATATATGTTATTTTAAATATATTTTTTTCAAAGAAAAAATATTTAAAAAAAGTGTAAGTACAGTTATAATTACATATCTGATTTTAATATAGAAATATTAAACGTGAAAATCAATTTCTAATTTTAATTAAAAATCATAAAAGTTAAATTTTTATATCTCTTTTCTATAATTTAAAACCCTAGTATAATTTGAATGAAAAATAAGAAACAAGATACGTTAGAAAAGGATTTTTTCACACGGTTTCGAGATTTTTTTCACGTCAGTTATTATTTACTTATTATATATCCATCTAAATTGGATAGATTAGTTTGTATCTTTTTTTTTTTTTTTAATTTTTAAGCTAGAATTTTTATATTTCTTTCTTTAAATATATATATGAATTCTAATTAATAAAGTATTAATAAATAATTCATTAATACGTGAACTTTATTATTATTATTATTATTATTATTATTTTCTTAACCACCTACTGTAAATATTTTTACAAGGTAAAAGTAAAAAATTGTTTAAAGTTTGAAAGGAAGAATAGAAATTATTTTGTAATGTTTTCTTTTATAGTTTTAAAATGTTTTTCAGTTCTTTTAGGTTATTCCAATCTAATGAGTATTTCAATGTTTTCTCAATATCTTTCGGGATTTTATCCTCCACCACCACAAAACGCATTCTTTTTTTTTTCTTTTTTTTTTCATTCCTTAACTTTTCAAAGCTTAATTAGTCCCACTAATATGGCACCTGCTGGTCATCTACAAAAAATTGTTTTACTGTGGGATTGTTAAACTGAAGTCTGTAACCGTGATTACGCATTTTAAAATTACATTTTTAAGTAAAAAAAAAAAACACAAAAACGTAAATTAATAGGCTGGAATGTTCTTAAAAACAGAATGTTTTTATTTTAAAAAAAAGAAATAAAAAACGTTCCGAATATTTAAAATTTTTTTTTACTGTTTATATACATTGACTGACAAGTAAGTAAAGCACAACACTAGGGATGTATATTTTTATTATTACTTTTACTTCCCTGATTTCTTTCTTTGGTATCATTTGTTTTACCAGTGTATATTATACCTTGCAATAGATAAGCATTTTCCACATCGCAAATATTTTTTCGTCGCAAAATCATTACCATATTTTGATTACATATTTAACCGGTTTTTATGGCATATGTTAAATAAATCCTGTACACCCTTGAAAAGAATATAATTGTTCATTAATAAACAAATTTCCTGAAGGCTTAAGCCTCTGGAACAAATTGGCCTTTAAAATTGTCCACAAATTGCGACTTGAAGCCGCCTTAACTTCATTTTTACGATGTATTACTATCATCAAATCTTAAAAAAGCACATAATGTTGTGGAATCTATTAAGACTTATTGTCGCACAATACAGGGAATATGAGATGGAACTTTTTTCAAGCAGCGTGTTGAAGCGAACTATCGCGTTTTTTCTACAGCGTGTTAAATTTTAAATTAAACATGGAAACCTCATTTAAAAATATAGAAAAATTAATTATCAAGAAGTTGGAGGAACAAAAGATATGTATATTACAAGAAGCAGAAAAGTTGTTGAAAGAATAAGAAAAAAGCTTCGCGTCGATAATGAGTGCAAACTTGAAAATATTAACGGAAAGAATAGAGAAAATTGAAATATATGTAACAAATAATAAATCCAACATTATGAATATCGAAAAAGCTCTGAACGATGTCAAAACAACATTAAACTTCCAAGAAACAAACCTTATAGATAAAATAAAACAAATTAGAAAGTGTTATGACAACGAACTAAATATGTTTACCAAAAAAACAATCGATCTCGAAAACAGATCTCGACAAAACAATCTGCGAATAGATGGAGTAAAAGAAAAAGCAGGTAAAACCTGGACTGAATGCGAGGATACAGTTAAAGATATCTTTAAAAACCAACTAAAAATAAATTGCGAAGTTGTTGAGAAAGAGCACATAGAGTAGGCAAAACAAAAGATAGTAAAATACCTAGAACTATAGTTCTGAAACTTTTAAATTATCAAGACAAGAACAAGATTCTTAACGCTGTTAAAAACTTGAAAGGTTTTGGTGTATTCATCAACGAAGATTTCGCAAAGGAAACTATCGAGAGTCGCAAAAAATTATGGGAAGAAGTCAAACGTCTACGCGGTGAAGGAAAGTACGCCATTATCAAGTATGATAAAATTTTTTGTAGAGAATTCAAAAATTCCATCCCTAACTTTAAGTCCTAAAAAGAAGCCTTTCTAAAAGTAAATGCCCAAATAAAATTATCTTTAAAAAAAAAGCATGGCTTTGAATCCATGCGTTTTAACTTTAATGAAATAAATGATGTAAATATAGACCCCGATATAAACTATTCCTACGAGGCGCTTACGGATTGCTCATATCACTTTCCAAGCGATTTAGAAGGGTTTCTTTTTAAAAATGTTTATGACAAATGTTTAAATAAAATTATGATACTACACGTAAACATTCGAAGTCTTAATAACAATTTTGAAAAACTTTTAAACTTGTTAGAGGAAACCAAAAATCGTTTTAACATAGTTTGTTTAACTGAAACCTGGATTTCAAATAACATAGATAATACTTCGAACTTTTATATTCCTCATTTTAAATTAATTTCGTTTAAAAGACAAGTAAATAAACGCGGCGGAGGAGTCCTTATATGTGAGTGAAAATATTGTTTATTACGTTAGGAATGATTTAAGTGCTTCTGATAGCGATAAAGAAATTTTGACTATTGAAATTATGAACAATCAATCTAAAAACATATTATTAAGCTGTTGTTATCGCCCACCTGACGGCGTGAGCGAGAACTTGAGCGTTTTTTTTGAACAAAGTATTTTCAAAAAAGGTATTAAAGAAAACAAAAAGAACTTCATTATTGGAGACCTAAATATGAATTATTTTCTTTATAATGAAGATAACAAAATTAAAAAACTTTTACGACTCCTTTTTTGAGGCGGGAGCAATTCCTTTAATAAACAGGCCAACTAGAGTAACAAAAAACTCGGCGTCTTTGATTGATAATATTATTACAACAGATATATTCAACAATGATATTCAAACAGGTATCCTAAAATCTGATATAACTGACCATTTTCCAATATTCTTGACAATTAATTCTGAAATTAAAAATAAAATAAACAAAATTAAAATCCGCATTTTTAACCATACAAATATAAAGTTGTAACGATAGTTGGTTTATAAAACCAACTATCGTTACTGCACTGGAAGCATATTAGTTTTTCTGATCACAGATTCGGCAACCCCTAAGAAAAAAATAGAAACAAAAACTATTTCTGTATGAAACATAAATAATGAATCAATCGTCACTTTTCACGACCTCCTACAAGAAATAAACTGGGAACTATTGACTGATTGCAATGATGTAAATAATGGCTTTGATTTTTTTATTCGCGTGTTTCCTAAGCAATACGAAAAAGTCTTTCCAAAAGTTAAAAAAATTATTAATTCTAAAAATTTGCTTAGTCCGTGGGTGGACGAAAGGACTCATTAAGTCATCAAAAAAGAAACAAAAATTTTACCAAAAAATTTTTAAAAAAAAGAACTACAAAAATGAAATAAAATACAAAAAATTAAAATTCTTTCGAAAAGTTAAAAAAGCAATCAAAAAAAAATTACTATTCCTTATAGCTTAATAAAACATTTGGAAATGCAAGAAAAACATGGAATGTAATTAAAGAAATAACAGGCGTAGGAAATGTAAAAATTGATAATTTCCCAAAAAGATTGCAAAGAGATGGTAATATAGGAGATCCTTTTGTAAATAAAGAAATTGCAGAAACATTTAATGACTTTTTTATAAATATAGAGAAAAAACTAGCCAGTGCAATTCCTGAGGGGAGTAAATCATTTGAATCCTTTTTGAAAAAATCAGGTTCCATAATGGATGAGTCGGAGCTTCTGGTTGATGAACTTCGGCTAGCAATTAGTATGTTGAAAACAAATAAGAGTGCGGGTCTAGATGAAATTAACCCCGATGTTGTAAAACCGGTTTGTGATATTATTGAGAAACCTCTTTTTATAATTTTTAATCTTTCCCTAAGAAACGGCATTTTTCCTGACCAACTAAAACTAGCAAAAATAATTCCAATATACAAAAGCGGCGATGATTCGATAAAATCTAACTGTAGACCAATTTCCATACTTTCCTGTTTTTCTAAAATACTAGAGCGTATTATGCACAACAGGCTGTACAATTATCTTGAAACTAATAACATTCTTTATCATAAACAGTTTGGTTTTCGCAAAAACCATTCCACGGAGCATGCAGTAATTGATCTTGCGAACCAAATTCTAAATGGTTTTGAAAACAATAGTTACATTCTCGGAACATTTCTGGATCAATCCAAAGCCTTTGATACTGTCAAACACAAGATTCTTATCAACAAACTATGTAGTTACGGAGTAGCTGATTTTAAAATTTTCATTTAAAGCCATTTTTGATTTTTTTTTTTTTTTTATTTGACTTCACCTCCTCAAGGCCTAGGAGGCCACTACAGACAAGGAGGCTACTTATTTTGTGGCTATAACCCTCTCTCAACTCTATAACTCCGAAACACGAACCTTGACGAACAAGGCCGCTGCGCAGAGAAACGAGTTGAGCGCGGTACTACCAGGGACGTGGTGATTAAAACAGTACTTTTTTTTTTTTTTTTTTGTAAAAAAATCTCAATTTTATTAACTCACACCTTTAAACAATAAAAATGCATATTTTTTGAATTTAAACTACAGAAACCAGGGCTGAGAGGAGGGGGAGGGGGGAAAAAGGTTATACCCCAGCTAGCACACATAAGTTGGGCCAACGTCGGGCCAACGTCGAAAGCGTCGGACAGTTTTATAATATAAGCACTGACGTCGGACCAACGCACAGTGGGCCAGGTGGTGGAAAAAAGTATAAAAAAAATATTCTCAAAAATGACATTGTTATATACCATTTTATAGCTTAAACATCCGGCTTTTATAAAATGTATATATTTCTGTATAACTATTATGCCGTTTGCATTTTATGCTGTTAATAAAAAAGGTATTTTTTTTTCAAATTTTTGTTTTTTTTGTTTTTTAATTCAATAATATTTTTCGTGTTAGTAATAAGCATAAAATTGGTGTTAATTAATAAAACTTAATTTTTTTATTGAATAATTAATTAAAACTTAGTATTATCTATCAAATGAGCTATTGCAAAATTATTTTGCACGTAAGCTATATTAAATAAATTGATTTCTAATGATGGCGTATTTAAAACACTTTTTTCAGTGAAAACTTCACTTAAATAATGAAATACTTTTGCGCTCCAAGGTGCTCCAGAAATTTGAGATTCAAAATATCTTGCACAATATGTACATTATCGATATATTTTTTACCTATTGTCGGCGGGTGTCAGCTGCGTCTCTATTAATGATTTTAACAAGTTTCATCTTTGGGGCAGGGGTGCCAACATTCTGGCTATTCTTTGTGTTCCCAGGCTCCAATCACCGCAATTTTTTAGCAAATCATATTTTTATCACATTAAAATAAACATATAAATATTAAGAGTTTGTTTTATCTCCAAATGTCTCATAAATAGTATATTTTTTGTATTTGTAGGCTGAAAATGAAGTATTTTGATATCTATGCATTCATTATGCATAAGCCTAATAATCTACAAATATCTGACTCTGGCATTGTGGACAAACTTATTGATGCTATGAATTTGGATTGCAACAAGCAGCAATTAGGAACTATAATAACGCATCTCCGAGATTGGCTTGATTTGAAGAAAAGAACAAAAAATGGCTGCAAAGCCATGTTCCTGAAAATTTAAATGTAACACCAATACCTATTGGAAGACCAAATAAGACAAACTTTGATGACTACTCTACTAAAACTAAAAAACATAAAGTTAGTCACTTAACTGAAATGTATTCTGCTTCTGCGTTACAATTTGCTTCAGAAATTAAACGGAGAAAAGAAAACCCAACTGAAAAAACCTCAAAAAAAGATTGTAGAATGTCTAAAGATAAAGCTCTTTGTCTTATATTAGATGCTAGATTGACAAAAGCTTCCTACCAAATTATTCGAAATTAAGCAGTTGAAATGGGAGTTGATATATATCCTGCATATAATGATGTTCGGGATGCAAAGCTGTTATGCTATCCTGCATATATATCTGTCTCAGACCTTTCAGCTAAAATAAAACTGCAAGCTTTGGTCGATCATACAGCAAATAGAATATGCAAGGCATAGTATGATGTCCTTAGCACTGAAGGCACTCCAGATAGACTTTCTCTGAGATACAAAATAGACTTTGATGGTGCCACAGGACAGTCTATATATAAACAAATATTGCAAGGAACAGTAAGAAAACAAGTAGACTTATGTGGTTTTTCAAATGGAAAACGGTACCCAGCTTGGCGAAATCCATCACCAACACCACGACCATCACCAACAATGTACTGTAGACCTCTGCGTTTTAAATTAAATTTGAAAACGAAACGGCAGCATTTTCTAAATCAGAATTGGATCTCATTAGGGTTGAGATTTCAAACTTGCAAGATACTGAAGTGGATATAAATAATAAAAAAATCAAAATACATCATATAATACAAATTACTATGATTGATGGAAAAGTTCATACTGCTCTTTCAGATGTTAAAAATTCAGGTCAATGCTGTACTATATGTGGGGCAAGTACTAAAGCAATAAATGATATTGAAAAAATGGTTTTGAAAAATGGTATGGCAGGTATTTATTCATTTGGTTTATTATCTTTACATGCTTGAATACAATTTTTTGAATGTTTATTACATATTGGATACAAAATAACTTTGAAAAAGTGGCAGGCATGAACAGCAGAAGATAAATCTAAAGTAAAGGCTCTGAAAACAACAAATTCAAAATAGATTTAAAGATGAAATGGGCTTGATAGTTGATGTTCCGAAATCTGGTGGTAGTGGAACATCAAATGATGGAAATACGGCTCGAAGAACATTTCAAAATGCGGAAAAGTTTGCAGAAATTTAAATATTGATGTTGAACTGATTCTAAATTTGCATATTATATTGGCAACAATTTCATGTGGTTTAGAAATTGACACTGATAAATTTGAGGTTTTCTGTTTAAAAACAGCTCGACTTTATGTTCATCATTATCCTTGGTACTATATGCCACAATCTCCCCACAAAATTTTAATCCATGGTTCTGAAATTATCAAAAGTTTAGCATTACCCATTGGTATGTATTCTGAAGAAGCTCAAGAAGGACGCAATAAAGGTTCTGAAACGCAAAAATGGTTCTGAAATTATCAAAAGTTTAGCATTACCCATTGGTATGTAATCTGAAGAAGCTCAAGAAGGACGTAATAAACTATCGTAAACATTTTGCAAGAAAATCATCTCGTGTGAAAACTAATCAAGATTTGTTAAATCGACTTCTGTGTATATCTGATCCATTTATTGCATCTCTGAGAAAGATAGCAGGAAGTCACACCAAAACAAAAAACTTACCAGCTGGAGTTATTGACTTATTGAGGTCATCCACAGATGATATTAGTTTATAAATGTATCTTTTGTATCTTTATAATTTTGGAAATGTCTGTACCTATATGAAAGTGTGACTGTAAATTAAAACAATTAGTTATGCTATTAGAATCATCAAATTAATTTGCATACCAATACTTGAAACATTTGGCTAAAAATAACTCTTAGGAACTAAGCATAAATATGTGTTGCTATGCAAATGGGGTTGCCTTGGCAACCACACCAAAAAAACAATGCTCATTTAAATTACAATCATCCTATTAATTTATATACCAATTTTCGGGGCATATGGATGAAAGGAAAAAAAGTTATAACTTTTTTCCAAAAATATGGGATTCTGGCCCACTGTGCAACGCTGCACAGTGGGCCAAAATCATTATTAGCTGGACAAAATTAATAACTTTTAAAATATTTATCAGGCTTTTCCCATAATTAGCAGCTTGAGTATATTTCATATAACAAATCTAATGGCACCATTAGATTGTTTATTTGGTTGCCATGGATACCTATATTTCATGTCAACAGGCATTTTGCATAGTTACCTAAATAAAAAGACTTTCTCAAAATATCAAAGTTATAAACTAAACTGATATTAATGCTACATTGCTATTTTATGTATTTGAATGATAACACAAACAAAAAATTATCAATTTTTGGTGTTACTATGCTGTTATATGCTCTTAGAAACCAGTTGGTAATTTTTTTTGAAACTTTTTCTTAATTCAAAATTTCTTTAAAAAATGAAATAAAAACTTTTAAAACACTCTTAACTATAAAGGTTTACAGGAACAGTTAATTAAATTTTAACTGTGTAGTTTAGATACCTTTAGCAACCATATAAAAATAAGCAAGTTTTTATGCAATTAGAGATACAAAAATTTATATAACGAATTTTTATATATTTTATAACGAATATATAAGAAAACAAACTTTTATATTCATTATTTTATTATGTAAATATTAAATACTTATAAAGTAAACACCATCTTAAACACCAACGAAAATCAAAACTATGTCATTGACACTTATTCAAAAATTGGAACCTCTTTAAGAAGATCAAAAACTCCATTTGGAAGAGCGTTTTTCTTAGGATGATGGGGTTTTCTCAAACTACTTATCAAAGGGTCAGAAGAACACATTAGTCGCCTTAATAAATCTTCGTTTGTTTTGGAACGCGAACACTTTCTAGAAAATGATTCTCGAAATTTCTTAAAATTTTTATTTTGAGCTTCTTGTGCCTCTTCGCTGAGCATGCCAATAGGCAAAGCCATTCTCTCTACAACTTGCCAACCATGAATAAAAATGTGATGCAGACTCTGTGGCATATGATACCATGGATAAAGGATTACATACTTCTCAGCTGTTTTGTAGCAGTATTCTCTAAATAGTGAAGAATCAATTAGAAAGTTAGATGACAATGTACACAAAATCACATGCAACATCTTTATCATACTGACATCAAGTTCAAGAATTTGAGCAGACTTCTCTGCATTCTGAAAAAATTTTCTAGCAGTGTTTCCATTATTTGAAGACCCAGAGCCACCAGATGTTGGCATATCAATTATCAGTCCAACTTTATCACGAAACTTTATCTGGATTTTCTGTTTTCGTTCTTGAATAATTTTCTTTTCAGATATAGTTTTTGTAGCCCACTTTTTCACTGTCAATTTATAACTAATTTTAAGAAGACATTCCATGCTTTTAATCCAAGCATGGAGAGTTGAAAGACCGAAGCAGAGACCTATCTCTGTCAATGGCATATTTTTAGCTGCATTAAGATCATTCATTTTTTTTGGGCTGCATCCACAAACAGAACAACACTGAGAAGATGTAGTTGCTGTAGATAATGCTGTAGCAACTTTGCCGTCCACCATTGTTATTTCAATTTTATGAAGTATTGTTAAGTTTTCACAAAATGTTAAAGACAAATTTGCAATTGAATTGTTAATAAACTGATTCTCTTGTTTCAAAACTTCAATGGTTTCTTTTTTAAATGAAAATCTTATTGGTCTGCAATATAAAGTTGAAGATGGATGTGGATTAGACCAAATTATTATTTTTTTATCATTAATGAATCCAAACAACTGAAGTAGAACAAAACAAGAAATAAACAAACTAGCTTCTTCTAAAAGATCTCTGTTTTCTTTCTCAACTGTTACTTGATTATAAATCCTTTGGCTAGTTGATCCATCAAACCCAACTTTAGAATATAAAGTCAACCTTTCAAGATCATTCATTGAATCAATAACTTGTTTCTGCAACTGTATTAGGCGTATTGCTGTATGATCGACTAATACTTGAAAGTTTATTTCTGCTGAAAAATCATTTACAGTCCATAATGTTTTTTCAGGAAGACACTGTTCTTTAGCAGCACGAACATCATTGTAAGCAGGATAGAGATTACAACCTTTGCTCAAAGCATTATTTCTCAAGCGTTGGTAATCAGATTTGCTCATATCAATATCTAATATGAGTGCTAGAGCTTCATTTAGAGTGTTTTGAGTATGTTCTGTATCAAAAGGTTGCTTAATAGATAAACTTCAAACTACTTTTGCATCCTTTCTTTTGCTATCTTTAAAAAGATTACAACTACTAGCATACAACAGTTCATTTGATGAACAAGTTAATAAGTCCATAGCTGCTACTTTACGACTCTTTGTCTTATTTGATGAATCATCAAATAATTTTACAGGTCGACCACTAACTATAGATTCAGTTTTATTATCCTGATTTTTAAATGACCTAATAAAGTCTTTTTGAAGCCATACTGAATTATGTTTCATAAAGTTTTCATCAATTCTTTTACTTAAAGACCAACGTTTACGATACTTGGACAAAAAGGTTACAAACTGAGCATCAAATTCAGAACAGTATTCACGAATAAAATTGTTAACATAAAGTTTGTCTTTTTCATTAGACATAGATAAACCATGCTGTCTTATGAATTGATGAATTTGATATCTTGTGATGGTTGACATATTACTAATAATAATATTATTAGACTAAAATAATATAAACATTAAAAAGTTGTATTAACATATATATATATATATATATATATATATATATATATATATATATATATATATATATATATATATATATATATATATATATATATATATATAAATACTTGTTATTTTGCGACAAAAGAAACTTGAAAAAGAAACATCTTTGATTTTATAAAGTATAAATATTAAAAAGTATTATAAGTATTAAAAAAAGTAGCAGATACTAGCAGCTAAATTAATAATTTTATAAAAACATATACATATAGCCTTCAAAATATGTATAAGAGATAAAGGCAAAATAGAGCACAAATTTTTCCTTGTTGTCTTTTCAAAAAAAATTAAAAAAAAAGTCCAATTTTTACCAAAAAATATATCTAAAACTGGTTTAAAATTTTTTTTTAACTTTTTTTTTTTTATAAATTTTATATATTAACAATTATTTGATATGTTAATAAAAACAGTTAACCAATATACTAAAAATTTATTACACACTTTTGCTTTTTTAAAAACTACATTTTCTCACTTTATCGCCATTTTTTTTTTGCAAATATTTTACTTGAAATGAGTTTTTGTTGAGAATATATATTTTTTTAATTTATTGTAATTATTTTTAAGGTCCTCAATGTATCTAAGTAAAAACTTTTTAAAAAGAATTTCAGTTTTCAGACATAAATTTTTTTAGTTTTGTCCACCTACTGGCCCACTGTGCGCTGGGCCAACGTCGGAATACTACACATAATTTAGATTTTTAAATGCGTTCAGTGTGTTACTGGTTTTAGCGTTATTATAGTTTTCGGCCATATTTAAAGCTGTTGAAGGGTTGTTATATAGCTATTGTAACTTCTTATTAGAGAATTGCTTTATATGGCTTTGAATTCGAAAATTATTGATTTTATAATAATTGTGATTAATTTTGAATTGAATATCAGATCATAATAAAAAAAAATACAAACATGCTGTAACTTGTATATCTTTAAACATGCATTTTTAAATCTTTCGTTAAAAAATGGTTTTACTAAGTTAAGTCTCAACTTTAATTTGAGTTGAACTTCACTTAAGACTGTATGATAGACACAACTACATATTTATTACTTACTTAAGACTTAATTTTCTAACAACTACAAGCATCATACATAATTTTTATGTATCATACAGTGTACATGTACACTGTACAATGATATGATGTATGATGTACAATGTACAGGCTAAATTCTCAAGTCTTATACACACAATGTATTTAGTATATGTATACATTCTGTATTTTACAGTGTATACACTGTATGATACAGAATGTATAGATATACTACATACATTGTGTGTATAAGACTTGAGAATTTAGCCTTAACTTGGCCCAAGTTAAGACTAAATTCTCAAGTCTTATCGCACAATGTGTATCTCCCAAGTCTTGGAAGCTAAGACTTAAATCTTAACTCTCAAGTTAGGTCTTAACTTTAGATTATACACTTATACACAATATGTAAATCATTTAAATTTTACTAAATGTATGATACTGAGTAGTTGTCTATATTAATTCAGATCTTATCGTACAGTGTACTACATAATGTGTCGTATATTTTTATTTATACTGTGTGTACTACATACATTGTTAACTTAATAATATAGTTAGTGCTAATATTGTTTAATTATCATTTTCAAACTTTTTCATAAAAAATTAATGAATAAGTTTGGTTAAATTTGTATAAAATTCCTTTTTTTTTTCTTTTTTTTTTTAAGCTATGCAAGGTCTCTGTTAAGGTATTATTTTAAAACAAACAAGTTAAATCAGGAAAAGAAGTGATTATTATAAAACTCAGAAAGGCTGAAAAACGAAAAGAAGACTGTTAAAGAAAAAAAAGGTTGTTAAAGAAGAAAAAAGGTTGTTACAGAAATTAGAAAGGTTAAATCACAAGAAAAAGTGGTTTTTAATGGAAAAATTAGAAAGGTTGAATCACAAGAAGAAGTCTTATTAAAAGAATTAAATAAGATTAAATTATGCAAAAAAAGTGGTTCTGAAAAGAAATCACATTAATCGTTTGTTTGAGAACAATAGGTATAGAATACTTAGTTTCCATTTTTGTGTTTATTTTTACTTCAAAATTATTAGTTGAATATATATATATATATATATATATATATATATATATATATATATATATATATATATATATATATATATATATATATATATATATATAATTTAGGAATATTTTAAAGTTAAACAATTACAGATTTCTTACAATGCCTGGATGAAGTTTCCAGGGTTTACTAAGGCATAGGGGAAAATAAATGTGTTATTTCCTGACACATAATTATTTACTGAATGAAACTTTTGTTTAAATTGTTGTTTTTTCCAGTTATGTCCAGTGAAGCATTTGTTTTTTAATTTGTTTGATTGTTGTTAAAGATGGAGAAAGCAACAATTAAATGGGAGTGTATTAATTATATGCATTTGTGGCGTTAATGGTAATTGGAATTTTTAAAGCTTTTAATTTCTAATTTTTGAGTGATACTGTTATTCAATAATTTTCTGTTAAGATGACTTAAAAAATGAATGCAATATCAACAAATGCACTGATTTTGAAATGTACATTTTGCTGCCATATTTATGCAACATAAAAGTTATTGTATTATGTATTTATTTATGTTGATTTTATTTTTATGTTGTACATATTTTAAATATGTTTTTAATTAAAAATATATTCAATAAATATATTTTTAGTATGAATATATTTAGGTATTCATATATCATCATCATCATCATCATCATCATCATTGTTTTAGCGTCCTTGTTTCTGTGCTTGCACGGGTTTCATGTTTCTCATAATGCCATTTCTCCAACATACATGGTCTTGAATATCTTCTTACATCTTCGTACCTTAAATGTAGCTTTTTCATCTCAAACACACTCTTTCATTGCCCATGTTTTACTGTCATACATCATAACACTCTGTATGTATATGCTGTATAACTTTCCCTTAATCTTTAATGAAGCATCTCTTGCTGTTAAAAGTGGAGATAATTCTCTGAACTTGGCCTAAGCAGACCTTACTCTTACCCTAGATGCTTCTTCTGCTCCACCAGCTGATCTTATTGTATCTCCAAGATAACAAAATTTACTAACACACTCTATTGCTCCTCCATTTATTATTTCAACCTCTTTTCTAACTTCTCTATGCTAACCAACAGTACATTTTCTACACTCAAAACCAACAATCTTGAACGAACCTTGTATACCGCTACATCTCTTATGAACCCATTGCTTACAAACTGTACAAATAATGGAATTTGTTCCAACTCTCTTCCTACACACTCCACATCCCCACTTCCCAGTATTTTCTACTTGCTCATTCTTGACTTTACAGTGCATAACTGTTGTCTTATTCATGTTCATATATATATATATATATATATATATATATATATATATATATATATATATATATATATATATATATATATATATATATATATATTTATATATACACTCTGTATATATACACTCTCACAATTATACTTATAATTTCAACAGTAGTTATGGCAATCCCTAAAGCTCATCAAATCAAAGATACAAGTTCAAAGATTTCTATCAAATTGTGTAATTTGAACATTTTAGTTGCTCTCAAACAATTTAAAGATGCGAGATTTGTAGGGAAGCAGTAAAGAACATTATTATCTATCTATCTATATATATATATATATATATATATATATATATATATATATATATATATATATATATATATATATATATATATATATATATATATATATATATATATATATCTGAATATATGTATAGTTTGTATGAATATTTTAACGTAGTTATAATAATTATTACAACAAATTTTGGTTTTCTGTGTAATTAAAGTTGGTTCATAAATTAGCATCAATGTATTACTTGTGTTTATCAGCCTTAAGTTTTATTCAAACTGATTTGGACATTTTAATGGACATTACAAAGAAATAGTTGCGTTTTATTTAAAGAAATAGTTGCACTTTAGTTGAAGAAGTAGTTGCATTTTAGTTGAAGAAATAGTTTTAGTTTGCAAAAACTTTGTTTTTGGTTCAAAATGTGCACTCACCTTATGAATCAAAAACAATGTTTTTGCAAACAAATTTAAACTTTCATTATTAAAATATTATGTTGGGCAAATGTCAGAATTTGATGTTTGTCCAACATCGGAATCCTTTAATTTCAGGATTTACTTAAATAGCTGTTGTCTGTATCTTGTTAATAATTACATCGTTAAACTTTAACTTAAAGCATCATTATCAAACATTTTTATACAAATTTACCAAAACGATTTGGTTAAAATTTTATCAAATTCCGTTTTTAGTTACCTGTGGGTCATTTAATTTATGCAAAGAAGTAAAACATAAACATATTGAATCACGAGAAGAAGTGGTTGTTATATTATGTTATACAACATGTATTAGATATATTTAGTAAATACATGTGTTTATTTATTTAGATAACAGATATTGTGAGTTTATTTATTTAGATAACAGATATTGTGAGTAAATGTGTTTACCTCATTCCTGTTTTATAGTTTTTATTTTGCATTAAAATAGTACGCTGTTAAAATGTCCTAAATTATAATATAATATATTACTTCTTGTTTCTGTATAGTATATCTTTATTGTATGTTTTTATGTTTAATTATATGCATTTGCGGCATTTTAATAGTAATATGAATTTTTATAATATTTGTATAATAGAATTGCGAATTTTTGGAGTGAAATATTGATACTATTTTTCAATAATTTTCTTTTTAGATGTGACATTAAAAAATGAATGTAATATCAACAAATGTGCTGATTATTTTTTAAATAATGTTTTGTTGCCATAATTATGTAGGTAATATATCGAAAAAATTATTTTATTATATTTTCATTTATGCGCATTTTATTTGAATATATAGTACATATGTTTGTTGATTTTTATTTTGATACAAATTATTTATTGAAAATATTTTTACTTTCAATATATTTAAATATATATATATATATATATATATATATATATATATATATATATATATATATATATATATATATATATATATATATATATATATATATATATATATATATATATATATATATATATATATATATATATAATGGAATATTTGTGCAACTTTTCTTCCCATCATTTGACATTTTACTTTCTTATACAATTGCATTGCAACGGTCTGGTACCCACTGAACACCAATATCCCCTAAAGCTTTCAACATTTCTGCCAAAATTCCAGAAGGACCAGCAGAGCCTAACTGAGCCTTCTGAATAGCTAATTTCAATTCACTACATGTTATCTGCTCTGCTAATCCACTCACCTTATACACTGCAGATAAACTTTCCTTCTTCCATCCAAACTCTTCATTTAGCAATTTTTTGAAATGAGCGCCATTTACCGCAACTATATACATATATATATATATATATATATATATATATATATATATATATATATATATATATATATATATATATATATATATATATATATATATATATATATATATATATATATATATATATATATATATATATATATATATATATATATACTCACACTCACACAAATGTCTGAGTTATAACATACACAAATGTCTGAGTTATAGTTCTTATAGTTTTACCAGCAGTCCAGCAGTTATGGCAATGTCTAAAGGTCGTCAAACCAAAGATGCAAGTTCAAAGATTTCTATCAAATTGTATGAAGAGGAGCATTCGAACGTTATAGTTGCTCTCAAGCGAAGTGAAGATTCAAGATTTGTAAGGATGCTTAGCAGTTGAGATGAACATTAATATGTTTGAATATATTTTGTACGAATATTTTAACATAATTATAATAGTTATTACCACAAGTTTTGATTTTCTCGATGTAATTGTTAAATTAAAGTTGATTTATGATCAAATTTTATTTAAACTTACTTGGACATTGCATTTTAATGAACATTACAAAGAAATAGTTGCACTTTTTAAAATAGTTGCACTATTTAAAGAAATGGTTGCACGTTATATACAAAAAATGGTTGGACATTGTTTATAGAAATGGTTGGTCTTTATTTTAAGAATTAGCTTCGCCTTTTTTAAAAAAATGCACTTTACTTACGTTGCACTTTAGTCAAAGAAATAGTTTTAAGTTGTTTGCAAAAACCTTGTTTTTGATTCAAAAGATAAGCACACCTTTTGAATCAAAAACAAACTTTTTGAAAACAAATCAAAACTCTTATTATTTAACTATTACGTCGGACCAACGTCAGAATGCGACGCTCGCCCAACGTCGGAATTCGACGTCGGGCCAACGTTAGCCCAACGATTGGTTGCGACGTCGCGCCGACTATTAAATCCACGTTGGCTCGACGTCGGTTGCCGACCATCGGCCAACGAATTTTTCGACGTCAATCCGACGTTGGACCAACGTCTATGTGCTAGCTGGGACGTACCCCGGGCGCTAAGATGTAAAGGGCGCCAAAAGACGAAGAAAAATTTATTAAAGAGCATCCATATATTTGAAAATAATAAAAATAAACATATGTGTTTTTTTCTAGTGTCTATACTCTATAACAAATAAAATAGCTTATTTTATTTCCTAAACATTAATGTTGATAAATGTTTGATAAACATCTATTTAATATATCAATCTTTTTTGAGATGATGGTATTGCTAAAATTCAAGTCGTAAATTATGATGAGAGAAACTGTAATGAGGAATTTTCTCCTTACTAATGAAAGGACAAATTAGTAGTGCCTAACAATATTGTTAGGCACTACTAATTTGTGAACTTATTGCAATAAGTTCACTTCTGTGTTTTCCTTGCTCTCTATTTGAGTGCAAAAGTATTGGATTAGCCAGAGATATGTTTCGTTATCTTCATAATAAATTATTTAAAATACTTTTTTAGTTAAGATGCAAGGGAAGTAGGCAGAAGACAAAAGTCTTATTATCCAAAAGTCTTATTATGTATCGAATACTTGAAGTTTTATCCTTAAATTTTTACGTTCAAGATTAGAAAATTTAAACTTTAATAATAAGTCAAAATTTAACATCGGTTAGTGTTTTATTTTCATTTTTTTTAATTTTTAATTACTTTTGTTTAAAAAATTATTGACAACCTTTTATGACGAATTGTTGTGATTGAATTGAAATTTATTTTCTGTTAATAAAAAAAGAGTCATTAACAGTAAACAAATTAATGTCTGAAAATTTACATTTTAGCAAAAGTTTAAATAAGCTTTGAAAACAACTCAAACCACACGTTTGTTTGAAAGTAACATTTCTTATAAATTTGAAAGATGTACGTTGTGTTAATATTCACTGTGGAGGCTCTTACTATTTGCTAGACTTAAAAAGCCAATTAAATGATTTTCTCAGAGGACTTTCGATATCAGTTACTGTTTAATTTCTGTTGTTTTCAAATTTTTTAGTTTAGTCTACGTGAGTAAAGAAACTATGTTAACTGGTTCATTAATTAGCATTTAGTCAAAAATTAGTTTACATTTGAAATAACTTTGTTTAACGTTACAAGTTACTTTTTTACAACATAAATATAATGACAGTACAAATAATAATCCACAGTTATTGATCATTATTGTCGTCCAAGTATAAAACAAATTTGGTGTTATGTTGGTGTTATGGTGTTGGTGTTATGGTGTTATGCATTATTCGTTTTAGTATATATACTAACTATAATTAAGAAACAAATAGAAACAGAGAACAAAAAATGTTGTTATGCAAATTTTTTGTTCTTTATTTCTATTTGGTTCCTTTTCTTGTTTCCAACAATATTGATAATTATACTATGTTATGCCGTGCCGTGGCTAGTGGGTCGGAGCCTTCTCTCCCCGTCTTATTCCCTTTCCAAAAAAAATAAAAAATTAAAAACAACCTGTTATTAGAGCCACAAAACTTAAATTATTTTCCACTAGGTATTACCTAAATTTGCTTCCCCCCTATCCCTTTTATTTGGGGCGTGTGGGGTAGCCTAGCCACAGCTCTGATGTTATATGTCTTAAGGTGGTACTACCCTACATTTTTTATTTTTCAAAATATGATATTTTTCTTAAAATGATAAACATTTTTCGATAGTAGTTAAAAAACATCATTTTTTTAATTATTTGTATAAAAAAAATGCTGAGTCAGCAAAAAAAAGCAAAAAACATGCGGTCACAAGAACATAAATAACATGAGTAAAATTTGAGATAAAAGCTTTAAATTTTACAAACATATTGCTAAATGATTGATGGAGGGCCCCTAGTAGAATTTTTTAAAACTACAGAGCAAAAGTTAAATGGCAGATATTACCCTGTAAAAATCAAAAAAAATGGTTCGTGGGGTATGTAAAATTTTAAATTCTGGTCGAAATAATAAGTATTTTTTGATTATTTTAATACCAGCCTTTTCTACAACATCAATGAACAAGCTGTGAAAATTTCAAAGAAAAAGAGTAAATAGTTTCTGAGATATTAATGTTCTAGTTTAAAAATATTTAAGAAATATTATTCTGAGAAAAACAGCTTTTAAAATAAAAAATGTCATAAACTAAAAAAATCTCTAATAAAAAAATATCCAAACTGACCACAAAAATATGATTAACCACCTTTAATATTTTGTTCTGTGTCAAAATAACCTTTTTACTAAACTAACAAGAAAGTTGTGAAAATAGAGCAAACATATAAACAGACATGGTTGCTGAGGCCGTTGCTAGGGATTCGAAAATACCTTGTTGCCTTTAAATACTAATTTAAGTACTTTATATTAATTTTTAAAGGAAAAAAAAAATTATACTCGTAATTCAGGATGTTCAAACTGTTAAAATTTGAAAAAAAAAATTTTGTTTTTTGATGTTTTTAATAGGGTAGTACCACCTTAAGGTAAAATTGATGCATTTTAAATAAATTAGAAAATGTTTATACCTTATTTTCTAAAATCGCTCTTAAACTATTGTTTTAAGCCTTGGGTTTACGCCCAAATGAATAACACGGCTGTTTCACTCAATATAAATGCGAGCCTGACGTCACGAGTTTATCAAAAAAAAAAGTATTTCCGCATAAAAAGTATAAAAATTCATTAAGTTTAAAATAACAGTATTTTTTTTCTATAAATGCTTTCATCTTCAAATAAAAAAAATATAAAAGATCTATCTTTCCTTGTTAAATAAACATTTACATTAAAAGGAATAAAAATGAAAGCTGTAAAAATATTGTTAATAATTTGGCATCACTTTTCTGATTTTTGCGATTTTTACGCAAAACCTGTCTTAGGCCAACTAAGATTTGATAACATAGCTACATGGTCGATGGTTGAAATTTAGAACAGTTATTAATGAATGTCTGTTCTATCTAGATTTCCACAGACTTTGCAAGTTTTTATATAGAAAGTTAGTTTTTAATGCATTTATATTTTTGTTTTTATTCGTTTTGAATAAAAAACATAACATTTTTGAAAAGTCTGTGGATTTAGTAATACTTCAACCTTATATGAATAAGAAAATCAAAAAATTATTTTCTGTACCTCTAGCTATGTTATCAAATATGTTTTCAAACTTGGCATGTTTAGCGACATTTTTTTTAGTTTTTTTTGCATAAATTCTTGTTTACATTTTAAAGCGGTGACGCAAACTCTGATCGTTACGTCCCCAACGATTATCGGATGCATTTTAAGAAAACAAACAAAACAAACGAGACACATTTTATAGAATAAATAACAAAGTTTCGCGGATTAATTTCTCTTGGATATTTGACTAATTTCAGATAAGTTGATTAATCCGATTTTATCTAGTGCATCTATTTGTCAATATTATTCTATTTAAGTTGTTTGTATTATAATTTTATTACTATATCAATAAAGATTATAAAGCAAAGTTTCGTGGATTATTTCCTCGTGGATATTCGACTAATCTCAGATAAGTTGCTTAATTCTTTTATTTTTAGTGTATTTATTTGTAAATATTATTTTATTTAATTTCTTTTATTATATTATTATTATAATATCATTATCATTATTTATGTGATGTATGCAACTGAGAGGGAAATTTTGAAACTGTACATCGGTTGGGAAGATGGTTGGGAAAATGAGTATAACTTTAATTTTGTAAAGCGAGTAATTGACACTAGTAAGATTACTAACAATGTGATTTCAATTTTATTAACAGTTTTTCATCCAAAAGCGTTGTTTACTTTTTTAAGTTTTCTTTTGCCAATTGAGTTTAATATGCCTAATATTGATGTGTTAAATAAAATGTGCCGAAAAATAAAACAAAGAAAAAAAGATTCTAAAAAGTATTTTGAAGCTTCAAAAAACAAAGCATTTTTTAAAATGCAACTGTCTCCAGCTCCACAAACAAAAAAACAAAAAAAATCAGCAGATGCAGATAATTTTTATATTTTAAATAGGAATAAAGAACTAAGTAGTCAAGTTGAACAATTAATTTCTAAAGAAAAAAATAATGTGGAGCAAATAGATAATTTAAAAATACAGGTATCAAAGTTGGAAACTGAAGTTATATATTTAAATTCTAAAAACAAGGCTCTCAACGCACATTGTAACTCATTAAGTTCTCAATTAGAGACTATGAGTATTAGGCTAAAACAGGAGGAGCAGTTCCAACTTTTAAAAAAAAAAAAATTAAAAACAGCACACCGTAAATTTGCATCTGCTCGTGCCAAAAATGTAAGATTGCTAAAAAAATTTAAATTTGAAAAAAAAAATGCAAAAATCAGTGATATAAACAAGAACAGTTGCCAAATTTGCAAATATTTTGCTAGCAGTGATAAGGATTTAGTTGTCGTTGATTCTTATTTAGACTATGACAACATTGGTTCCTCTGAATTATTCTGTGGGTTTAAATTAAGTAATCCACAGACTATATCAGTTAAAAAGCCAATAGTTGGTAAGAAATATACTTACATTAAGTTAGGAGATGGTAAATCTTATTCTAAGTTAGGTAGGCATGCTGCAGCTAGACGATCTAAACTTGCTTTTATATTCCTTCGATTATTAGCTTGTTCAGATTTGGAAAGTGATTTGTCTATGTTGTTTTGTGATTCTGTGTCTTGTGAAAAGTCTATGTTTCATTGTGTTGCAAATAAGTTGGGTTTAGTTAGGCAGTTAAGTGTTTCTGATGCTGTAGAGCTGCAGAGCCAATTAAGGATGCCCACGGCTGAATTCCGTAGGCTAAGACGTATTCTGTGTAATCTTGGTGCAAGGATTCTCCCATCTGAGCCCAAGATAAGACAAGAACAAGAAATGCGGACAATGCATGTTAGTAAAGAACATGTTACTGTAAAGTCCATGTTGCTTTATCCATCTGCGAATGAAGCACCTTGTTTAGTACCTGTATTGATGGTCAAGAATTTGATAACTTATATTGAAGAGGTTTTCAATAGTCTGCACGTTCGTGACCACTTCAATTCTGATGTCGGTTTTTGCGAAGAGGTATGGCTCCTTTTTGCTGGGGATAAGGGTGGGAAGTATATGAAATTCCATTTTGAAGTTGTCAATTCTAAATCATCAGGGTCTGTATATGATGTTCATTTATTTTGTATGTATCAGGGTTCAGACTGTCGTGAGAATATTGCCTTAGTTCTCGGGCATTATGCCAACGACATTAAAAGAATTCAGTCGTCAGATTTTAAGCTAAAAGGCAAAATAGTCAGGTTGTTCTTAGGTGGAGATTTTCATTTTATCGATGATGTTCTGGGACACCAGGGTTCAGCTGCTAGCTTTCCTAGTTCTACAGACCTAGTTAAGTTGAATTCTCTAAGAAACCATGCTTCTATGCCTCACACACCTGCTAATTGTAACATCTTAAGGAGGACAATACAATCTCTGGAAAGTGCTTACAATGAGAACTTGTGTGAAGATAGACAAGGTGGAAACCTAAGAGCTCTAGGTAAGTTTCATAATTCAATTATTGCTCCTGTGATTTTCCCCATAATAACTTTAGATAATGTAGTGCCACCTGTTTTGCATATTATGTTAGAAGTTGTGTTAAAACTTTATAAGTTATTGTTGAAGGAGTGTAAGACTTTGGATTGTCAAGCTGTTTCGTCTTTGTCGCATAATGAGAATGTGAGAACGAATGAATTGTGGGCTGCTAAAAGCTTTGAATGTTCTAAAACAGCAGACTCTTTACGTTTATTAGGAAATCAATTTGTAGACGTTGCAAATCTACAGACTCGTTGGTTAGCTTTTGATAAAAATATTTCTGAATTGGAATGCATATCTCTAAACTCCTCCAATAAAAAAAAAACCTGTAAACAGCAAGAAAAGTGTGCTAGTATCAGGTGTTTAATTACTAAATATGATTGTAACATTGATTGGGTGCAGTGTGGTACGTGCCAAAAATTGTTCCATCAATTTTGTGAAATTATTGGTGGTTCGGAAAAGAATGTATTGTGTGATATAGAGAAGTATGAGTGTTTAGCATGTCAGGGTGAAGATTTAGAATGTCTTGACCTTTATATTTCTGAAAAAATTTCTTTTATACGCGCACAGCGCGAAGTTTTAGACGTTGAGTATATTCGATTGCAGATAGAGTGTGAAGACCTAGAAAAAATATCTATAAGTAGCATGGGGACTCATGAGAGGTCTCTTTATAAGGCCCTTGAAGATATGAAAGTTGAGCGACAAGCTTACCATGGTAATGTATTTGTAGGTAATCATTGTAAAATAGTATTAAGAAACCACTATAAACTTTGTAGTGTTATTGATGATGAAGCAATTAAAAATAGATTTGTACGTGTGTTTAGTGTTTTTAATAACTTGCAACCTATTCTTTTTAAGCGAAAATTTCTTTCTGATGCCGAAATTTCTGAGCTTCATCAATATATAAATTTATTTGCTATTGAGTTTCATGCTTGCTTTCCAAAAGAAAGTATCACGCGAAAAATGCATGAACTCATTTTCAATGTGCCACTATTTGTAAAATTGCATAAAACTATTGGGTTGCTGAGTGAAGAGGAGGGAGAGTGTTTGCATAATAGCGTAAATAAGGAATTAAGGCAGTTGCATTCAGTTAGAAATCAGGAGCAAAAGCTGCATCTTGTTTTAAAACGCTTTGAATTGCACAGCAAAGCTGATAGGAAGCTTCAAGCCTCTAAGGTGAGAAAGTGTGTTGTGTGTTCAGAGCGTGGCGAAAATTCATTTTATAGACAAGGTCTTTGTCTTGTTTGTGGTCATCAAATTTAGTTTAAATGTTTGAAAAGTTAAAAAATTAAACTTTTTACATCTAAGATAAATTATATAAGATCCTTAATTTACAAATAAAAGAATTCTATTCTGTTTTAATGCCTGTAATGTTTGTTCAAAATAATAATAATTTTTTATTACAATGATTTTATATATTAGGTAGATGCCCATTCTGTTCCTATTTTCAAAAGTTTATTATATCTATGCAATGCCTTTGCTCAGGTTAAAGAATGGAATAAAAGTCTAGCATCAAATGTATAGCTAACTATTTTAATTTGTGATCAGAGCAACTGGTATGTTTGTTGGATATGATTTTGTATGTTTATGTAGTTAAATCAAAAAACGTTTTATCCTTTGTTATGTAATATGTAACATTTTTTATATATATTAGATCTCCGTTCAATTTTTATCATCAAAAGTTAGTTCTACCTTCGCAGAACCTCTGCTCTACATACCTCCTCTCTAGTTAAAGAATGGAATATAAGTCTCATTTATCAAGTTGGTGTAAAAATTTAGCTTGATAAATTAAGAAGTTGTAAACTTTATTATCACAATTGCCAAGTTGACCAAATGTTCTTCTGGTTTTAAATGAATTATGTATGAGTCTAGTATCATCTGGGTGTTCAAAGATAGTTTACTGCTTGAAGAACTTATCAATGGACCAACTAATTATAAAACAGTTTTTAATGAAAATAAAAACGAATTATCAAAAGATTTAAATCAGCTATTTGTATACACATTTAAACACTTTATTTTTTGTGAGAAGAGATTATTGATACAAGTACCATAAAATAATTCTACTACCAAAAGCTAGGTTAATTCAAAACCTTTAACTCAATTTTGGTCATGAATTATTTTATTAGAATTGATGAGTTTTTATTTATTAACTACCTAACACCATATTATTAGAACTTTATTTTGTAATGTAATGATTTTATCAGCGTTCCAAAATAATTTTCTAAATCAAGAACTTCTATATTAAAAAAAGTACTCATTTAACAACTAATCCCCCCTTATAACAACGTTTTTCATAATTTTGCGAAAAATGTGGTTTGCTTTCACAATTCGATTAAGGCTGTTTTAGTTAACCTTAAATAATTAAGTAAGGTTTTTTTGTTTTCATTATTGTCAAACAATAAGTGTATTTGATAATAACTATTAGGAATATATTTTTCTAATTTTTTTTTGATAAAAAGTAACATCAAATTACAAAAATTTAGCCAAATTCAATATATGTCATATTTATTCTAAACTAAAAGAAGTTTTTCTACTAATGCATTAAATGTTATAAGGTAAAACATTTTATTGATGTCTTAATTGTTTTTACAAAACAAAATTACCTCTTATATTTCAAAAGTTATAAAAGTTTTAGTAACACCCCTTTAGTCAATATTTTCAAAAATTAACAAGAAGCCGTTAAGCTCGGTTTGAAACAGCCGTGATAACGCAGACTGAAAACTATATTTTATTTTCTAAACTTTTTGTTGTCTTTTCTTAATTTTGGAAAGAATTTAGTGTATATACTTAGTAACAAACAAAATTGTTGCGTTTTTTGCTGTATTAGCGCAATATTGGAAACAAAATTGTACTTATATTTAGATGTTAACATTCTAACAATATCGGCAATATTTGCCTCATAATATTGGTCAATATTGTTAAAATGTTAAGATTATTGACACTATATTAACAAAGAAAAATTTTAATATTGTAAATAGTCATTTTTTTAAAATAAATTAATACTTAATTTTATACTTATTTCTTCTTTCGCTTATATAAACTTTTACATCCCCCTACCTTCTTGGCTCGACTTATATAAGCTTTTAACCTTTTAGATCCCCTCCTTTCGCTTATATAAGCTTTTAACCTTTTACACCCCCTCCTTTTGCTTATATAAACTTTTACATCTCCCTACTTCCTTGGCTCCACTTATATAAGCTTTTAACCTTTTACATCCCTCTTTTGAACAACTTCTAAAAGTTTTGTAATATTTTATTAAGGAAGAAAAAAAAAACGTGTTTGACTTTTTAATTGTTCCTCACTTTATTTTAGCATTTACATTTTTAAAAATTCTATAATTTTTCTAAAAATGTATGTATCAAAATGTAAATCTTCAGCATATTATATATATATTTTTTTACTTATTTTTGTCTGCAACTATTTACAATTTAGGTGATTTCCGTCATAAAAATATTTAAAAATATTAAATATATATAATATATATTTAATATTTTTAATATAATAATACATTTCATCATTAATAGTAGTTACAAGACCGGAGAACCCGAAAAAGAAAAAATCTTATAACCAGTAACTTTGAAAAAGAGGATAATAGTATATTATTGGAAAAAGTCAAGTAAAGAATTTTGATTATCAATAAGTTCAGTTATGTTCTTTTTGAATTTTTGAGCGGTATTGGCCTCTCTAAGTTTACGACTCAGGCTTGTAAAATGGTTCCATAGGATTGTAGATTGTATGTAGATTGAGTATTGTATCGGTTTGATGTTTTAGGAAAAATATTTTCAAAAACCTTCGAATTTTTTTTGAACTAATGTATCATAAATATTGAGTATGCATACTTCAAGCCACATAATTGTTCTAACATCGTGACGTTAAAACATAAATTATGTGACTTTGAGTATGCAAACTCAAATAAAAATATTTATGAAATTAATATATGTTAATTTCATATATTTTAAGAGCTCTTATGCTTCTTAAAAGAGTTTAACATTTGTAAAGTGATTTTGAAAATAAATAATACTTGCTACATGATTATTTATTTATTTTTATTTTATTTATTTATTTTTCTTCTCCAGGTATACCATATAAATTATACATTTATTATCGTGATAAAAAGAAAATATATATACAAAATTATTACGTATCAGATTAATAAAAATACATTAATATAATATTGATACATTAATATATACTATTGATGCAAACTTTAATATAAATTCTGGTATAATAACTATTATATATATATTTATTTTTTCTACACTTTAATATCTAAAAAAAAGGAAATCAAAGAAGATTCAGCATTTTTGGGTATAAAACTCCAAAAAAAAAATCATTTCGAAAATTCCCTTAATAGCGCCATTTGCCGTATATCTATGTCTACATAAAAAGTTAATTAAGTAAACTTAGAAATAATTTTTTTGTAATTAGCTTTGTAATTACTATTTCTACTGTTATATATATATATATATATATATATATATATATATATATATATATATATATATATATATATATATATATATATATATATATATATATATATATATATATATATATATATATATATATATTTACTTTTTATAATTTTTTTTTTAATTTATTACAATCATCTTTACAAACTAAGAATATGCAGCTTTGCTTGCCGTTTAAACAATATATTCCATTTAAGTCTTCTCATTTTTGGTTTTTCAAGTTTTTTCTATATTTTGGGACCCTGTAACATAATTGAAAATTCAGAACCTAGGGTCTTATTTTTTTTAATATAATAGTTATGGAAGCTCTTTGATCGCAGATTATAACTTTGAGAAAATGATGACGAAAATATGTCTAAAAAAGAATTTGGTAGCATATTATTTTTATATTTGAACATAAAAATAGGAATCTGATATAAATTAAGTTTTTCTACATAGATAATGAATTGCTTTACAAGCATGGTTTTGCAAGCCTTGTAGTTTGATTAATTTTGTTTTGTGTGTATTAGCCCACACCATATTAGCATATGTGAGATGACTGTGAATTAGACTAAAGTAAAGTTTTTTCCTTAAACAGAAATTAAGAAACGGGCGACATTTATATAAAATACCTATTGCAGATGATATTTTTGATTCTATGTGTCCAATATGATTTCTCCGTGATAGATTTTCATCAATTTAAACACCAAGAAACTTTGCAAATTTTTCCCGTTTTATCGTTATGTTGTTAATGAGCAATTCTGGAATTTTTAACGGTAGAGACATTGATTGACCTGTTTTATGAAATAATATGTAGTTGGTTTTTTCACAGTTTAAGGAGATTGTTTTCATTCAACTTTATTAGCCTATGTATAAATGAGTAATAAAGTTGAATTCGAGTTTAGATTTTTTGATTCGAGTTTAGATTTGTTTGTACTACATTGCCATATGATAAGTAACTATTGATAAATGCAAAATATAGCTGAGTTAGTTTAGATTTGTCTAAGATTTGACGGGTTTTATATAAAATACCAATATTTTTGGAGATTTTATTGCGAATATTTAATATGATCTCTCCAGGGTAAGTTTTCATCTATTAAAACACCAAGTTGTTTTTTTGTGTAAGAGCGCTTAGTTTTGATGTTATCTATATATAGCATTGCTAAGGATGTAGGAATATATTGAAACTTTAGTTTAGAATGGAATAAGATATGTTAGAGTTAAGCCAGTTTAATATTTGATCTAGTTCTTTGTTTGCTACTTGAAATAGAGAGATAATGTAAGAATAAAATAAAGTGGTGTCGTCTGCAAACATGATAGCAGACATAGTATTTTGAAGTGTATTTGATGCTCTATATAGATTGTTAACATAGATTAAAAACAGTAGAGGACCTAAAATGGAGCCTTGTAGAACTCCACATAATATTTTAAGTTTTTTTGCTTGAAAACCGTTAGATATATAAACTGTTTTCGATCAGTTAAGTAACTGGCAAACCATTTATGGTATTCGTATCATACTTCATAATATTTTAGTTTTTCTCAAAAAAATATGATTATTAATGGTGCCGACAAGTCTAGGTATATACCTAAATTAAATTTATTATAAGAAGATGCTCCGCTGATAATTACAACTAGTTGTATAAACGCATGCTCCGTAATTTGATCAAAAACTATATTGGTTACAATAGAGAAGATTGTTTTCATTCAAAATTGCAAAAGTCCTGTTATATAAGATACGCTCAAAGATTTAAAAAAAAAAGGTACGTCGATATAGGTCAATAATTTGTAACCAGACTTTTATCTCCTATGACAAGACATTAAGCATTTCTTTTGGCACCTAAATAACAAAAAAAAAAAAATAATAATATTAATAAAAAAAGAAATACATTTAACTCGTATATATTCAAAACTCTCATTTCAATAAAATAATGCTTTGTATAAGAGAAGCAATTTGCAAAATTGATTATACGGATTGCGCGCTTCTGACAGAGATAAAGACGTTGCAACTTACTTTTTTCTGTACTTCCCGAAGCAATATTGGCATAATTTAAATAACTATGTTTATACGAGTAATAAAGTAGAATTAAGACTTTCTTATTGAGTTAGATTTGTGATTTATATGTTTTTTGAAATTTTTGTGCTTATATAATCAATACGGTGATTCCAAGTAATGTTTTCATCAAGATAAACACATAAAAATTTTGTAAAAAAATCTTTTTATTTCCTTTTGATCGATAAAGATTCGAGGTAATTTTAATGAGAAAAACCGTTTTTTTGTAATCGAATGAAATAAAACCCATTTTGTTTTATTAGTATGCAAGGTTAACTTATTACACTTGAACCAATTAGATATATGCCTGAGTTCTTCGTTCACTGTTAAAAAAAAAGTTCAGCGATATCATCGTTAGAAAGGAATAATTTTGTATTATCTGCATACATAATGCTTGTTAGTTTTGAAGCTTTATTTAAGTCATTTATATAAATTAAAAAAAGGAGAGGCCCAAGAATTGAACCTTGTGGGACTCCGCAGGTTATATTAAGAAAAGTGAGTTGGTAATCATTGTTAAATGGTACAAATTGCTTTCAGTTAGATAGATAACTTTTAAACCATATTAAAATTTTATTTTTTATTCCGTAGTATTTGAGTTTATAAATTAAAATATGGTGATCGACCGTAGCAAAAGCTTTTGATAGGTCAATAAAAATTCCTAGTTTATATTGTGATTTTTCGAACGATTTTGAGATTTCACGTACAAATTGGATAATTGCATGTTCAGTTGAGTTATCTTTCTTGAAACCAAATTGATTGATGTAAAATAGATTATTATCATGAAAATATTTGCATATTCTGTTGAACATAATTTTTTCTAAAATTTTCGAAAATGAGGAGAGAGCAGAGATAGAGCGATAATTACTGATTTCAGATTTGATTTAAAAATAGGAATAATTTTTGCAATTTTTAATTGTTCTGGGAATTCTCCTTGATGGATAGAAGCCCTAAATATTTTAAAAAGAACAACTTTAACTGTTCAAAGCAATCTATAATCACGTTTCCATTAATTTGATCTGCTCTTATTGCTTCATTTTTTTAACAGATTTAAAGGCTCTTTCAAACTCATCAAACATTAGTTCGGAAGATAACTCATCTCAACAAATGCAATTATCCAGGGGTTCTAGATAATCAGTACACAAAGACTTGGTCTTAGGGATTTTTTCAGCCAGTGTTGGTCTTATGTGAGTGAAATATTAGTTAAATTCTTGAGCTATAGTTTTTGGTTCATATAAACTTTTTTTATCGACTCTAACATTTGTGGCAGGAAACCAGAGCATGATTTTTTTTGCCAATAATTTCTTACATTATTTGCCACGTGCACTTTGTGTCGTTTTTAAATGTATTGAATAATTGGGAGTAATAGTTTTTCCTTAGAATTTTGCGAATATTTTCAAATAGGTTTTTGTAGTTCTTATAAATTTTTCCGCTTGAAGCTGTTTTTGTTTAAAAAAAAATTTATATATAACTTTTGTTTTATTCTGGATGATTTTTTAAAACCTTTAGTAATCCAGAGTATATTGATATAGTTGATAGTTGTTATTGTTCTTTCTACTATTGAGAAATTAACTTCATAACCAGAAAAAAATGTCTTGAAAAAAGTTTTATATTATTTGCGTTATCATCAAAATTTGTGTTTTTCCAATGCAGTAATGATAGTTGGTCTTTAAATAATTTAATATAAGTGTCATTAAAAATGCATTTTTTTATTACTTTTTTGGTATTAATGTTTCTTTTGGGTTTGATTTATTAAGCTTCAGCAATATAGGAAAATGATCTGATATATCAGTTTTTATGATACCTATTTGTGTATTATTTTAGAAAATATCAGTAGTTATAATATATATATTTTTTAATATTTTGCCGTTTTATATTACAATAATTAAACAATTTTTTATTTTACAATTTTTACATTAGTAACGACAGGACTTCCAGAAGATCATGAGGATCTTGTCATGAAGCCCTTAATACATTTAAAACATTCATTTCTTTAAAAAGTAGTTTCGTATGAAAAAAACGATTATTAAAAATTATCATGCGAGTTGCGTGTTTCTGATGAAATTATTACTATAAGAGTTACTTACATTATATAATAATAATATATATATTATCTATAAGAGTTGCTGTGTTTATTGTTACTCTAGTAGGTCGATTTATTATAATAACTGACTCTGTTTCAAAAATTGCGTCATAAAAATTCTTAATTTTATGGTCGTCAGTGTAGATAAAACAGTTCATATTTAAGTCTCCGACTATATAGTTTTCTTTTTTATTATTGGTTTCTTTTTTAATGGTTTGTTGTAAAAACATGCTCAGGTTTTCGCTCACGCCGCACTATGCGTCGCGAAGCGGAAATAGGATTTAAGTTACTTTTCTGAAAAAAAAAATAATTTTATTTTTTAAGATATTTTTAAACTGAAACAAGTTAGCATTAGTTAAAAAAAATATTTATTTCAAATTTTTTTAAATTTGTCTTTTTAAGTGCGGGATTTTCAGGGGTAAAGAAACCCGGGTTTTCACTAAATTATTATATTAGATACGATAATTTCCGAATTTCCTCTATTTTTTTGCATATTATCAAATAAATGATACAATTAAAAACCAAGATAAGAAAAAAAAAAAAAAAATGTTTGGGATATTGCTTTTGTGTGTCCCTAAAGATTGATTGATTAGACCATGCTACTACAGAGGTAGCCAGTTTTTTATTTATTACAAATTTTCTACGAGAAATAGACTTTTTAGAAGTGAAATAATATACTGGCTACCTCTGTAGTAACATAGTGTAATATCGATTCATTGTAGTGGGTTTTATTAAAAACCGGTTAGTTAATAAGTATAAAAAACAACATTAGACGCGGAGCGGTACATTTATTCTAGAGCGATAAGTTATAACTTCTCAGTTAAGAGTGGTATAATGTTTTAAAATGTTTACTTTTCAATCTCAGCAAACTTTTGTTTGATATTTTTCCTCCTAGGTATATTTTTACAAGTAAAAATTTATTTTTGCAGTCCACATTTTTATCACTAGGATAATCGCGTTCTATCGAACTAGAGAGTGATGATTCAAGACTATTTTTTATTTTTAAAAAGTAAAGCTAAAACATATGAAAAATGTTTGCAACTTGTGAATGGAAAATCTTGGTTTAAAACTCCGGCTCCGATAAACCTCCGTTATATCCTTAATCTATATAGTATTTTAAATCTTAAGTATATATATCATAAATGTTTATTAATTTTTTAAGGTTTCGATGATAAACTCCTTATGATCTTCATTCAGATAAATATTTTATATTTTAGCACATAAACTGTTTTTTGTAACCTGTCTTTTTTATTTTATTTTACTATATTTATCACGACTAATAAATATATCAATAAAAAATTACCACTCATTATCCATTAAATTTTTTTTCTTCCCAAAACTGTGATAAAGATTTTGAAAGGCTTGATTCAAGCTAGCGGTCATCGGTGTCTATATGGAATTGTTTGCTTCTTGTAAAATCTATTTCTTCTTTTTAGGAACGTAGCTCATTTAGTGATGACTGCCATCGGATCTTCGAGCTGCTTCACGCTATGAAACTGTATTGATAAGTTTTCTTATCTTACAAAACAAGCGATTAGTTACTTTCTCCGTTTCAGACTTTTCTGTTTTGATATAGTATATACAATAATAATAATAATAATAATAGTAATAATAATAGTAATAATAATAATAATAATAACAACAACAACTCAATTGATTTAAGAATAGTAAAAACCTTTCAAGCAAAAGGGTATTTGGTTTTGGTTTTAATATAAGCATAACGTATAAATATAAGCCCACAAGTCTAAATGTTTCACTTTAATTTAGTCACTAAAATTTAATTATTTATTTACATAAAATATATTAAAATAATTTCATTAAAATAAACCTTTCATAGTGTAAAAATTACGATTGAGAAATATAAAATTTAAAAAGAAATTAGTACAATAAGCTCCTTCCATGTTTTAGCAAATAAAAATATTTTTAAACAAAAATATCTTTAAATAAAAAAACAAATTTTGATACGTATCAAAATAAAAAATAAATTCAAAATAGATAAAAAAATTGTAACTGTTTTTAAAATGACAAAATAAAAAAATAAAATAAAACACAACTCATGCTAGCTTCCACAACATGCTCCATTGTACATCTGCAGTTTGATGTCATACAATTCTACTAACTCTGATACAAATACCCTATCACTACGAGGATCGAGACCCATTTCTTTCATATGATTTGAAGTAATTGACTTGTCTTCTTGAGAAGCTACGCCATAAAGAACTTTAAATATTCTATTATTTTGTTCGATAAAAAATCTACAAAAACAATTCTAAAATTAAAAAAAATTATTCAGGGGGTGTGAAATTGTAGCATTCTTTCATAAAATTAAAACTTTATTGTGGAAACTAGTTATACATTCAATGTTCAAATTATTATCTGTCGCTAACTACTAAATTATTATTCGTTACAAACAACCAAATTATTATCCATATAACCATTATCTTTTCCAAACTTTCTTTAACAGCCTACAAATTTCAAAGACAGCACGTAGTGACCGGAATTATATGGTTTTTTTTTTAGGTTACTTAGGGGCTCCTTACGGTCTTATCAAGGAGCACCGCGGGAGAACATTTAACTAGAAGTTCACGCCTCTTTCCTTACCAATGTCGCTTATTGGGCTAGAGCCGGGGTTGAACTTCGGACCTCTGGGTTCTAAGCCAGAACTCTAACCACGGCTACACGTTAAATGCTCATGTACGCGTTTATACACGCGATAAATTTTTAAAACGCGTTAAAAATAATTTTAATAATCATATTAAATTATTCAAAACAAAATAAAACATAATAATACAATTTTTATATTTTGATTACAATTGTATTATTATTCATAACTTCGTTGGGTTTTATTTATTTCAGTATTATTTCCATTATTATCACATTCATAACTTGATTGGGTTACCCAGGATAATTTTTATACAAAAGATATGGCTAATATTTATTCTGACAAGAAGGTAAGAAGACAAAAGACAGGAAGGTAGTGCATCTGATTCATCATAATATTTAACCTTTAGTTGAAGTCTCAAGTTTCTTATCAGCATAATAAGACTTTGAAGTGCATCTTTCAAATATACGCTAATTAAAAAAATTGGTATCTTGGAAATAGAAAAACATTAGAAGTTTGTGTACAATAGAAGGTAAGACGTACCAGTCGTATGTACAAACGATTTAAATCAAACTTATTTATATTTATGGGATTGTACAAAATGGAAAAGTGTACAAAAGCTCAAAATGAGGTAAATCACTTTTCAAAATACCAGCATTTTTTACCTTAAGCAATAGAGACCTACGCCCTGAACTAAAAAACTTTTATCATGCTTTTGTCCTGCGATTATTTATCAATTATTTATAAGAATAACTGCTTTACTTTGATTTGAGACACAATGAAAACCAATATTTATATAACACATATTTGTCTGAACTGCATCAAAAATATCAATCATATTTGAAAGAACTTGAATTGAAGGACAGCATTTTTCTCTCCAAATATTGTGCAAAGTGGACAGCATTCGATAAACAATGTTTGCCCATAAACAATGTTTATGCTCTGTTACAGTGTAGCAACTTCAAACTAAATTTCCTTGAGCTTTTATTTTTTCAAACTTTTATATAATAAATTAGCAGTAACAAGTATATTTTGATGTTTTATTTAAGTAACTTTAAGGAATGGTACTCTATATTTTTATGTGTTCATACCGGTCTCAAACAAAATTAAATTTTAAAAATTACAAAGTCATCATTTTAATTGCATTTAAAACTTCTATAAGTAAAGTATGCCTAATTTAAGTAAAAAGTCTCTTATATCATTCAATGTTTTAAACGTGTTAAAATAAATAGCCACACTTTAAACAGATAAAAACCGGACTTAAGTATAAAATATTTTTTAGACCATAGATTTAGTATAAAGTATTTCTTTTTTAAAAAGTTGAAATGCAAATGGTAAATTTAAAAAAATATAGCATAAATATAAACTTACAGTTAAAAAAAAATTGTTAAAAAGTTAATGATTATACCTTATATACATAACTTCATCATCTGTAACTTCCAAGCCAGAACTAAGTTGTTCTTCACTAAACATTAAAAAATAACACTTTTTTTTTCAAATACTGTCGCCCAAAAAAATTAAATCAAATATTTAATATTTTTTTTTTTATTTAAATGAGTTTTAAGGCGGATTTCCGCAGAAATTTTCCGCGGAACGGGACGGAAAAGACAAGAAAACAGTTTAAGCATGCGCATTAAAAAATTTCAGTCACAGTTGGAAAATTTTCTTTTCTTTTCCGTTCCAAAGCACATACACACACACATACACACACACACACACACATTTATATATATATATATATATATATATATATATATATATATATATATATATATATATATATATATATATATATATATATATATATATATATATATATATATATATATATATATATTCATATATATATATATATATATTATTTAGTATGGGTTTACAGCTAAATAATATAAAAACTATAAGGTCTGATAATTATTGATTATGGTCTGATAATTATTGAATTAAATTAAGTGAGCGTTTTTAGAAAACGATGAGGGAAAACGAAGAATAATGAATGAAAAGGTTGCTGACCCATACCAAACCCTCAGTCGATGTAGCAGCACTCCACTGCGAGTCAGGCTATTTGTCAGTCGATGTATGCACTGAAGCCCCCGGCAGCAGGCTATTTGACATTAGGTGAGTATGACATCATCATGCTCACCTAACTAAGCAGTATAAGATATAGACGCACTCATATTTGAGTATAGAAATTTTTAGTTTTTTAACAATAAAACAATAACGAAAAAAGATTTTGGTTTAGTTTTTTTTTTTATTTATTAGATAAATAGATACAGAGTACAAAATTTACAAAAATTTACAAAAAAAATACCAATACTATTAATATTTAGGTACAACTACATGGTAGTAAAAAAATAAGACAAAAAAAATTATTCATAATCTTAGACACACGATATATTAGGAGGCTAATTTATGAACCAATCAATATTTTGTGTATATGCCTATTGCTTTAATACAACTAAGAACTCTTCTGAACGTAGACTCAACAAAATTTTTGTACATCGTTTCTGGGACCCTGGGACCAGGTCTATACGTAATTTTTAATATCATAAGTATCATAAAGTTATATTAGTTTATAAAGTATAATACATAATATAATTTCAGTATAATACTGTATATATATATTCTAGTTATGTGCATTTATGTCAGCATGTATAATAAGTTAAATTTCATAAAAATCTGTTAGTTTAAATTGAGTTTATTTATTTGTTTTATGAAATATTCAATATTATGTTATTTTATTAAATATTTTGATATTTGTTTAGAAATCTTTCAGATCTGATTGAAGAAATCAAGTAATACAGATGTATATGGGATATTTCTTGTAGGGCTTATAAAGAGCTACCTAAAAAGCAAGAGGCATGGAATATAATAAGTTTGAAATTAGGCATCAAGGGCATGTGAATTTTAAAATACTTGTTTATTAATTATTTGTTACAAATATTCATTAAATTATTCATATCATTATTAAAACATTATTAAATTAAAATATGAGTGTTATGATATACTTGGTATACTTATACTTGGTTGTAAGTTTTAATAATTTCATTAATATTTATACATGTTTTCATGTTTGTCAAATTTATATATTTTATACATTCATACACATATTTTACATATTTTAATAGACTTTGTTTATTGTAACCAATTTCTTTTATTTAAAATGTTTCAGTTAAAGATGCTCAAGTGGAATGGAACAAGTTGAAAGAAAATTATAGAAAGTGTATAAAGCGTCGGGAAAAAGCCAATCGATCAGGTTCTTGTGCTTAAGTCCTTCCAACATGCCAGTATTTTCTCGAACTTAGATTTATAACAGATATAGTCACCAACAGGACAACTACAAGCAGCATTCCTACATCAGCCTCACCATCTCCATTTTTGCTACCTCAAATTTTACCAGTGTCATCGATTCCTGATGCGAGTATAGATAGTAACATCTGTCTGAGTGATAAGAGTTGTAGCACTATTATAGTGCAGTGCTACTGATAATACAGTAGTGCAGTGCTACTGATAATACAGTAGTGCAGTGCTACTGATAATAGTGCTACAACTCTTATCACTCAGACAGATAAAACTATACTTAAAAAAAGAAAAAAATATGTCTAATGAGTTGGATAACTTATTATTAATGTCAATCATGAAAGATTTGAAATCAACAAATACAGATGAAAAAGATCCTGACACATTATATTGTCTTAGTTTAGTAAACGAGTTTAAAGATTTGACACCTAATAAGAAACGTTTAGCAAAACTTAAAATTTGCGAGCTATTTTGTGCTTTGCAAGAAAATCATCTTTTTAAAATCTTTTGGTTTTAAAAAGATAATCATTTTTGCTATTTTTAACTTTTATTGCTATTTTTGTCTTTTATTTAGTTATTTTCCCTCTATTTTTCTTTTTTCAGATTGCTTTAATAATATTAAATAATAATTTAATAACCTAGTTGTTTTAATAAGTTGGTTTAAGTAAATAATTAAAGTAATTTGAAAAAATCAAGCAGTTAACTGTTTAGAAAAGTTTTTTTAAAAAACAAATCATTAAACTACATTTTAGTTTTGATCGAAGATTTTAGATACACTTGTTACGTGATTGCTTTGCAAAGGAATCTGACCAGGACCAACTGAATAAAATTCTTTAAAGTTTTCTCTTACTTGTTTTCCATCTTTAGAATAATTATTGGAACACGAATGTATTTCTAAAGGCACAATTCCAAAGGCATCTTGGTCCGCATCCAAATTATAATTTTCTTGGTAGAATATTTCTGGAGGACAGTACTGATAAGAGCTGGCGAAGTTTTTATTATTCATTAAGTAATCGTGTAAAACAACAGAAGCTTTAGCAATATTTGTTACTAATTTTTCTGCAGCAATAATTGGTCTGCAGAAAATTCTAAATCTTGAAACTAAAATCCCGAACGTATTTTCGATGACTCGTCTGCATCTAGATAATCTATTGTTGAATATACGTTCTTTCATCCCCAACGATTCTTTAGGATAGGGCTTCATTAAGTTTGTTTTTAAAAGAAAGGCTGCATCTCCAACAAATACATAAGGGTATTTAACATCACTATTCCACTTTTTCTCGGGACTTGGAATGCCTAATTTATTTTCGTTAATTGCAATACCAAGATTACAGCTTGAATAAACCCCTTCGTCACTATTTCGTCCAGAATCTCCTATATCAACCATTGTAAACTGATAATTTGCATTACATATTGCCATTAAAACTAACAAATGCATCTTTTTGTAGTTATAAACATAGATCCAGATCTTGGAGGTGCTTGCATAACAATATGCTCACCGTCGATTGCACCCAGACAGTGATTAAATTGCCATTTAGTCTCAAAATCTTTTGCAGTTTTTTCCCATTGTTGCTCCGAGGAAGGACATATTAACTATTCAGGCATTAAAACGTTCCATAAAACATTGGTTGTTTCATTAATAGTTCGACCAATGCAAGTTGGGCTAATGTGAAAACTTGAAGCTATTGTTTTCTGAGCATCCCCGGTAAAAAGATATCGTAATGTTACACTTAAACGCTCGCTTGGTTCGATAGGCTCACGTTTTTTAGAGAATTTGATTATATAAGGTGCAATTTTCTTGAGGAGATTTTCATACATAGTTGGACACATTCTAAAATATTTATTAAACAAAAAATGATCATGCAACTTCATGTCTTTTATCAATTTGTGATATTCGCCCTTCTCTTTCCTTTATAAATTTTATGAATCCAGAACCTTTTTTTTCGAATATTCCTTAGATAACGGTTTCGAAACAGAATAATTTTTTTCGTTGTAGTACTTATACGCGTCATGTTTGTTTACTTTTGTTTTACTATCTCGGAAAGTGCGAAAATTAAGTGGACATTAATCTTCGAAATTTTTCCATTGAAGGAAACTGAAAAATTTCTGTTCCCTTCTGCAGAAAATTTCCAATAAGTGGAAATCCGCCTTTGGAGGTTCCTCTTTGGATTCTAAATTTATGACGGATCCTAATATTGTTGAATTTTTTTTCTTCTAAACTATATCAACCTGGTACTCAAAAGAAGCAGAATAATACAGAATAATAATTATTTTGAATATAGTATTTGTTTTTATTCATAACTAAAGAGAAAAAAATCATGCCGTTTTTTTCCTTAAAAAACCCCCGTCTTCATCAAAACGGGGGTTTTAAGGTATATTTTTGCATATATTTTTTTCACTAAAAAATTTTTTTAAATAAAATTATTATTGATAAAACAAGCATTGAATCCAAGGTTGATATAGTTTAGAAAAAAAAAAATTCAAAAATATTAGGATCTGTCAAGGATTTAGAATCCAAAGAGGAACCTCAAGATCTCATCAAAATCAAAAAATATTTTTTTACTTTCATCTTATAATTAATAGACATTGATTCGTGTCTCAGAAATATTGATTTTTAAACTTTTTTTTTTTGCTATGAAAATCGATCCACCCTAATATTTAAAAGCTTTTTTAAATTTAAAACATTGTTGTCATGACAGCGCACATAGAAAATCTAATAAAACTTCTTATAACCTGTATTTACACAAGCGAGAGTATCTATCATAATCAGCAGAATTTATTTTTGTTACATGTTTCAAACGCTGTGATGGGCATTCTATACTTTGCTTGTTAACATATAAGTCATAAGCTTCTTGTTTGTTATATAAAATACTTTCAGTGGTACCTAAAAAAAAAAAAAGAAAAAAAAAATACAAAATATAAATTAGCAAATAAAATACAAAAAATAAATTAATTTAAACATTTACATAGTTGATTAATAGTAACATATTAACAGAGGAAAAGAACTTTAGCTAGACATCCAAAAGGGCTCTTTATATTATTTCATGTACAAGCCTAATAACAAAATTTGCTTCTTTTTAATTTTTTTTGTAACTAGATCATTTTTCAAAAATAAATAGTTAGGAATTCGTAACCTTATACTTAATTATATAACTATAATTAAGTATAAGGTTACAATTTCCTAAATATTTTTTCAAAAAAAAAAAAGTTACAAAGAATAATAAAAAACTTGCAAGTATTTTTTTGCCATAGTAAAAGTCCTTTATATCATAATAGTATTTACCTAATCCCAAACCCTCTGTTGTATTGAAGCAGATAATTATTTCAATATGATGTCAATATTGCGTATGACTAAAAATATATGTTCCCCTTAATTTTAAGTTTTCCTTTAGATAAAATAACTTTTTTAATGCACATTCAAAATCTATTGAGCATTGTGGCTGAGTACTGCTTACATAAGTAACTTTTTTAAAATACTTTAGTTCAGGTCAGGTTGAAGATCATCATGGTCATAGCACTGTTAACATGTAATCCAATTCAACCTCCCACATTTTCTGCTACCTTGTAGGATTCGCTTTTCAAGGCAAAGGCTAGGAGAAGTTAACTCTAATTAAAAAACCCCTGTCTTGGGAGGTCATGGCAAAATAAAGACTAGAGATGGCGTCTTGATAAAAATAGTCACCTTGGATTATTAACTATATCTAGTTACTGACTTATAGAAGGTCTCCTAGACAAAGATTTTAGAGGACAGTAGAAAACTTCAGTTGCCCAGCCTTGCAGCCTTTTTACACCTACAAGGCTAGTGTAGATGTAAACCTGTGTTACATTGTTTCCTACTTAGAATGATGAAAGCTAGACCTTCGAAACTATACTCATAGATTTTCACTCTTTTTTTTTTTTGCTTGCAGTTTAATGAGGCCTATTAGAAGTAAATTTTCCTGAACGCTTTAAACCCATTGCTAAAATTTTGAGTTAATTCGATACATTTTAAGTTAATTTTCAAAAACTGAGGTAATTGCATAGCTCATTGCTTAGGGTTCTGTGCTCTATCTATGATTGAGTCAAGTCATGGCTTGGAACACTCATTCTAAGCTGACTCATTAACAGTTTCAATGAAAATGCTTTAGATGAAGACGGCAAAACAAGGGCTATTACTCTTGACATATCAAAGACTTTTGATAAAGGCTGGCATGCTGGTCTTCTCCATATGCTTGCTTCATATGGCATATCTAGGAAAGATTTAAAGATTGTTGAAATATTTCTTTCTAGCCAAAGTTTAAAGTTGTCTTAAAAGGCCAGTACCTTTTATTTCTAGTAATATCTGGAGTACTGCAAGGTGACTTAGTTTTGTATAGTTTATATATAGTCTTGCATAGTAGCAAGGTTCCTTAGTCTGGTATAGTTTTCCTCTATATTAATGATCTTCCTGACAATCTTACATCTAAAGTGACTCTATTTGCTGTCAACACAAATATATACTCTAGTCTTGAAAAAAAGTCAAATTTTTGATCGCTTAAAACAAGCAGTTGAATATTAGAGTGATTTATTTTCTAGGACAGCTTGGAACTTGCAGTAACTTGTACATTTGACTTAAACTAAAACTTAGTTATTTACTGCTGACAATTATTAAAATATTGTTGATGAATGGCAACTCCTATATTCCTATATACTAATATTCATATACTGATAAATGGCAACACTACAACCTCTACTTTAGCACTTCTCAGATTATCATTGATGTCCTCTCATAAAAACCATACATAACCTGACAAAGTTGGCATCTGCTGAGGTTGCTCCTCTTTATCGAGCTGCCATTTCATTACTCCAGATTCCATCTTTTACTTTAACCAATCTTTTATTTGCCCCTGTATAAAATACTGCTGTCATAATTGGGCTTGTTCTTCTAATGATGCGTATTATAAATATAACTACCCCTGCTCCATCTGCCAAGCCTCTGTTGGTAGTCAAATTAGTTGGTACTCTTCTCCAAATGGTATTTAGTTCTTGCTTTAGACTTATTCAGACCTAAACTAA